>MU249583.1:1243481-1746424 GCA_018977245.1 Lethenteron camtschaticum
CCCCCCCCTCTTCTCCCCATGCCCCCCCTCTCCCATCCCCCTCTTCTCCCCANCCCCTGCCCCCCCTCTTCTCCCCATGCCCCCCCTCTTCTCCCCATGCCCCCCCTCTTCTCCCCATGCCCCCCCTCTTCTCCCCATGCCCCCCCTCTTCTCCCCATGCCCCCCCCTCTTCTCCCCATGCCCCCTCTCTCCCCCCCCCCTCTTCTCCCCATGNCCCCCCCTCTTCTCCCCATGNCCCCCCCTCTTCTCCCCATGCCCCCCCCTCTTCTCCCCATGCCCCCCTCTTCTCCCATGCCCCCCCCTCTCCCCCCCCCCTCTTCTCCCCATGCCCCCCCTCTTCTCCCCATGNCCCCCCCTCTTCTCCCCATGCCCCCCCCTCTTCTCCCCAGCCCCCCCTCTTCTCCCCACGCCCCCCTCTTCTCCCATGCCCCCCCCTCTTCTCCCCATGCCCCCCCTCTTCTCCCCATGCCCCCCCTCTTCTCCCCATGCCCCCCCCTCTTCTCCCCATGCCCCCCCCTCTTCTCCCCATGCCCCCCCCTCTTCTNCCCACGNCCCCCCTCTTCTCCCCACGCCCCCCCTCTTCTCCCCATGCCCCCCCCTCTTCTCCCCATGCCCCCCCCTCTTCTCCCCATGCCCCCCCTCTTCTCCCCACCCCCCCTCTTCTCCCATGCCCCCCCTCTTCTCCCACGCCCCCCCCTCTTCTCCCATGCCCCCCCTCTTCTCCCCATGCCCCCCCCTCTTCCCCATGCCCCCCCTCTTCTCCCCANCCCCCCCTCTTCTCCCCATGNCCCCCCTCTTTCCCCATGCCCCCCCTCTTCTCCCCATGCCCCCCCTCTTCTCCCCATGCCCCCCCTCTTCTCCCCATGCCCCCCCTCTTCTCCCCATGCCCCCCCTCTTCTCCCCATGCCCCCCCTCTTCTCCCCATGCCCCCCCTCTTCTCCCATGCCCCCCCTCTTCTCCCATGCCCCCCCTCTTCTCCCCATGCCCCCCTCTTCTCCCATGCCCCCCCTCTTCTCCCCATGCCCCCCCTCTTCTCCCCATGNCCCCCCTCTTCTCCCCATGCCCCCCCTCTTCTCCCCATGNCCCCCCTCTTCTCCCCATGCCCCCCCTCTTCTCCCCATGCCCCCCCTCTTCTCCCCATGNCCCCCCTCTTCTCCCCATGCCCCCCTCTTCTCCCATGCCCCCCCTCTTCTCCCATGCCCCCCTCTTCTCCCATGCCCCCCTCTTCTCCCATGNCCCCCCCTCTTCTCCCATGCCCCCCCTCTTCTCCCCATGCCCCCCCCCCTCTTCTCCCCATGNCCCCCCTCTTCTCCCCATGCCCCCCCTCTTCTCCCCATGCCCCCCCTCTTCTCCCATGNCCCCCCCTCTTCTCCCCATGNCCCCCCTCTTCTCCCCATGCCCCCCCTCTTCTCCCATGNCCCCCCCTCTTCTCCCCACGCCCCCCTCTTCTCCCATGCCCCCCTCTTCTCCCATGCCCCCCCCTCTTCTCCCCATGCCCCCCCCCTCTTCTCCCCATGCCCCCCCCCCTCCCCACGNCCCCCCCTCTTCTCCCATGCCCCCCCCTTTTCTCCCCATGNCCCCCCTCTTCTCCCCATGNCCCCCCCCTCCCCATGCCCCCCTTCTCCCAGCCCCCCCTCTTCTCCCATGCCCCCCTCTTCTCCCATGCCCCCCCTCTTCTCCCATGCCCCCCCCTCTTCTCCCCATGCCCCCCTCTTCTNCCCATGNCCCCCCTCTTCTCCCATGCCCCCCCCCCTCTTCTCCCCAGCCCCCCCTCTTCTCCCCATGCCCCCCCCTCTTCTCCCATGCCCCCTCTTCTCCCACGCCCCCCCCTCTTCTNCCCATGCCCCCCCCTCTTCTCCCCATGCCCCCCCCTCTTCTCCCCATGCCCCCCCTCTTCTCCCCATGCCCCCCCTCTTCTCCCATGNCCCCCCTCTTCTCCCATGCCCCCCCCTCTTCTCCCATGCCCCCCCCTCTTCTCCCCATGNCCCCCCCTCTTCTCCCCATGCCCCCCCTCTTCTCCCCATGNCCCCCCCTCTTCTCCCATGCCCCCCCCCCTCTTCTCCCCAGCCCCCCACCCCCATATCCCCCGCCCCACTAAGACGTCCTCCTCTTNCCCCTCCCCCGCAACCCCTCCCCTCCCACACGGCAAACAAACACACGCGATTGGCTCGCTCGGAGGAGCCACGTGACCGCTTTAAGCCAATCGCGTGGATGAGGGCCAAAAACCCGGGCCTTAACAAAAAAAAGACCCACTCAGACTCTTGCTAGCGGGCGTCTAAATAGAAACAAACGCTTCCATGATACACACATTTTTTACATTGCGTAATTAACACAGTGACGGCGCGCGCACTAATTGCTGCCGGCGTGCGTTCATCTCCTCAATGGGAGGCGGGGTGGGATGCGGAGCGCGGGCGCGTGACTCACCGAGCGCGAGGCAGGAAGTGACGTCACAAACCGGGGCTCTGTATAAACTTTATTGTCACCCCTGTCGCCTCGGACGCTGGCGGTGACGTCGCATTTCTGAATAACTTTGTTTGAGCCACTCTCCCGAGCGGTGTCACGTGGTTTACACGTTGTCGCCCCCACCCTCGCCTCCTTCCCTCCTCCACATGGCGACGAAGCGGCCACGTGGTTTACCAACACATTCAATCATACTCTTTGGTTCTTTCGGTAAAGCCACGTAGGTATCAAATAAAATAAATCACGACGTTTCGGGCGCAACACAAGCGTCCGTCATCAGGTGGTGTTGCGCCCGAAACGTCGTATTTTATTTTCTACCTACGTGATTTTACCGAAAAACCAAAGAGCATGGATTCCTGCAGCACGAAAGCTTCAAATCAAGACATCCAAAGATCCATAAGTACAGGTTTTTTGGGGGTTAGAGCGCGTAAATATATTAAATGTCGTTAAACCCGCCACAGCCAATTGTGATATTGGGTCGCAAAAGCCTACGTGTTAAACATTCAACACGTCCATTAATAATAAGTGTGTGTGTGGCCTTAATAGAATACAAACATACGCGACGTTTCTGGCTATGGCCCTTCACAGCGCAGACAGGGGCCCAGCGAGCTGAAGTTCAATGCCTCTAGGGCGACGTTTCAGGCAATGGTCCTTCCTTAAAGGCAGTGCTGTTGACTAATGTGTTGAGGTGCCGTTGTTGCTGTTAACTTGTACACCACTACAACAGCAGCACCCGAAATACAGTAACGNTGGTTCAACTCTTTGTTTTTTTCAGTAAAGTCACGTAGGTAAAAAAATAAAAATCACGACGTTTCGGAAGCAACACAAGACTCCGTCATCAGGTGTAACCGCTCCAGTGAAATTGCTGTAGCGTATGAAGAGAGCTTTTCAGAGACACTGTTTTTATATCGGGTGCTAGGCAGGGAGGAGCCAATGAGGCGGGGGGGGATAACCATCACGGTGCTTGTACAATAAATGTACGTGCCTGTACGATGAATGGCGAATGAAACACTGTTGTAACTCAACATTTCTTAGTGATGGTGGTGTATCAGGCTGGATATGACTGTAAAATTATAAAATCAATATGGATATGATTATGAGAGTAAATATAAACTGCTGTTTAGCAGTAAACTGCACGGCAGCTAAAGTTTAAACTTGGTTAATTACATCGATTGCTCAATTTGAATCATCTCGGTTGAAGTTATGTCTATGTTTGTATATCTCGAAAATTAGAAAAGCTTAAGCTAAACTTGCAAGCTCGAAAACAACGTGTGGTAATGTGATGGTAGTGTGTAAAGCTGGGAAAATGGATAGAATAAATATAAACTGGCTGTCGAGCAGTAAACTGCACGGCAGCTAAAGTTTAGCTTGGATAATTACATCCTTCCAATGATTGCTCAATCTGAATCCATCATCTCAGTTGAAGTTATGTCTATGTTTGTATATCTGTATGGCTTCATGGACAAATCTTTGGTAGTAACCTGGAGGTTTAAGGTACCTTGGTATCGGAGAACACAATGTCATGAGAACCAGCAGTATTACAACAGTGGTCAGCTATGGCCGAAAATTCGTTCTGCCATGTTTCAAATCCGAATTTGCTCGCGAATGCGGTCAGAAATATTTCGTTTCCCCGATATAACAATCCCCACAGGTTTATAGACACCAGGGTACTGTAAGTCAGGTATGACATCCTTTACGGATGGGATCAGATCACGGATCTTGTGTACTGTACTGAATCGGACCTGGATCTTGTGTTTGTTTAGTATTTTAGAAATCTTTTTGGTCACGCTGCTAATATGGCAACGTAATAATCTTGATCGGAGTTCTTGTTCTCCACGGTGGGAGAAACAGCCTGGCGGATAGCACGGTCCGAGTATCTGTTATCTTGAGGGCAGATGTTCATGTTCCAATTCACTGGCCAGGTGTGTTGGTCAGAGATGCAGTGGGCCCTATGGTATAGTGTTTTGATGAGGGAATTATTTTGTCCGGATGGTGGTGGGAATCAGGTTTCAGGTAGGAATCTGTGTGGGTGGCCTTCCTCTAGACAAATGTCCCAAAGAGCCATTGGGTCTCCTCTCAAACAAAACATCCAGGAATGGTAGCTTACCATCGTTCCCACTTCCATGGTGAATTTGATGGATGGGTGCATGGAGTTGATGTGATCTAGAAATTGGTTCAATGCTGGGAGGCCATGTGGCCAAATGACGAAAGTATCATCCACTAACTCTTCCACAGGGAAGGACGCAGAGTGGATGTCTGGATGGCATCTGTTTAATTTCTCAATGAAAACATTGGCTATCACTGGTGACAAGGGGACCCATAGGGGTGCCCTCATTTTGTTTGTAGAAGGTACCATTCCAGGTGAAGTACGTGCAGGGACATCAGGGTTCAGTCCACGTTGGACTAAGTCTTCAATTATTGCTATGGTGTCAGGCACTGGAACCTTTGTGAACAGAGAGACCACATCAAACTGACGAGGACATCATCAGGGGACAGTATAAGTCCTTGACAAGAGAAACCAAGTGAGTTGAGTTCAGTACTGCTGAAGTGGTCTTGCCAGTGAAGGGAAGTGAGTATCCGACAGAAAAGGGCCAATTTGTAGGTAGGTGAGTTGATCGTGGACACGATGGGCCATAGTGGGGTACTTCTTTATGGATCTTGGGAAGCCCATAGAATCTGGGAGGTCTCGCAGCCGAGGTTTCAGGGAGAGCCGTTTGATTGGTTCAATTAGGGAAGTCGAACTGCGATGATCTTGTTGGTTTTATTAGTTAGGTTATTAGTGGGATCTCTATTGATTTTGGAGTAGCTGCCATCATTGAGCAGGTCCTGGATTTTGTTGTTGAGTTTTTATCCATGACAGTGGCTTGCCCTTGTCGGCCGAGAGTATGACTATGTCATCCCTCTTTTTCAAATTTGCAGTTCAGAATGCTGTTTTTGCTGATGTTGCTAATGGGTTTCTTAGCATTCTTTAGATAGTGGCTATTTCAGCTTTTGCAACGTCCATTTGGATGTGTCCCAATGTAATTATCAAGCTAAACTTTAGCTGCCGTGCAGTTTACTGCTCGACAGCCAGTTTATATTTATCTCATATCCATTTTCCCAGCTTTACACACATTGTTTTCGAGCGTACAAGTTTAGCTTAATCTTTTCTAATTTTCCAGATATACATAGACATAACTTCAACGGAGATGATTCAAATTGAGAAATGATGTAATTAACCAGGTTTAAACTTTACCTGCCTTGCAGTTTACTGCTAAACAGGCAGTTTATATTTACTCTCATAATCATATCCATATTGATTCTTATAATTTTACAGTCATATCCAGCCGATACACCACCATCACTAAGAAATGTTGAGTTACAACAGTGTTTCATTCCATTCGCCATTCATCGTACAGGCACCGTACATTTGTTGTACAAGTGTAAAGAAGAGCCGACACAAGGTTGCAGGGGGTTCGTCTTTTAATCATCTCCCATCCACACCTGTCCCCAGCCGTCCCAATCTCGTTCCTGCCAAAAGCCCCTTCTTCCCGCCCGTTCTGCCCTTACATCTCCTCGATGACCCCTCCCACTAACCCTCCTATTGGTGGGAATCCTTCCCTGACACCCCTACACAAGCACCGAGATGGTTANCCCCCCCCGCCGCCTCATTGGCTCCTCCCTGCCTAGCCCCGATATAAAAACACGTGTCTCTGAATGGATCTCTTCATACGCTGCAGCAATTTCACTGGAGCGGTTACACCTGATGGCGGAGGCTTGTGTTGCTTCCGAAACGTCGTTTAATTTATAATTTTTTTACCTACGTACTTTAACGAAAAAACCAAAGAGTATGAATCCTTGCAGTCACGAAAACTTTAAATCTAGAAGTAACGTGGTTACCGGTACGAATATGCGCCTTCAGTGGTTGCGTAGACTCGCTCGCATTCGACAATAACGCAGTTTAAGGGCGACCTGTGCAGCAGGCGACGCAAAGAGTGCAGTTTGTTGTTGGCCCGCTTGGCGTTTTTGGACTTTTTGTGTGCAAGGACTTCTGACGTCACGCGGGAAATCGATGGAATCGATTAGCCCACGGAAATCGATGGAATCGATTAGCCCACGGAAATCGATCCACAAAGAGGTCTCAACAACAAAAAACCTCTGGTCTGGCACCGCCGGCACCACGTGGTGTCCATAAAGTTATCGCGCCGCGGCCAAGGGGGCGAAGCGCGAAGCCCCTCTCCTCGGCGAAAACATCGATCCCTGCGCAACCCCTTTCAGGGGTTCATGCCTCGTGCCGGTAAGACCCCCCGCTCCTCGGCAGGGATCCCCCTGACCANCCCCCCCACCCCGAGCGCCGTTTGCAGAAGCGGGACCCCGACGAGGCCTACGCAGCCACGGGCCCTGCGCTCTTTCCTAGTAGTTCGGCCGGGGTCTTGCGCCCCGGCCCCGGTGCGAGGGGCTGGAGCGCGGCCTCGAGAAGGACAATGAAGTGCAGCTGCTACCGCCGGCGCGCTTGCTCGCGTCCTGCCCCGGGGTCCAGGGGACGAGGGGATTGTGGTTGGCGGTGAAGGGTGCAGTCAGGAGTCGGCTGAGAAGCTGGGTTTGGGACCAAGGAGCGCGAGAAGGGGGGTGGGTGAGGGATTATGGCGGTGTGAGACCCCAATGTGCTCTCCCTGTCTCCATGCACGTGTCTCTCTGTGTTGCGTGGGGAGCGGTGGTGCAGCGGTTAGCGCACTGTGCGCTACGAACCCGGCGACCCGAGTTCGATTCTCGTTCACGACGAACACCGGCGACGATTATCCGAACCGGTCGTGGGGCTCCCCGAGTCGACTCGGCCTCAAATGAGTATCCGGTGCGATGTGGAGTAAACATCGCCACTGGGGAGACAAAGGCGGCCGGGCGTGGTGCTGGCCACCCACCCCTCGTGTGCCGTGCCGGCCTTCATAGGTGCTCGCCAACAGCGCTTGCTGCTACAGCCTCTGAAGGAGATACGGGTGGTGATCTTTGTATTCTCCTCTAGGACGATGTCCCTCGATCGCTGTGTCTCTCTCCTGTTTCCGCCCCTATAATTTCCGCCCGGGCCACGGGGTCTCGGCAAGCACAATAGAGTTAAGGGGTGCTGATAGGGTGCTGATATGGTTTGCTAAAGCGCGGGTCTGGGGGCAATGGGATAGGGCTGGGGTGATCGTGGGATGTCGGGGGTCGGATGAAAACTTAAACTGTGGTCGGGAGCCGCTTGCACGCTTGCGAGTGTGGAGGGTTGTCGTGTTGGTTGGAATGCATCTCTCCAGTCTTTGTGTATTGTGTTTGTCTCGTGCCCGTGTCTCTATCGTCTCCCTCATTGATCTTTTGCTTTGTGCGTCTCCGTGTCTGTTGTGTTCCCTCGCCGCGTCTCTCTCGGTGTCTATGTCGCCCCCCCCCCCTCTGTGCATCTCCGTCTCGCTGCGTGATCGTCTCTATGGTCCAAACATAGCCAGACCGTGTCTCGAGACGAGCTTGAGGTTGTGTTAATGATTATAGCGGTCGTACATTTTTACGATCGGTAAGTAGTTCCATCACGACTCCTGACCGCGATTTTAAAAGATGTTTATCACTAACTGAAGCATTGAACTCGCGGAGGACACCGAGAGGGGTCACACACGATCCTCCTCGGGAGGTTGGTAAGAGGTCGCCGTCTCTTCAGGGAGACGGGGACGTGGCGCACAAACAAAGCACTTCGGCAGAGCCATCGGAGACAGCGCGTGGGGAGATGTGTTCAGCATTGGGCCGTTTGGTGCCTTCACTGGAGTTGCCACCCAGAGGATGGCGAATAATATTATACGGGGTGGTGATTATGAGGCTCGGAGTGGTCCTTGAAGGACGTAGCAAGGGGAAGAGGTAAAGCCAGATGGTGGTGTGGTGGTGCAATGAGACTGTAAGAGGGGTCCCTGAAGGATGTATTGCCTGTAACAAAAGAAAGACTCAAATAGTGATGAGACTTATTAGGAGGTCTTTAAGATCACGTGTCGACTTTGCAATGGTTAGAGCCCACCTGAAGCCTATATAACCTCGTGTTGCAGCAGCTTTTTTGTGTCTCACCTGATGACGGTTACTTGTGTTGCGATCGAACGTCGTGTCTATTAATTTTCTATCTACGCGACTTTACCGAAAGAACCAAATATAATGGTTAGAGGATTAAGCAGAAGGAGACAAGTGATGGCGATGTGCAGAGGCATGAGCGGCATTCGTCCGTGACCGAGTTGCCGTCATCAAGGCAACGCGGTGGCGAGATGTTAACTACCTCGCCTGGTATACAGGAGGTCGTGGGTCGTCCCGACCCTGACGCCTGTATATTTGGAGTTTGCATGTTCTCCCCGTGGTCATGTGGATTTTACTCCGGGTGCTCCGGGTTTTCCCTCTGCATTTATAAACATTCGTTTAGAGCATTTGGCTGATATAAATTTCCACGTGATAACCACTTCGTTGAGCTATCATTTGTGATAGCGAGGTCTCTTCTGAATAAGAGCTAAATTGCACAGTGGGCCTTACCTTGTAAAATAAAAATAGTTTCGATTTAAATTTCAAGAGTAATAACTTTTTGGAACTTTTGCAGAAAAGTACATCACCCTCAGGTTATAAAACAGCCTGCAGAATGAGCTACCAAAGGCCAGTTCTGAGAACCTTAAAGTGGCTTCTCATCCTCACGCAGGGTGCTGCATGTTACCATTATCAAATTCTAACACCTGTCCGCTGCATGGCAGGCAAACTACGGGGGCTGAAATCCAGATTCACGCTAGGATCTTGGCGTTTGCAGCTCTGCACCGTGAGTCACCTTGCAACGTTGTGACCCTTGACCGTGACCTCATGTTGCAGAGGGAGTGCGGCTGGCGTGAGAGACGGGGGGCCCCTGGCGGCAGGGAGAGGCGCCCCCTCTGTATGGGCCTGCTGCTGTCTCGGCCCGCGGCACTGCTGAAGAGCAGGAAGGAAGCGAGGCTTCGCGCACCGGCTCCAAGACCTGGCCTCGCAGACCCCTACTGCCGTGGTCCCAGGTACGCATTCTCGAATCGATCTGTGCATAGCGTGAACTGCTCACAAACGGCAGAAAGGCATACTCCCAACCATATCCACAGGGCGCCACGGTGGTGAGATGTTAACTACCTCGTCTGGCATGCAGGAGGTCGTGGGTTCAATCCTGACCCTGATGTGGAGTTTGCGTGTTCACCCTGTGGTCGTGTGGATTTTTCTCTGGGTCCTCTGGTTTTTCGCTTCACATTTAGAAACTTGCGTTTAAAATATTGGCTGTTATAAATTTCCACATGATAAGCAACTTTGTTGCGCTATCATCGGTGTAGCCAGGTCACTTGTGAAAAAGAGCTCTAGAGCTCGGTGAACCTTACCTGGTAAAATAAAAAGTTTAGTAGTTTAGTTTAATATGCATTGCGTGCATATATCATGCAACCATCACACTTTGTGAACGCTGCTCTCAGCTTCGTCCAGCCCACCATTTCGACAGATCTGAACATGTGGTAAGATTATATGTTGGTGGGTTTTGTCTGGGTACCCTGTTTTTGTAAACAAAATTCTCAGACATAGGGGTTGTCTGACCATACTTACCACACTGCTCAGTGCGGGTTTGGCTAAGGGGTGTTGTCCGCAACATTTTTGGATATGAATATTGGCGGTACACGGGTGCGCGGTAAAAAAAGAAATTTTTTTGCAATTTATTTTCGCGCGATTCGTAACCCAGTCAGAAAATATTGTGGGGTGGTGGTGCGTCAAAATCAGTTCTCTGAAGCGAAGCAGTCGGAAGACGAACGTTATGAGCAGCTGAACATGAAGCTTCACGTCTGTTTCCGTATAGCACCCAGCCTGATGACGATTGGCTCTGTTCCAAAGGCAGATTTGACTGTGCCCTAGACTTGGTCGGACGGTTCCTCGATTCATAGATTTTTTTTGGTGGACGGTGGCATCGAAAGATTGCAACTCCTGTCATAGTTCAAATGGGAAAGCAGCTGCTGAATCTAAGGCAACTTCTGATGCAGCTCACTCAAGGGTAACAGTGACATATAGACTGTTTTATGAAGACCGGTGTGTTATACTGCACCGGTGTACCGCCAATACGTCCATAGCCATACGTTGCTACCCTGCTGCCCCACCCCGTGGATGACACGAGATGACACAAGCGATGGGGTTTGCGTGATGCTGACGGTGGTGCCACTTTGCCGGTGGCGCCGCTCTGCCGGTGGTGCCGTGCTGACGGTGGTGCTGTGATGCAGGTCATGTTGTGGTGGCTTCGTGCCGTGTCCGGCACCGCTGGGCGAAACTGAATCGAGGAGGAGGAGGAGGGAGCGAGCGGCGAGCCCTGCGCCGCGCACGCAGAGATGCCGCTGGCGGGCGGCAAGCGCAAGTGCAACTCCACCAGCAACACCAACGTAAGGACCGCTGGGCAGGGGGAGGCGCACTGGGTGGGGTGGGGGGTCGTGGGGCGGCAAGGTTGATTGAGGATGGTCGGGGGGGTGGTGCTTCTCTCTTCTTGTCTCTCAGTTTTTGACAATTATTTAAATCAATAACAGGGCCTCAGTGAATCTTGTGTATGCAGTTGTTACCTGGGCAGGGCTGCCTGTTTAAGTAATCCATTATCGCTTTAGTAAACTCGACTAACTCAACGACCTGGGATTCCCACTAATTAGCAACATCGATGGCTAATATTTGAACCAGTCCTGTCGAGGCCTGCTCTAGATTGACTCAGACTAAAATGAGTACTTTGTGCAGTGTGTAAACTTCACCACCAGAGAAAAAAGGCGGCCATGTTGGCCTTCATAGGTGCTACTCGTTTAACAGCACTTGCCCCAGAAGTTGGTTAAGGCTATACGGGGGAATCTTTGTCTCGCAGGGTGGGGATGACCCTGGCTCGCTGCCCTCCAGCAAGTTGCCCTGCCTCAGCCCGGCCCCCGTCGATGGGGTGGGACCAGCCGGCGATGGCCACGTCGCCGCGGCAACGGTTCCCGCGGAAGCGGCCAACATCAATCGTCTCCCTTCATCGATCCTCCTCAAGGTAGGCACGGCCGTGGGCAATGCTCCTTTTCCTTTTGCGCGTAGCCGAGGTGAAGAGCCACTCTGGAGACCCTTACTCAAGTGTGAACGCCACGCGACTGCTTCAGCTGAGGCTGAATGCACCGCTGTTGCTGATGCTGCCTCCGTTGCATTTGCACAGCTGGCAGTGGCTTACAATGATGCGCATTACGGTCCGCAATGCACCCTCGCGTTCGCTGTACGGTTCGAGTTTCCGCTTGTGAAGGTGGCGGCCGTGTGAGTCACGTGCTCCGTAGTTGTCGGGGACGGGGCGGCAGCAACGCCGGGTGCGTGTTGGGGACGTCGCCGTTGAGCCAGCGTGCCGTAACGCCGCGTTCTGCCCAGGTGCTGTCATACCTGTCGCTGATGGAGCGCTGCCTGGCCGCCTCGCTCGTGTGTCGCCTCTGGCGGGAGCTGTGCTCCGACCCGAGCTGTGGCGGCGTCTCGACCTCAGTGGCCGTCAGAAGGTGACTCCCTTGCTCCCTCCCTCGCCCTCCCCCTTGCCTCCTCCCTCGCCTACCCCCTCGCTTCCTCCCTTTCCTCCCTCCCTTTCCGATGGCGTGGGGAGGAACTTCGTTCAGCAGTGGATAGATCACGGCCGATGATGATGACGACGATATGGGATACACGCTAACGATGAATATGGTGAGAACGAGATGAGCGCGTGCGGGTGGGCCTTCGTTCGTGCGGAAGGACGATGACGGCGTGGATGTCGCAGGTGACGGACGAGGTGCTGGCTCACGTGACGTCGCTGAGCCACGGCGTGACGCGCGTTTGCGTCGCCGACTGCCGTGCCGTCAGCGATGCTGGCGTGGCGCTGATGGCACGCTCCTGCCCGGCGCTGCTCTGCTTCTCGGCGACGCGCTGCAAGCAGCTGACGGATGGCGCCGTGGGCAGCCTGGCAAGGCACTGCCCCGCGCTACGCTCGCTCAACCTCTCCAACCTCGACGCCATCACCGACGACGCACTCAGACAGGTTCGGGGTCAGGGGACTCGCGGGTGGCGGGGAGCAGGGTGCCTGGGGGGGGGGCATAGGTGATTATGTGAGTGTGTGGTTGTGACTTGGTGCCACGGTGGTGAGTTATCTACCTCGCCTGTTCTACAGGAGTCGTGGGTTCGATCCAAACCCTTACGGCTGTTGTATATTTGGAGTTTGTGTGATCTCGTGGTCGCGTGGATTTTTCCCCAGGTCCTCCGGTGTTTCCCTCCACATTTAGAAAGATGCATTTATAGTATTTAGCTGCTATACATTTCCACATGATAAGCCAATTAATTGGGCTATCATTTGTGGCAGGTCGCTTCTGAAAAGGAGCTATATAGCTCGGTGGGCCTAATCGTTATCTGTGCCTACGTGAGTTGCGTGGTTGCGACATGGTGGCGCAGTGGTTAGCAGACTGCGCTATAAAGCCAACAACCCCAGTGCGATTCCTGCTCATAGCCAATATCCTTGATGAATATATCAACCGGTCTCTCCGAGGTCGACTCCGTTTTAAATGAGTACCTAGTGCAGTCTGTAAAATCAGCCCTGGGGAGACAAAGCCGGGCAGGTGCGGGGCTGGCCACTAATCTCCTCGTGTGCCCTGTCGGCCTTCATAGGTGCTACTCACTAACAGCACTTGCCTCAACAGTCTGTTAAAGCGATACGAGGGGGGATTTTTACCCTTCTCTGTGTGCGTGAATATTTCATCGCAGCTCGGCGCCAGCTGTTCGGACCTGCGAGAGGTTCACCTGGGCCAGTGCTACCTGCTGACCGACGCCGGCATCACGGCGCTGGCACGCGGCTGCCCTCTCCTCACCAAGATTTACCTGCTTGAGAATCACCTGGTACGGCGGGACAACAGCGCTGCACGGCCACTGCAGAGTTGTTCAGGGGCAGGGTGACTCGGGGTGGGGGGAGGGTTGGTTGGTGGTCTGTGCTGAATACAATGAGCCAGAAAACCCCCCCCCCCCCCCGATAACCTGGGTTCACACACTGTTCAGGAAGCCGGGTCAGGTGACACGGTTATGTGGACTTACTGGATCTTGTCCTGAAGATGCTTGGCACAGTTTCAAGCTAAACGTAGCGCATCCACTCGCTGCTAAATTTGGTTGTGAGAATTTTTCTCGCTAGTGAGTGAGCAGGTGGGCGAGTGACTGAGTGAGTGGGTGGATAAGTGAGTGGGTGGATGAGTAACAATTAAATTAGTTTGGCTGTGTCGCGGAGTGGGGCTTACGACACAAAGTTGGCCGGATCGTTGTGACGTTGGGCTAACCCGATATAATCGATTCTGAATCGTACTAAATGAAGCTGTTGGAGTCGTTGTGGGGAAGTATGGTTGACTGACCTGACACCCGGGGGTGGGCGGTGCTTCTCCGGCCTCCAGGTGACGAACTCCTCCGTGCAGTGCCTCGCCGAGTGCTGTCCGCGTCTGCAGTACGTGGGGCTCATGGGCTGCTCCGTCACCTCCAGGGGAGTGAGGCACCTTGCCAGGGTGAGCCTCACCACTACGCCTCCTCTAGCCCCTCTCTATTAGCCGCTCAGTCCTCCGTCCACCGTTCCCCCAGTGACTCTTATTGGGAATCCACTGGAGCTGTGCTCTTTTTAAATCTCGATTGAAAACGAATTTCTTCGGAACTGCGTTTTTTGTGTTAGTTTGTCGTCCTTCCCTCCACCTCGAATTAGCACGGTTGGCTACGTATGGTGCAAAAGAAGTTCAACACACGTACATATCCCCTTGTCCCTCTATTCCCGCTATCCACTCGATCCCTGCTAGCCCTCTAGTTCTGCTATCCCTTCTAGCCCCTGTCGCCCCACTCGTTTGTCCCAATGCCGCACAGCAGCAGTCGATGGCTGCGAATGCCCCCCCCCTCCCGTCTGCGAATGCCCCGCCCCCCCCCCCCCCGTCTGTGTGTCGCGATCCATTCCCACACGAGTGTCTGCGTGGTTCCGCCCTCGTCGATCGCACTCTCGCCTCATCTCTCTCTTCCGGCTGCCTGTCTCCTCCCTCCCACGTCCTGCTCCCTCCCTCCCTCCCTGCCCCCTCCTCCCACAGCTAGGCGAACTGGTGACCCTTGACCTGCGGCACGTGAGTGAGCTGGATGGGGAGACGGTGATGGCGCTGGTGAGGAGCTGTTCACGCCTCACCACACTCAACCTGTGCCTCAACCGCGGCATCGATGACAGGCATGAAGCACCGCCGCCACCACACACACAAGACCGCACGCTCAACCGCACCGCACGACCGTACCGCACGCACAACCGCACCACACCCTCAACCGCATCGCATGCACAACCGCAGCACACGACACACAACCGCACACGACCCACACAATTGCACCGCACGCTCAACCGCACCGCACGCACAACCGCACCATTCGAACAACCGCACCACGTGCACAACCGCACACCACACACAACCGCGACACACACAACCATAACACCAAACAACCACAACCGCACCACACACAGTAGCACGACACATACAACCACAACAGCACTTGACACAACCGCATTACATACACAACTGTACCAACCACCTGCTTGGTTCTTTCGGTAAAGTCACGTAGAATGGAAATAATAAAATGATAAAATAAAACATNAAACTAATGTTTTATTTTATTATTTCCATTCTACGTGACTTTCCGAAAGAACCAAGAAGATGAATCCCTGCAGTCACGAAAGCTTTAAATCGAAATTTGTACCAACCACATTACACCCCAGTCGCCTATACAGAGGCATATCACACACTACCATCACACGACACCAACAACCGCAACGGCCGCTATTTGCCACAAAGTGGTGGTGATGTCACCAAAGCGCTTGTGCCAGACTTGGTGCGTGGAAGCTTGTTGCTGGCAGGTGGTCAAGGGACAGACCCAGGTGCCATGAGTTGATTTGACTGAGATGGCTGGCAAATGCGCACCACCTGTGCTCCCCACTGGGTTAATTCGTTGTTTTTTATCCAACTAACACAAGTGCACATGCATATGTAGTGAGTTCGACTGACTTGCAGACGTACTCTTGGAGGCAACACATTTATTAACACCAACACACGGGTAACTGCCCCTTAACAGAATAACAACCTAGGTGGAAACCACCAGGCTAACTACACTAGTTACCACGTGACTGGTGTAGTTAGCCTGGTGGTGACCACCAGGCTAACTACACTAGTTACCACGTGACTGATGTAGTTAACCTGGTGGTGACCACCAGGCTAACTACACTAGTTACAACGTAACTGCTGCTACGGACCGGGACCACAGCTCGGGTCCAGGTCCACGTGACTGTTGAATGTAGACGAAGGTTTCTTCAGGATAACAACAACCCCTGTCCCCTCGGGACCCGGCTTATATTATCTGCGGCCTGGATGGCTCCGCTCTTGGCCACGACCACCTTCCAGAATCCTCGGAAGGATCTGGATCCCAACCACGTGACCACCCTAGCCCCCACTTGGGCCTCTTTGAAGACTTAACTTGTCACGTGTCTTCCCGGGTCAACCAGAGTGCCATGGCCTCTAAGAACCTCATTCCTACGGCCGGCACTCCCACACCCTGTCCTGTAGGGCTGGCACTGCACGCCGAGCGTGGTGCCATCGCTCACCGGGCCCCTCTAGGGCCGGTACTACACCCACACCACGTGGTGTCCGTGATGTCGCTACACCGCACGCCGTGCCCTCTAGAGTCGGCACTACACGTGACATCCAGCGATGTCACTACATATATGTGCATACACACGTGTGCACACACAGGTGTGTGGAGGTGATTGCGAAGGAGGGGAGAAACATCAAGGAGCTGTACTGGTGTCGTGTTCCATCACTGACCAAGGTAATCCCCCCCCCTTCCTCCCCTCCCTCATATGGTGGGGAATTAAACTCGGATCAGCGTATGTGTATGTATGTATGTTGAACTTCTTTCGCACGGTACGTAGTCAACCATGCTAATTGGAGTTGCGGGGAAGGACCACAAATAAAATAACAGAAAGCAGTTATGAAGAAATGAGTTTTCAATCTTGAAATTTGCGCCACCCATTCACGTCTAAGGGTTTGTGAAGTCGTCACAGCCTTACGTCCGTCCGTGCACAGCGGCGATGCGTGACTGTCTGTGACAGGGGCCCGTGAACCCGCGTGCGCATGCTCTAATGCGGGCGAGACGGCGTCCGTGTGAAGCCGTTGCTGATTTAAAATCTCTCGACAACAGTGCACGATGGGAAGCATTCACAGCATCCGTGCATGTGCACGATTAAAAAAAAATTTTTTTATTCCTTTTGCTCCCCCTCCCCACCTTGCCCACCCACACGCCCCAGCGCTGCTTGTGATTGGCCGCTTCAGCGCCAGCATCGAGACGGTGGATGTGGGCTGGTGCCAGGAGATCACCGACCACGGCGCCATCGAGATCTCCCGCACGAGCCGCTCGCTCGCATATCTGGGCCTCATGCGCTGCGACAAGGTTACACGCCCACTCCCTCACACCAACCCCCCCCCCCATGTCACTCTATGGCTGCTGTAAATTTCTACGCGCTAAGCCACTTCGTTGAGCTATCGTTGGTGACCAGGTCTCTTATGAAAAAGAAGCTAAGAGGCTCGGTGAGTCTTACCTGGTATAATAAAAAATAGTTTAGTTTGATTCGTTTTTGTGTGACTTGCTTACCTTTCATATATTTTGCACTCCAGTCGTGTTTTAGTGTTGTTTGTTGTAACGTTCTTACCCCGTGTCTCTACTGGACATCTGTAAAAAAGAGCTTTTAAAGCTCATTGGATTCCTCCGGTATAAATATTCTGATTCTCTTAATGTTCCTTCCCACGCTGCTCCTTCATTCCACTCTTCGTGCGCCTGTTCTGTCGTCTCTTCTCCTGTCCCTTAATTCCTCTGCGCTCTCGTTTCCTCCCTTTTCCTCTCTCCCAAACTTCTCTCTCCCATTATTATTTCTCACCCTTCCCATCTCCCCTTATCTCCTCTCTCTCTCCTCTTACTGTATTCACTCTGCCTTCTCTTCCCACACCTGGATCTCCTCCCCATATCTTACTTCTCTCCTCTCTTCGTCTGTCCTCTCTGCTATCTCTCTCCCCTCTCACGGCCGTCGTTCTCACTCTCCGTTAACGTTGCCCCCCCCCCTCTCTCTCGTCACCCACCCCCTCCTCCCTCCGGCGGGGCAGGTGAGCGAGGACACGGTGGAGGAGCTGGTGCAGCGCTACCCGCGCATCGTCTACAGCACCATGCTGCAGGACTGCAAGCGCACGCTCGCGCGGGCCTACCAGCTCGGCTGGAAGCCCTCTGGCTCCGCGGGCTCTGCCCCGTGACCTCGTCTGCCCCCCCACCCCCCCCCCGTGTGACCCAGCGACCCAAAGAACCAACACCCCCCCCCACCGCTCAGGCTTCACGGGGTCACTCCGCCCCTTCCCCACCCACGACGCGTCTCCTTGCGCCGCCGGGGCGAGACACGAAACCCAGAACGGACGCGGAGGGCGCCGTATTCGGGTTGCTCCGAACGCCATCCCGGAGAGGTGGACTCCAGTAGGAGCGGGAGGAGAAGAAGGGTGTGTCTGTGTGTGGACTGTGAAACGTGCCGACTCGTCCGTCGCCGTGCAGAGACGGACTCGGGATCCGGAGCGTGACGACTCCAAGCCACCTCGCGTTTCCTACCGGGGGCGGAGATGGGGGATGGGCGGGGGAGGGAGAGTGGGTGGAGGAGAGAGAAAGAACCGGGACGGAGGTTTGCGAGTCGCGTCCTCTCATCCCCGCGGTGCTCTCCGCTACAGGGTATTTATTAAGCAAAAAAATGTTATCGTGTTTGCTTTTAGTTCGTGAGTTTTGTTGAGACGATTATGGAATTCGCCGGTCTGAGGACTACCCACGGCAGCGGCGGAAGAGCCTGGCGGAGGAGAGAGCAGGGTGGGGGAAGGGGCCTTGCAGGGGTGGCCGGGCGGCGGTGTGCACGCCGGGGACGCGCAGATGAACAACTCAAGAAGAAGCCATGGCACACTTTCAGGAAAACGACTTTTGACGGGGGCGACGCGGGATTAACTGCAATTATTTTTGGAACGAGAGCCAAATCGTTCCTACTCGAGCATCGCCCCACTTACACCTCCCCCCCCCCGCGCTCAGGTGTTCATCCGGACGGTGATGGCGACAGCGACGAAAACGCTGAGCTGAGCGTCGCGTCGTCCGAGCGTNCCCCCCCACCTCCACCCAGGACTGGCGAATGTCACCGCTCCACGACCGTGGCGACCCCAAAACATGGGGGGGGGGGGGTGTACCCCCACTATCCCCTCCTCCACCCCAATAACATTGTGATGCTGACATTTTTTTATGGAAACCACAAAGCGATGAAACCTACGTTCAACGTTCGATCGCCGAGTTTGCATGTGTGTTCGTGTGTGCGCATGTGTGCGCGTGCGTACTGTATAGTGGGGGAGCGGTGGTGCAGCATTTAGCGCACTGCGCTACAAACCTGGCGACTCGAGTTCGATTCCAGCTCACGGCCAGTAAGTGACGATTATCTGAACCGGTTCTGGGCGTCTCCCAGGTCTACTCGGCCTCAAATGAGTACCTGGTGCGATGTGTAGATGTCGCTTCTAAGGGAGACAAAGGCGGCCGGGCGTGGTGCTAGCCACACCACCCCTCGTGTACTGTGCCGGCCTTAATCGGTGCTGCTCGCTAACAGCATTTTCCGCAACAGTCTGTTAAGGCTGCATGGAGGTTCTTAGTCTTTATATTTGTTATATGCGCGTGTCTGTATATATACGTATCGTATGGTATATATGTATACACACCTTTTGTGAGGGCTGTTATTAATATGGATCAAATGATCCACTGATTTCATCATTGCGATTTGATTACAGGAACCCTAATAATTTGTTTTAACGTTGTGGTGAATGTAGCAGTCACTAGTGGTTGCACGGGTCACGTGACCCCTCGCCACTGTCACTACACGCGTCGGTTCCAACGCTCGCACGAACGATTTGACACACGTGTTGCCAGCCAAGGGACGGAGCGCGTCCGTGAGGACGTCCCATCGTCCAACAGATGGAGCGAGCGGAAGAGTTCGGCTCCGTGTGGAATGGATCGTTACGTCGTAGGATCGTGAGAGGCGACGGCGGTGGCTTGGGGAGGGGAGGCCTTCATCCAGCAGTGGCTTGGTCATGGCTGATGATGAGTGGTGGTGATGATCGTTGGCGTTGGTAAAACCCCCTCGTATAATTAATAATCGGAGATGTGTTTATTGTTTTTGTAACGGGACCTGTTTGTTCGGCTGCCACTTTGACCTCCGACCCCGCTCGTCGCGAGCTGGGTCCCCCGTCGCGTGTTCACAATTGTGGGGTCCGTTTTGAACGCCGCTGCCAAAAACCAAAGAGGTGTCCGGGCGACCTCTGCCCATCGAGCCGCTGCCTCGTTCCCAACCGCCCCCGTCGTTCCCCTCTTCCCCTTCGCAGCCGTCGTCTATGACGCCGCCGATGATTTAACACCCTCTAGGGGAAAGCGAGGTGGCTTTGTAGGAGCGATCGCTGAGCTAGCGCTGGGCTAGCGCTGGGCTAGGAGTGAGCTAGCCATGGGCTAGGAGCGAGCTAGAAGCGGGCTAGGAGCGACAATGCGCAGCTCCGCAGTGTTGTGGAGAAGCTCTACGCGAGTTGAGCCGACTCAGCCAGACGGTAGAATCGGTCTCCGTCTCTTCCCGATGGCGTTGGTTTCGCCCGGGGAGGGAGGGAGGGAGCTCGGTGTTGAGGTCGCTCGCTCTCCTTATGCCTCCCCCGCCCGCCATCCGTGCTGTCGATGCCCTTCCCCAAGGCTCAAGGTTTTCCTGTTTTGTTTTTCTCTCTGCCGATGACTGCCTGCCTGTTTGAAAATAAACGCGCCCCCACTGTTTCCACGGCGCCTCCAGATGCCCGTCCTCGTCTTCGCCCCCTGCGCAGTCAATCTCGAATTGTTGCGAGTGGCTAGGGGGTTAGGGTCAGTGTGAGTGGGTTAGGGTCAGGTGTAGTGCGAGTGTGTTTGGTCACGGGGCTAGTGGCTAGTTGGTTAGGGTCACGGCTAGTGCGAGTGGCTCGTGTGTTAGGGGCACAGGGCTAGTGCGAGTGGCGAGTGGGTTAGGGTCACGGGGCTAGTGTGAGTGGGTTAGGGGCACAGGGCTAGAGTGAGTGGCGAGTGGGTTAGGGTCGCTGGGAGGGGAGTGCGAGTGGCTGTAGTAGGTTATTGGTGTCTCTCGCGGCGAAACGGGATCTCTGTTTTTGTTAGCTTCGTGGTCTGAGCAGGGAGCTCTTGACCCGCTAGGGGCCACACGTCCCCGGTTACAACGCGCGAGCAGCCGCTGCGCTCTCGTGAGCACCGCCCCTCGCACTCCACTGATGGATGAGCGCCTCCCAACGCCGTGGGGTTAGTTGACCATCATACTTGAAATACGCCGGGCAGTGGCGGGTCGAGGGAGGCGGTAAGCGTGCACACGTGGTCCCAGAGAAGTGCCGGATTCAGCGAGTGCGGGGCCCGTAGCACATGTTATAAAGGGCCCTAAATAAAACACGTAAATATGAAAACATTTTTTACTTCCATAGTGAAGTAATTGTATTTTTTCATTTTTATGCAGCCAGATAATACGACAAATCGCTAATCTTATACACCCAGTTCATAAAAGTTGAAGGCAGTATAGTACTATAGTAATAGAGCAAGTGCAGAATTACTGAACCGGAATTGATAGCTGAAAGCATTTAGCGCGGGGCCCTTGAAAGTGCGGGGCCCGCAGCATATGCGACTTTTGCTACTGGGATAATCCGGCACTGAGTGCCCCAATGCATTCATTACACAGCCCTCTGCTGCCCAACACGTGAACTCTGCAGCCTATAGCACCTGTTACGCGCTAACCATGCTTACCACTGCTTAGCTTATGTGNTTTTTTTTAATACAGTATATATTTATTCTTACACTTGTTTGCCCAGAAAAAAAGCATCACCTGATCGTCATGACTCATTTTCAGGAGGGTCCTGCCACGTTTCCGCAATAGGGTGGGATGATTGCGATGCATAATGCTGATTTGGGTGATATTTTTTTTTACATTTGGCAAATGTTGGAGAAAAGTGCGGCGAGTGGACGGGGCCAACAGGGGCGTTGCCATTGTAAGCCACTCCCCATCACTCCTCACCCCTCCCCTGTGGCTCGGGTCGGGGGTCCGAGTGCGTTCAGTGCTGAGACTCATTCCACGCAGTTCATCACCGACCACCGCCAACACCACAACCACCACCACCGCTGTCACCGGTGACTTCAAGCCCGCCGCCACCTGGCGCTTTGCAGCGAGGGAACACGGAAATCACTGGAGCAACCTCATCGCTGGCAACATCACCACCACCAACATCACCAACAAACAATAGCAGCAGCAGCAACATCCAAAAAACAAACAACCAGGAAGGCTCGCGCTCTGTTGCAGGTGAGCGCACCTGCTCGCTTCCTCGCCCTCCCCCCTCTCACCCTAATCCCACCACCACCACCCTCCACCACCTTCCTCGCCGAGAAGACTGGGAGCAGGTGTTGGTGAGAGGCGCTCCTCGCGAAGACGAACGCACCAGGTCGGATTCCTCCACCCGGTCGGTCCAGCGCGTCTGGATAAGAAGGAGTGGCCAGGTCTGCTCGCTCGTGCCCACCCCATCGGTCCCAGCCATGCTCGAGCGAGGCTGAGCGTCGACAGGTGGACACACGCGTAGGGTGGGTGGCGGTGGTGGTGGTGGTCGACTTGAAGCGACTCTGGGAGACATGGGGGGCCAGGCTGCAGGAGCGAGGATGGGGCCGGGAGAGCCTCGGATGTGGTGGCTGCTGCTGGCGGTGCTGAGTCAGGTCGCGCGAATCGCGGGCGCAGAGAGATTCGTGATCTACTGGAACGCGAGCAACTCCAGGTACACTCACCTGTACACTCACATACAAACTCGCTCACTTACACACGCTCGCCTGTACACTCACATATACACTCACTTGTACACACACTCATCTGTACACACGCTCGCGTACACACTGTACACTCACATACTCACCTGTACACTCACACACTCACCTGTACACTCACACACTCACTGTACACTCACACACTCACTCACCTTTACACACGCTCGCCTGTACACTTACATATACACTCACTCACACACCTGCACACTCACCTGTACACCGCTTGCTTGTACGCACATATGTACACTCACCTGTACACTCAGTAACTCACTTGTACACGCGCTCACCTGTTCACTCACCTACACAAACAAGTGTCGCTAAACACGAGAACACACGCGCGTGTGCGATCACGTGAACACGCCTGTGCATAGGACAACGCACCAGTATTCACACGCACGCCTGTGAACACATGTGTACACACGTGCACATACGTGCACACACGCACAACTATCAACGTGTGAACACGTGTACACGTTGAGCCTGGCTGTGCTGTTGGGGCAATCGTTGTTAGCGAGCGCCTATTAAGGCCGATCTCATCATCATTATCATCATTCAGGGGTCGCTAAAGCTGGGTACGGCTTCGTAAATTCGCATTAATGACGGATGGACTTATCCCGGCATGGGAACGCGGAGCTTCCGCCACCCGATGTGCAACGGCGGGTTGTGTTATCGCGACGGCGGTAATGATGAAGTTGAAACAAATGTTGTATGGGGGTTCGGGGAAGTTTGCGACTTGGCATCTCGGCGTGCGAGTGAGTACTCTTAGTTCTTTCGGTAAAGTCACGTAGGTAAAAATTAAAAAAAATCACGACGTTTCGGAGGCAACACAAGTCTCCGTCATCAAGTGGGACCGTCACACCTGATGACGGAGACTTGTGTTGCCTCCGAAACGTCGTGATTTTTATTAATTTTATTTCATTTTTTACCTACGTGACTTTACCGAAAGAACTAAGAGTATGAATCCTTGCAGTCACGAAAGCTTAAATCTAGTGCGAGTGAGTGTCTGAGGCCAGTCCCGCTGACGCTGTGGGAGGCTGCGGCGGGGCACGGCACCCCGCGGGCCGGAGCCGCGTGCGGCTCTTTCACGACTGCACGGCGCCCCGTGGAATGTCGAGTTGGGGTTCTTTTACTTGCCGAATTTAAACAAAAATGTCTCTTCTGTTAGTTTGGTTGCCGACCCTGAACATGCGAGTTCAGTTTACCATGGAGTTCAGTTTACATGGGAGTCCAGTTTACATGGGAGTTCAGTTTACCATGGGAGTCAGTTTACATGGAGTTGTTTACCATGGGAGTCCAGTTTACATGGAGTCAGTTTACCATGGGAGTCCAGTTTATCATGGGAGTCAGTTTACCTGGGAGTCCAGTTTACATGGGATTCAGTTTACATGGGATTCAGTTTACCATGGGAGTCAGTTTACACGGAGTCAGTTTACATGGGAGTCCAGTTTATCATGGGAGTCAGTTTACATGGGAGTTCAGTTTACATGGGAATTCAGTTTACCATGGGAGTCCAGTTTATCACGGAAGTTCAGTTTACCATGGGAGTCCAGTTTATATGGGAGTCAGTTTACATGGAGTCAGTTTATCATGGAGTTCAGTTTACCATGGGAGTCCAGTTTACATGGGAGCCAGTTTACCATGGAGTCCAGTTTATCTGGAGTCAATTCACATGGAGTCAGTTTACCATGGGAGTCCAGTTTACCTGGAGTCCATTCACATGGGAGCCAGTTTACTCTGGAGTCCATTACCATGGAGTCAGTTTACATGGGAGTCAGTTTACCTGGAAGTCAATTACATGGAGTCAGTTACCATGGAGTCCAATTCACCTGGAAGTCCAATTCACCATGGGAGTCCAGTTCACCGTGGGCAGGAGTCGGCACGCGGTGTGGCTCTTTCACGACGGCTTCGTGGCAGTCGTCTAGCAAGCGACGCGCCGTCTGGGACGTCTTCACGGTGCATCGGGGCTCTCCAATCGTCGTTGAGTGTTTCGCCGAATTGGAACACACGCACACACAAAATGCCTCTTCTCGTTCTTGTTGTTTGCTAGAGCATAAGAGCCGAGTCTCCTGCTTTAGACCAGGGGGGTCTGTGTAAAAATAAAACCTTCCTCTTAAGATGTGGGTCCCACAACTGAAGACGCCGAGGAGGAGCTGGGAGGGGGGGTCGGTGGTGGTGGTTCCCCTCCAGGCGAGTCTCGGCCGAGAGCTCCACATGGCCCGCTCGAGGTGTCGCGCTGTCATCGGGCAGTGAACCGAGTAGTTCGCCTGCCGGAGTGACGCTAAAGCCGACAGAAAGTGGGCAAGGTTCCTCTGCTCGTCGACCGGTCCGTACGAGCTCAAACGTGCGTAGAGGGTCAAATATCTGACGCGTAGCCGTGTGCATGCTGCTGGGGGGGGGTACGTGCTGTTCGTGAGCACCTATTAAGGGCGGTGAAGGGTGGGGGGGGCTCGTATCACGACGGCCGCCTTTGTCTCTCCAGTGCTGATGTTTGCGCACCGTACCAGGTACTTATTTAAGGCCGAGTCACCTAGAGTAGGAGCAGCACCGGTTGGTCATGAGCGGGAAGATAACTCTGGTCGCGGTTCAGAGCGCAGGAGACTCACCACTGTGTGTCTGTGTGTATCAGTGCACGAGCGGGATACTAACCACTGTGTGTCTGTGTGTATCAGTGTACGAGCAGGAGACTAACCACTGTGTGTATCAGTGTACGAGCAGGAGACTACCACTGTGTGTCTGTGTGTATCAGTGTACGAGCTGGATACTAACCACTGCGTGTCTGTGTGTATCAGTGTACGAGCAGGAGACTAACCACTGTGTGTCTGTGTGTATCAGTTTACGAGCTGGATACTAACCACTGTGTGTCTGTGTGTATCAGTGTACGAGCTGGATACTAACCACTGTGTGTCTGTGTGTATCAGTGTACGAGCAGGAGACTAACCACTGCGTGTCTGTGTGTATCAGTGTACGAGCAGGATACTAACCACTGTGTGTCTGTGTGTATCAGTGTACGAGCTGGATACTAACCACTGTGTGTGTGTGTATCAGTGTACGAGCAGGGGACTAACCACTGTGTGTCTGTGTGTATCAGTTTACGAGCTGGATACTAACCACTGTGTGTCTGTGTGTATCAGTGTACGAGCTGGATACTAACCACTGTGTGTCTGTGTGTATCAGTTTACGAGCTGGATACTAACCACTGTGTGTCTGTGTGTATCAGTGTACGAGCTGGATACTAACCACTGTGTGTCTGTGTGTATCAGTGTACGAGCAGGAGACTAACCACTGCGTGTCTGTGTGTATCAGTGTTCGAGCTGGATACTAACCACTGTGTGTCTGTGTGTATCAGTGTACGAGCAGGAGACTAACCACTGTGGTCTGTGTGTATCATTACGAGGGAGCACACCGTTATCAGTGTACGCTGGACTCCTGTGGTATCATTACCAGGGAGACTAACCTGTGTGTCTGTGTGTATCAGTGTGCGAGTGTGTGTCTGTGTGTATCAGTGTGCGAGTGTGTGTCTGTGTGTATCAGTGTACGAGNTGTGTGTGTCTGTGTGTATGTGTGCGTGTGTGTGTGTGTGTTCGTGTGTGTGTCTGTGTGTATCAGTGTGAGTGCGTGNCTGTGTGTGTGTACGAGCTGNATACTAACCACTGTGTGTCTGTGTGTATGTGTGAGTGTGCGTGTCCGTGTGTATCAGTGTGAGCAGGAGACTAACCACTGCGTGTCTGTGTGTGTGTACGAGCTGTGTGTGTCGTGTGTATCAGTGTGCTAGATACTAACCACTGCGTGTCTGTGTATATCAGTGTGTAACCACTGTGAGTTTGTGTGTATCAGTGTACGAGCTGGATACTAACCACTGCGTGTCCGTGTGTATCAGTGTACGAGCTGGATACTAACCAGTGTGTCTGTGTGTATCAGTGTACGAGCTGGATACTAACCACTGCGTGTCTGTGTGTATCAGTGTNCCAGCAGGAGTCTGTGTGTCTGTGTGTATTAGTGTACGAGCTGGATACTAACCACTGTGTGTGTGTGTATCAGTGTACGAGCAGGAGACTAACTGTGTGTCGTGTGTATCAGTGTACAGCGGATACTAACCACTGTGTGCCTGTGTGTATCAGTGTACCAGCAGGAGACTCACCACTGTGTGTCTGTGTGTATCAGTGTACGAGCAGGATACTAACCACTGTGTCTGTGTTATCGTTACGAGCAGGAGACTAACTGTGGTCGTGTGTATCAGTGTACGAGCTGGACTAACCACTGTGTGTCTGTGTGTATCAGTGTACGAGCAGCAGACTAACCACTGTGTGTCTGTGTGTATCAGTGTACGAGCTGGATACTAACCACTGTGAGTCTGTGTGTATCAGTGTACGAGCAGGAGACTCACCACTGTGTGTCTGTGTGTATCAGTGTACGAGCTGGATACTAACCACTGTGAGTCTGTGTGTATCAGTGTACGAGCAGGAGACTCACCACTGCGTGTCTGTGTGTATCAGTGTACGAGCTGGATACTAACCACTGTGTGCCTGTGTGTATCAGTGTACGAGCAGGAGACTCACCACTGTGTCTGTGTGTATCAGTGTACGAGCTGGATACTAACCACTGTGTGTCTGTGTGTATCAGTGTACGAGCTGGATACTAACCACTGTGTGCCTGTGTGTGTCAGTGTACGAGCAGGAGACTCACCACTGTGTCTGTGTGTATTAGTGTACGAGCTGGATACTAACCACTGTGTGTCTGTGTGTATCAGTGTACGAGCAGGATACTAACCACTGTGTGTCTGTGTGTATCAGTGTACGAGCAGGAGACTAACCACTGTGTGTCTGTGTGTATCAGTGTACGAGCAGGAGACTCACCACTGTGTGTCTGTGTATCAGTGTACGAGCTGGATACTAACCACTGTGTGTCTGTGTGTATCAGTGTACGAGCTGGATACTAACCACTGTGTGTGTGTGTATCAGTGTACGAGCTGGATACTAACCACTGTGTGTCTGTGTGTATCATGTACGAGCTGGATACTAACCACTGTGGTCTGTGTGTATCATTACGAGGGAGACTCACCTGCGTGTGTGTGTATCAGTGTACGAGCAGGCACGTGTGTCTGTGTGTATCAGTGTACGAGCAGGAGAATCACCACTGTGTGTCCGTGTGTGTGTACGAGTGGATACTCTGCGTGTCTGTGTTTGTCAGTGTACGAGTGGATCTAACCACTGCGCCACCGTCCCCACACGCACGCGCGTGCGTTGGACGTGTCTGTGCGTGCATTACCTGGGTGGCTCTGTGTGTGTGCGCGTGTGTGCGCGTGTGTGTGTGCGTGTGTGTGCATTGTGTGCGTGTAAGTGTGTTATCAGTATGTCCATCAGTGTGTGCGTGCCTGTGTGTGTAGCAGTGTACGAGTGTGTGTTATCAGTGTGTCCATCAGTGTTTGCGTGTCTGTGTGTATCAGTGTATGAGTGTGTGTGTGTTATCAGTATGTACATGAGTGTGTGTGTATCAGTGTATGAGTGTGTGCGTGTGTTTACCCTATGCCCATGAGTGTGTACGTGTCTTTGTGTGTATTTGTCTATGTTATCGTTATGTTCATCAGTGTGTAAGTGTCTGTATCAGTGTATGAGTGTGTGTGTGTTATCAGAATGCCTATCAATGTCGGTGTGTGTTATCGCGTGAGTGTGTCGGTGTTATAAGTGGGAAGCACTTACCGCTACGAACCTGGCAACCCGAGTTAGATTCCCGTTCATGGCCAACATCAGTGGCCATATAAACACTCTTCCTGTACCTCCACGAGGTCGGAACGGCTTCAAACGAGTACCTTGACGCGGTGGGGAATACGTTAACACTGGGGATACAAAGGCGGCCGGGCGTGGTGCTGGCTACACCGCTCCATAGGTCTCTCGCGAACAGCACTTGCATCAACAGTCTGTGAAGGCTCCACGGGGGATCTTTGTCTTTGTGTTCTGCGTGTATCTCCGTGTTCCCACGTCACGTGTGTCTCGTGGAGAGCTGAGTTGGGTAGCCCCCCCCCCCCCCGGGGTGACAGGTGACAGGTGACGGGTGACGCATGACGGGCTGCAGCATGAGGAAGAACTTTAACGTGGGAATGAATGTTCAGCCACCGTCACCACGAGCCTCGTGCTCGTTAGCATCGACGATATCCTCATTAGCATCCACATCATCGTCACACCTTCTACAACCAACATCATCGTCGTCACTACCACCACCGTCGTCGTCGTCACAAACATAACCACCATTGCCATAATCACTCGCGTTACCGTCATCATCATCATCAACAACAACTGCCATCATATCCATCATCATCACCACCACTAACATTACCACCATCATCACCACCACTAACATTACCACCATCATCATCACTTTCACTGCCATTGTCATTACCACTACAACCACCACCACCACCAATATTTGTTGGTTGGCTACGTACGCTGCGAAAGAAGTTCAAAATACATACGCATAATGCACATCATCATCATCATACTATTACCATGACAACCATCCTCATCATAACTACCGACACAAAATGCGCCTTCAGCATCATTAAGAGACTTTCGCCATCATCACAACCATCATCGCCATCATCACCATGGGCGCGTGCGTCAGCCGAATGTCACACATTGCCCCGCGGCAGTTTAGCATAAATCACGTGTGCGAACATACAGGCAACAACATGCACGCACGCATTCGTAGATACACGCGTAGATACACACACACTTAGATACACACACACTTAGATACACACACACACATAGATACACAAGGCAAAGACCCCCCGTATAGCCTTAACAGACTTAGCGAGCACCGAGGAAATCCGGCACGGTATATGAAGGGTGGGTGGCCAACACCACGCCCGGCCGCCTTTGTCTCCCAGTAGCAATGTTTATACACCGCACCAGGTACTCATTTGAGACTCAGTCGACCTAGGGGAGGCCCAGGACCGGTTCAGATAATCGTCACGGGTGTTGGCTGTGAGCAGGAATCAAACCTGGGTCACCGGGTTCGTAGCGCAGCGCGCTAACCGCTACGCCACCGCTCCCACAGATGACATACATAGACACATAGACACATACTCAGAGACGCGAAGCCAAAACCCCCCCTTGTGTAGCCATCAAGGGCCTGGCCAACGCTGTTAGCGAGCCCCTGTTGAGGGGTGGGTGGCCAGCACCGCGACCGGCTGTCCACGTCTCCACATGCCGATGTTACTTTACACGTACTGTACTGATTTAGGGCTGAGCTGACCTAGGGGGAGACCCACGACCGGTTCGGATATTCGTCACTAATGTTGGCCGTGAGCGCGACTTGTCGCGCAGTCCACGCGCCACCGCTCCCCACTGGTAGTGGTGTTGTTGTTGTTGTTGTGTTGTTGTTGTTGGTGTTGTTGATGTTGTGTTCTATATGATTCTGCGCCTAACCTGACCCGTATCCAGCAAGGGAGAGAGAGGGTGCCTTGACTACAACACCCCTGGCACTTCACCGGCATTGTTCATACGAGCAAAGTCTGACGCTGCTGATTAAAGAAAACCATCCAGGCATTTTTGCCTCTGTACCGAATCACGCGCCGCTGAAGTTACTCGGCGTTGCCAGAAAGCCGCGGCGCTGATGGGATGTGTAAAAATGTTGTCAACGTATTTTAAGGCTGAGTCTCCATAGAGGAGGCTCACGACCCGCTCATATATACCACCCAGGCAGAGACCCGCATGTATATGTACAGTCTCATATGGTATAAATGTGTTTTTGTTTAATCTTGAGAGGTGGACAGGTGAATGAGAGGATTGTACGGGTATTTTTAAAGTTTTGTGGGTAAATAATGAGGCTTGATTTCTTACGGCGCTGTCCGGGCCTGAGCTCCGGAAAATACGCGCAGAGCGCAGTATGTGTTGCTGTAGGGACTTCCCGCTGCCCACCACGTTACACGCCGTAGCAGCAGTCGCGGGCATATAGCAGCAGCAGCAGCTGTTGTGTATTGGTGATCAGGGCAGGATTAAGCCAGTGCGGGGACTGTAGCATGAATAAAAAAGGACGTAAATATTAAAACACATACATTTTTTACTTGCAAGTAAAGTAATTGTANTTTTTTCAATTTGCTATACAGCCAGATAATAGGACAAATCGCTAACTTAAACACCATGAAAGTTGAAGGCAGTATAGTACTATAGTAATAGAGCAAGTGCAGAATTACTGAACCGGAATTGATAGCTTGAAAGTATTTAGCGCGGGCCCTTGAAAGTGTGGGGCCCGTCGCATTTGCGACTTTTGCTACCAGGATCATCCGGCACTGTTGGTGGCGGTGGTGGTTGCCCATCCAAGTACTGACCAGTCTCAAATCTGCTTCGCCTCCTGCGATCTGAGCAAGGTCCATCACATCTGGTCACACAGAGGCTTAAACATTCACGTGTACGCCACAAACACACACACACGCACCTACATCAAGTTATGACGACTGTGCGCCACGTGTTGACGACAATCTGTCCAACGTTGTGTGCACGTGTTATTTGGGAAATGTTGTTAAGATGTAATTAGTCACGAGCCTCCAGTGGGTAATTTATCGCATTTGTCAGATTAGGGTTAGGTAAATACTTGGTGGACACACACCAGACACACAATCTACACACAGCCTACACACACACCTAACACACAAGCCACACACATACACTTAACACAGCCTACACACACATAATACACACTCCACAAACACCTAACAATCCATACACACATAACACAACCTACACACAAACCACATAATCCACACACACATACCACACCCTTACACACACACAGTCTCCACACACACACCACACACCCTACACACACAGTCTCCACACACACACACCCACCCTACACACACATACACACACACCCTACACACACAGTCTCCACACACACACACAGCTACACCCGAACACTCTGGCTGGAGCCGCTGGTCAGACGCCTTTCGCGAGCCCGAGGGGGTGGGTGGAGAGAGTGGGGGAGGGGTGAGTGTGTTGAGTGTGTGTGTGTGGGTGTGTGAGTGAGTGTGGGTGTGTGTGACCACAGCGGAGATTTATGTAGTTACCCAGCCAGTGGTAAATATTTACACAACCCTCGCCCCAAACACTCACCCTTAGCCCCAACACTCACCCTTGTACTAATCTTTAGCCTTAACCAGAGCCCAAACATTAAACTGAGCGCTAGCCATCGTCCCAACACTAATCCTGGCCCTACACTAACCCTGGTCCAACACTAACCCTGGTCCAACACTAACCCTGGTCCCAACACCAACCCTGGTCCCAACACTAACCCTGGTCCCAACAACCCTGGTCCCAACACTAACCCTGGTCCCAACACGAACCCCGGTCCCAACACCAACCCTGGTCCCAACACTAACCCTGGTCCCAACACGAACCCTGGTCCCAACACCAAGCCTGGTCCCAACACCAACCCTGGTCCCAACACTAACCCTGGTCCCAACTAACCCTGGTCCCAACACTAACCCTGGTCCCAACTAACCCTGGTCCCAACACTAACCCTGGTCCAAACTAACCCTGGTCCCAACACTAACCCTGGTCCCAACACCAACCCTGGTCCCAACACTAACCCTGGTCCCAACTAACCCTGGTCCCAACACTAACCCTGGTCCCAACTAACCCTGGTCCCAACACTAACCCTGGTCCCAACACGACCCTGGTCCCAACACTAACCCTGGTCCCAACTAACCCTGGTCCCAACACTAACCCTGGTCCAACACTAACCCTGGTTCCAACACCAACCCGGTNCCAACACCAACCCTGGTCCCAACACCAACCCTGGTCCCAACACCAACCCTGGACCCAACACTAACCCTGGTCCCAACTAACCCTGGTCCCAACACCAACCCTGGTCCCAACACCAACCCTGGTCCCTTCCCCCTCTCCAACCATTATATAAACGGAGTGGTAGCTCCTGCAATCTCTCATTTACTTGATCCAGCTGTCGTGGCTGTGACGGTTCCACCTGAAGACGGAAGCTTGTGTTGCCTCCGAAACGTCGTGATTTTGATTTGATTTTATTTTATTAATTTTTATGTTTTTACCTACGTGACTTTACCGAAAAAACCTAAGAATATGAACCCTGGTCCCAACACCAACCCTGGTCCCAACACCAACCCTGGTCCTGTCCTACCTCTACCCAGCTGCCCGTCTCGTTGTTCCGTCCGTAGTCAAACAGGAACTTAACATGTCACGTTTTGTGCGTCTCGCCAGCGATGAACAACAAGGATATGCAAATTACAATAATCATCTCGACAACAAGTAAATCAATAATTACACCACTGGCGATCCACTGCTGATGGAGGCCTCGCCGCGCCGCGCCGTGCAGTGTTGTTCGACCACACCTCACCACTCGGGTTCGTACGGGTCGGTGAGTGTCGGTGGGGTAAGGGGGGGGACTCTAAGAAGCAGTTCAGGTATCATTCGCCATTGATGTTAGCCGTGGCTGAGTTTGTAGTGCAGCTCACAAACCGCTGCACCACCGTTCCAGTATCCTTCAAACTATTAAACTTTGTAAACTTTCTTTATTCTACCAGGTAAGGCCCACGAAGATAAACATCTTTTTTTCAGAAGCGACCTGGCCGCAAATAATAGCTCAACGAAGTGACTAATGACGTAGACATTTATAACAGCCAAATACTCTAAACGCGTGGTGATGTTGATTCTAAATGTGGAGGGAAAACCGGAGGACCCGAGAACAATCCAAGAAACCACGGGGAGAGAGAGAGAGATACACACTGCAAATATACAGCAGGCGTCAGGGTCGGGATCGAACCCACCACCTCCTGCATACCAGGCGAGGTAGTTAACATCTCGCCACTGCGTCCACCAATCAACCACCACCACAACAACAACAATAATGATGATGCCAATGAATATAAAAGATACATTTCAACACTGCAAACCGTAATGAGTCCGGGGGGTCCAAGTTTTGGCGTGTGCCCCGCGTGAGTGTGGGCACGGGCGGCCCGTCACTGGGGTGGCGTGACTGCGAGGTGTAATTGGTGCTGTAATTGGGAGATTGGGGGTGAGGACATGGCAGGATTACTCTCACCCGCATCAACATGTGGGCAGCATGTGGGCAGCAGTGGCAGCACTCGTGCCTCGCAGCAACAACCGCCTGGGTTTCATTCCCAACTCGGACTCCTTTCTGCGCCGAGTTGGTGAGTTCTCTCCCCTGTGTCCTGCAGATTGTGTGAGGGTGGGTGTGCGTGAGTGACTGTGGAGAGACAAAGGCGGTCGGGCGTGGTGCTGGCCACTCACCCCGTCGTGTACTGTTCCGGCCTTAATAGGAGCTTCTCACTAACAGCACTTGCCCTAACATCTGTTAAAGGCGATAGGGGGGATCTTTGTTGCGTGAGTGGGGAGGGAGCGGTGGGGTAGCGGTTACGTCTACGACCCCGGTCATCCGAGTTCAATTCCCGCTCACGGCCAACACCAGTGACGATTATCTGAACCGGTCATGAGCCTCCCCTAGGTCGACTCAGCCTTAATGAGTACCTGGTGCAATGTGTATATGTCGCCACTAGGCAGACAAAGACGGGCGGGCGTGGTGTTCGCCACCCACCCCTCGTGTGCCGTGCAGGCCTTCATAGGTGCTCGCTAACAGCACTTGCTTCTACAGTCTGTTAAGGCTATAGGCTTGTTAGTGAGTGTGTGTTAGTGATATTTAGATGTTTTCAGCCAATTGTTGAGTGTTTGTACACGTAGGAGGAAACAGAGCGACCAGAAGAAACCCCCACGCGTGCGAGGGGGGCAACACTGTATCCCGTGCAGAAGGGGCAGCTGGTATTAGTCCGCATTTTGTTGTACGGCCTTCTCCTGGCGAGCCATGGTACGGCTCCGCCTCTCCGCAGAAGGGTTGTTTCGCAACCCATCTGTGCCGGTGACCCACCAACCCTCGCTGTTGCCTCACAGTCGTGCTGGGTCACAGGAGGAGTGCGCCTGTAATCCACCGGTCTGGCCGTGGTGCGTCGAACGTACGTCTCGAATGGCAGAACGAGTGGGAAGGCGATGCCCTCGACTCTGTGTGGACCAGTTCCCACTTGAAGAAGAAACAGCGATCTTGGACGTTGCTTTGCGATATCCGCTTCCGTGGGTCACGTTCTATAAACTATTAAGCTATTTTTGTTTATTCAAACAGCTCTTTTTCAGAAGCGACCTGGCCACAAATGACAGCTCAACGAAGTGGCTTATCATCACGTGCGAATGGACAGCACCAAATACTCTGAACACGTGATGTTGATTCTACATGCGGAGGGAAAAACCGGAGGACCCGGAGAAGAATCCACGCAACCACGGGCAGAGAGACACACACATGGGAACGAATCCATGACCTGGTGGTTGGAAACATTACAAAAAACTTAGTTTTTTTATATTGGGTAAGTTCTCACTTAATGGGCGGTGTTCATAACGCGTTATCGCTAGAAAGCGCGTCTTCCATTCGGGAACATTTTTCTCACGCCGTAATAACGCGCTTTCTGAGCGGTTGATAGCGGGCTACTTTCTTGAGCGGCGTGATGCGGTACGCGGAATGATACCGTAACGCGGCGGCGTACCCGCAGTTATTCGTCCCGCCGTCTCCCTCCGCGTGCGTAGGAGTCGTAGTTGCCGTGCATCGAATCTCGCAAACTATTTCTATGGGGAAATTGTTTTTCACTTGACGCATCTCACTTGCCGCGTTGAGTGAGGACTCGCCGCGCACGTTTAAAGCCCGACGCCGCGACCCGTGCAGATCCGCGGACACGAATTTGCCGCTGCTTCGGAACGCCCGTCTCCTACCACGAGGCCTGTGACCTCCGCCCTTTCAAAGTGGCTCATGCGGTCGACCAAAAAAAAACGAAAACCCCAAACAAAAACCCACGCACAGGCCCGGACACGGAGTTCGAATTCTCGTTGCCGGGAGCCCAGAATTCCCGTGGACGATGTCCCCCTCCCCTTGATAAATGAGAAAATAACCACTGTTGGTTTGGCGATCGCAAGGCCGGCCGAGTCGTTGTAAAATCAATCAACGTCCGTTATTAACCGCGCGAGAGCCTATCGTTGTTATCGTCGTCTGCGGCGACAGCCGTGGTCAATCCACTGCTGGATGAAGGCCTCTCCAATCCACCACGGCCACCCGTCGCGATCCTCCGATGCCTCAATCGATCCATCGATCCTTGCAGCACCTGCACGCGAGCTCACCGCTCCATCGCTTCCCCTGTGGCTGACGTCCCATCGCTGGCCTCGCCCACCACCAGGGCCAGTTGTGAAGGTGACAGTCGTGATGGTGAAGCGATGGTGGTGGTGGTGGTAACGATGATAATTCACTATGGAACACGATTTTTGTCCCTGGGTAGTAAGTGTTATTTTTTAATTGCTTATGCCTCAAAAGTACAGAAAATGGCGATTATTCCTCACAAACTTTGCTTTTGTGACCAGGACTTTACGTGAAGGAATGACACAAATGCACACCACGTTTTCTCATTGAAATACAGTGGTANCCCGGAGATCGAACTTAATTCGTTCCAGAAGGCCATTCGAACACCGATTTGTTCGAAACCGAATTAATTTTCCACATAAATTAATGTAAATTACATTAATTGGTTCCACACACAAGAAATCTCTCATTATAAAGCATTTTTACATGAAATTTACAGTAATTACATGCAGAAAATCATAAAGAAACACAATCAATGAATAAATGAATAAATTATGGAATAAATGAAATAAATGAACATTGAACTTCACTTTACCTGTAGTAAGGAGAGTTGATGGCTTGAGTGAAAGGTGGTGAGGAGGTGGTGTGGTGTTATTGTTTGGAAGGGAAGTCCCTTCCATAATAACGTGACTGCCTTCTGGGGTTCTTTCTCGTTTGTGCCTCTTTTCTGCCACTAACTGTGAGTCACTTGAGCTATTTCTGACTAAACGTATATAAAGAGGTTATCACACGGTAACACCTTTGTCTGGGCAAGCGTCGTGCACGCTGCCCATACGCGTCTCAGCCGTACAGGTTCTTTCAATTCGCGATTGCCGTTCGACCTCCGAATTTCGTTCAGTTTCCGGGGCAAAAAATGTTCGGAAATATCGTTCGAACACCGATTTGTTCGAGTATCACTGTCCTGGTCACAAAAGCAAAGATTGTGGGGAATAATCGCCATTTTCTGTACTTTTGAGGCATAAGCAATTAAGAAACAACACTCACTACCCAGGGACACATTTTTTGTGCTACACAGTGTTCTGCCGACGACAACGACGATGATGACAATGACCATGAAAACGATGATGACGAAACTGATGATGCCGATGATGATACCGAGCAGTTTGTTATGCGTGGGCGCATGGAATATGTAAAAGTTGTTGTTAAATTGACCGCTATAACGACGATCACAGTGGCGCTGGTGACGGTGACGATGACGCAACAAAGCCTCTGCCCGGTGTCCAACCGATGCGGAGGAGCCGCGAGACGCCCTCCACCAAACCGTGACCTCCTCCTCCTCCAGGCAGCCCGACCCCGCGTCTCATTGTCTCCCTCCCCATCCCGGCCCCCCACCACTTCCCCCCAAATTTTTTTTTTTATAAAAAAAATCCCCTCAACTCTCTCTCTCTCGACTCGGACCACGACGGCGGAACAAAGCGGCCGGGATTTGCTTAAAGGACGGCAAACAGCGCCGCGAAATTGCGAATCGCACAAAGCACAGAAANGGGACACAAAGACGGTGGGGGGGGGGTGAGGAGGGGGAAAAAACTCGACACTATTGCCGGCGCGGACGCCTTGGGAAGAGCAAACTTGGAGATCAAGAGGGACTAAAAGACCCTTTAGGGGGAATTACAGCCCCCCCGCCCCCACACAGCCCCCTCTACCGCCTCCTCTGGTGGACCCCCCCCTTCTAATCCCCTTTTAATCCCCTTTCGCAAGTGCCCCCTAACTCACCCTCCTCCTTCCAGCCANCCCCCCCGNCCCCCACACACGCGGAGGCTGTGTGTGGGGGGGGGATCACGTGAGAGATGTGTGGTGGGGGGGGGGTGGGTGGACCACGTGGGGAGATGTGTGTGTGGGGGGGGGGGATCACGTGGAGAGATGTGTGGGGGGGGGGGTTGGTGGACCACGTGGGGAGATGTGTGTGGGGGGGGGGGGGTGGACCACGTGGAGAGATGTGTGGGGGGGGGGTTGGTGGACCACGTGGAGAGATGTGTGTGGGGGGGGGGTTGGTGGACCACGTGGGGAGATGTGTGTNGGGGGGGGGGGTTGGTGGACCACGTGGAGAGATGTGTGTNGGGGGGGGGGTTGGTGGACCACGTGGGGAGATGTGTGTGGGGGGGGGGGGGGGTTGGTGGACCACGTGGAGAGATGTGTGTGGGGGGGGGGTTGGTGGACCACGTGGGGAGATGTGTGGGGGGGGGTTGGTGGACCACGTGGAGAGATGTGTGTGGGGGTTGGTGGACCACGTGGGGAGATGTGTGTGTGGGGGGGGGGGTTGGTGGACCACGTGGGGGGGGGGGGGGGTTGGTGGACCACGTGGAGAGATGTGTGTGGGGGGGGGTTGGTGGACCACGTGGGAGATGTGTGTGGGGGGGGGTTGGTGGACCACGTGGAGAGATGTGTGTGGGGGGGGTTGGTGGACCACGTGGGGAGATGTGTGTNGGGGGGGGGGGTTGGTGGGTCACTTGGGGAGATGTGTGGAGCTGCCGAGCGTACTCGGTTTGCGAGGTTGGTGGTNGCNGGATGGCAGGCGGAGGTAGCTGCTGGATTCATGGATGCATCTGTGCGGAGCTGTGCATGTGATGTCCCCGTTGTTTCAGTGGAGGGTTTTTTGTGCCCGGGTCCCTCCCGGTTTCCTGCATCACGAAGCCGTGACACCGTAAAACATCCCCGGACAGAAAGAGCTTCATAGCTCATCGGATTCCTCCTCCAGTATAAGTACATATTCTGATTCTGATCCGACGTAGCAGGACCATCCCGAAAACGAGGCTTGAGACTCGCTGAGGCTCTCCCGGGTAAATCATCTTCACCGCCATCATCATAATCGTCACCAGCCATTGCCTATCCATTGCTGGATGAAGGCCCGTCACCCACGCCATCGACGTTCAGTGCCCTTCTTAGAGCAGCCCAGAGCGAGAGGTGGAAATTCCACATTCCCTTGGTGCGGATGAGTCTGCCCGCGAATCGACTTCAACTGGACTCGCCACAAAGTGGTGCTCATTTGTGTAGACCTTGGATTGACGGTGGGCTGTGTTTGACCCCGACTTTTATTTGACCTCTTGACCTTGCGATTGTGGGTCGACCGCTCTGATCACAGCGACCCCCCCCCCCTCCCTCAAGCCGGGAAGATAAATGAAGTACCATGACGATGACGATGCGATGCCTTGCTGGCTCGTCTCAGATTCTCCCCTTCCTCCGCTCGGCCGCTCTACCCTGTCTTGCTCTCACTCTCTCCCTCGGTTCCCTCTCTTGCTGCTCCCTACACCCCTCCCCGGTTCTCTCCTCCGCTCTCTCTCTCTCTCTCTTGATCACTCGGCCGTGTCAACCCAAAAAACGCTCCTTTCAGGGTTTTGGGGGGGGGGGGGGTTTGGTCGAATCCCATGGGGTGGTGTGTGGGGAGCGGTTGTGTTGGTGTGTGGGGAGCGGTGGCGCCGTGGTTGGCGCGCGCGACCGAGAAGAGCGGCGGGTATCCGAATCTGTCCCCGGCCTTCCCGATGTCGAGGACCGAGAGCGCGGTGTGTAAAACATCGCTCTCGCTACCGGGGAGACGAAGGCGGCCGGGCGGCGGTGCCATCGACACGCCCCGTCGTGCGCCAGGCAGGCCTTAATAGGCGCTCGCAAACAGCGCTGTGTTGGGGGGGGGGCAGGAGGGTGATGGGGGCGGGAGGAGGGAGAGAGGAGGGGGTTGGGGGCTCCCGTGGTGGGGAGCGCACGGAGGGAGCGACGCGGGGCGCCGCGTGTAAACCGCGACCCCGCGTCTCGCCCGCTAATCCCCTTAAACCCTTAAACCGACCCCGAGAAGGGGTCCCGGGGTCCCGCGGCCAGCGGGGTTCGCGTCGGGTCAGTGGGCACGCGTCGCGATGGGAGCCAGGCCCCCCCACCTTTACTCCGCATCCCTTACACACCCTCTCCATCCCTCCACCCACACCCCCCTGCAACCCGCACCCCCCAACCTCCACCCCTCTCCACCCTGCACCACCCCCTCCCCCATCCCGCACCCCCTGCTCCTCTCCCATGGCAGCCCCATCCCTGCCATGTCATCGTCTCTCCCTCCACTCCTCCCCGTCTCCCCCTCCCCCGTTATGGGTGGCGGCGCGGCCGCTTGCCGCAGAGGTTCGCGGTTCTAATCCAGCGGCCGCCCCGGTAGCAGCGTCGAGTGACGGCGTTGACGGTTCCACTCCGCGCCAGCCGCTTCGCTCGCGGTGGACGTTACGGAGCCCCGTGACGTCATTCGCAGGAGCAGCCCACCGCGTGCCACCGCCAACGTCCACATTGAGCCACATTCTAAAAATGAGATTGAACGGTGCTCACGTGGGATCTGACTCACGCCTCCAGGTCCCTCCTGGTCTCCTGACTCCTCACCGGGTTGCGTCACATCAAACTGACTTCCTTCTCCCCATATTCGCCCCCACCAACCTCCCCCGATCTCCGCTCATCTCCTCTCTGAACCTCTCCCCAACCGCCCACCTCCCCCCCCCCCTCATCTTTCCCTCAAGCTCCCCGTGCCTCCTCCACCCGACTTTTATTTTGACACGAGAGACGTTCACTTTGACGCTGGCATCGAGCGCCTGGCCGGCGCGCCTCCGAGACTGTGCCCTGCAACTAGGACTCTTACTTTGATCCGCTGCTTCCACCTTGAGGCTCGTGCATCGTCAGACTTTTATTTTGAAAACACCATCTTGCACCATGCGAAGCTGAGGCTTTGGGACTTTTAATTTGACACCGCTCTCCCTCCTCTCGCCCGCTCGCCCACTTGCTCGCTCGCCCTGCAGGCTGCAGAAGGACGACTTCTTGCTCAAGGTCAACATCAACGACTACCTGGACGTCTACTGCCCGCACTACGGCACGGCGGTGGCGACGCTGGCCGGGTCGCCGCCCAAGGAGCGATACGAGCTGTTCATGGTGAACGCGGAGGGATACGCGCGGTGTGACACGTCGGGCGGGTTCGTGCGCTGGCGCTGCGACAATCCCGATGCGCCGGCTACGGCGCTGCGCTTCTCCGAAAAGTTCCAGCTCTTCACGCCCTTCTCCGCCGGATTCGAGTTCCGCTCCGGCCGGGACTACTTTTACATCTGTGAGTGAAGCGGCTCTCCTCCTCCGCGGCGCGATGCAAACTGCGAGGTGGCGTCTGCCGTGACATTCCTCGGCTGCCTGTAGCATCGGGCATCACCCCTCACCACAACTGTTTCAAGTACCCTGCTGTAGTCCGAGCCGAAGGCCCCCCCCCCCACCACCCTCAAGTGGCAGCTGTCCCTACGTGTTACGAGGTGTACGCACGTAGCCATTAGTTTGCCAATCGGCGGAAATGCCACTGTGTAGATTTGCCCCATCAGTGGCTTCGTCATCATCATCATCGTCATCGTATGGCAATGCACTCACTTTGTTATTCGCAAGTTCAGGGCCATCACGAACATAACCACCAGAATCACCTGCATCACCAACATCACCAGCATCGCCAGTATCATCACCATTGCAGCCTGCAGATTCAACATCACTCACCTGGACGTCATCGCTGTCGTCACTGCCATTGGCAGTTTTGTTACCACCATCATCATCGCCATCGCCATCGCCGCCCTCATCATTTGTGGAGGAACATTAAACTAAACTATTTTTTATTTTAGGTAAGGCCCACTGAGCTATATAGCGATACGGAAGCGACCTGCCCACAAACGATAACTCCCCAAAGTGGCTTATCATGTGGACATTATAGCAGCCGAGTACTCTCAATGCATGCTGATTCGAAATGTGGAGGAGAAACTGGAGAGAAAAATCTACACGGCCACCATCAGGCTCTTTCTCCTTGCCCGTGTAGAATATACAAACTCCAAATATACAGTAGCAGGCGTCAGGGTCGGGATCAAAACCACGATCTCCTGTATACCAGGCGAGGTAGTTAACATCACCATCACCTGTGATCCTAACCCCAAATCCAACTCTAGCCCCTACAGCTGAACAAAGTAACACAATCCCGGAACACTCTCAGCTCGCTCACCCCGACCCACTCCACGGTACTCGTAGCACAACCTGCAGGTCAGAGGTCAAACCGTGCAACTGCTGCAGGATCTGGCAGAGGCAATGTCACCCCACGTGGTGAGATCGCCAGCAGCGGCCGCGGTCGCCTCTTGACCTTGAACTTGAGCTNCCCCCCCCAACCCCACTCGCCACCACGAGGATCTGCCTCCAAATCTGGGTGGGAGTGGGGGCCAGCCGCCCTAAAGGGCAACACAAATGCCGAGTAACCCAACTAAGGCGGCCCCTCCCATTGAGACGCTAATTGGACCTGGGAATGCATCGCTAATTAGCTTGTTTTGGCCTTACAAGTTTTCCCATCATGCAATGCGCCAGCAACAATTTATAACTTGGGGCACCACGGTGATGAGATGTTAACTACCTCGCCTGGTATACATGAGGTCATGGTTTTGATCACGACCCTGACGCTTGTATATTTGGAGTTTGCATGTCTCTCTCTCCCCGTGGTCGTGGCGATTTTTCTCTGGGTCCTCCAGCATTTCCCTCAACATTTCGAATCGTGCGTTTAGAGTATTTGGCGGCTATACATTCCACTTGATAAGCTACTTCTTTGAGCTATAATATAGCTCAGTGGGCCTTATCTGGTTAAATAGTTTAACTTTACTTTGAATATAAATGAGTTTGTTGAGTAGGAAATGCGTTGTGATTATTGAAGGGGGTTTGTTTATTGCCCAATAGCTAGCATCAGACCGACTATTCACGTGCCAATTTGAAAATCTGGTGATGAGAAAATATATTTCAATTGTGACTTCTATCAGGCTCCACGATGTGAACCAGTGCTAGTCTTCAACTCTGTTGTCCACTGTGTCTCTCGTGTTATGAAGGATCATAGTCCGAAACGTCGCCTATTTATGTTGTCTCAAGCGAGGGGCTCGTGGATTGCGGGACGCTGGTGCAGCTTCGCGAGCAGCCGATTTAAAACACAAACTCAGGCACACTCACACATACGCACACATACACGCACAAAGACAACGTTCCCCCAGGTAGCCTTTAATAGGCTGTTGGGGACAAGTGCTCTTGCTGAGCACTTATTAAGACTGGCATGGTACACACACGNACACACACACACACGCACGAGAGAGGGTGGGTGACCAGCACCATGCCCGGGCCGCCTTAGTCTCCCCATTGTTGATATTCTATACAAATTCAAGGCCGAGTCGATCTAGTGGGAACTCGAGAACCGGATGAAATTCGCTCTTACTCTTATTGGTTGTGAGCGGGAATAGAACTTGGGTCGCCCGGTTTGTAGCGCAGTGCGCTGACCACTGCACTACCGCCGCCTAAATGATATACATGCACACATGCGGAATGCATGTGTGTGTAGTGGTTAGCGCGCTGCGCTACGAACCTGGCCACTCGGGTTCGATTCCCGCTCACGGGCCAACACCAGTGACGATTATCTGAACCGGTCCTGGCCCTCCCCTAGGTCGACTCAGCCTCAAATGAGTACCTGGTGCGATGTGTAAACATGCCAGTCTCAATAAGTGCTCAGTAACATCGCTTGTCCACCAACAGTGGTGTTGGCCACCCAACCCCTCGTGTGCTGTGCCGGCCTTCATCGGTGCTCGCTAACAGCCCTTGTCTTTGTACCCACTTAAAAGACAAAAGGCCTTTAACAGACTCTTGGGGCAAGTGCTGTTAGCGAGCGCCTATATAGGAAGGGCGACACGGCACACGAGGGGTGGGTGGCCAGCACACCCACACACAAGCACATGAAGACAAAGGTCCCCCATATACACTTAACAGACTTTTGGGGCAAGTGCTGTTCGTGAGCAGCACACATACACAGATACACCAGCATGCATGCATATGTACCCGTATACACTCATGCACAAACGCACGCATGCATATTCACACGCACACACACACACGGTGCTGAAAGAGGGAATTAAACAGGAGCCCTGCAGGCTGCAGGGCCGTGATTTACACTGACAGCCGAGACGAAATTGCACTTGATTGAGCTGCGGAGGTGATGGATCTTAGTGCACACACACAAAGACAAATACACACACACACCAACATAGATCAACACAAAGATCCCCCAAATAGCCTTCACAGACTGGAGAGGCAAGTGCTGTTAGTGTGTACCTATGAACATTGGAATGGTACACGTGGGGTGAGTGGCCAAGACTACACCCGACCGCCTTTGTATCTGTAGTGGCAATGTTTACACATCGCACCAAGTACTCATTTAAGGCTGAGTCGACCTCGGGAGGCCTAGGAGCGTTTCAGATAATAGTCACTGATGATGGCCGTGAGCGGGAATCGAATCTGGGTCGCCAGGTTCATAGCGCAGCGCGCTAACTGCTACACTATCGCTCCCCAACCGCTCCCCACTCTATACACACACACACAAATACACCCAATAAATACACACACACACCAATAAACACACACGCCAATAAACACACATACACACACCCAATAAACACGTACACACACCAATACACACATACACCAATACATAACCGCACCAGTAAACACACACCAATATATATACACACACACACCAATAAACACACACACGCACCAATAAACACACACACACACCAATAGACACACACACCAATAAACACACACACACCAATAAACACACACACAATAGACACACACACACCAATAAAAACACACACACACCAATAAACACACACACACAGCAATAAACACACACACCAATAGACACACACACACCAATAGACACACACACACCAATAAACACAACAACAACCACCATTTGCCACGAAGTGGCGGTGACGTCACCACGACGCTTGTGCCAGGCTATGTGCACCTTGAGGTCACGTGAAGTGTTGAACACCTGCTGGCAGGAGGTCACGAGGCAGACCCAGATGCCACAGGTCGACTGACTGAGACGACTGGCTGATGCACCACCTGTGCCTCCTACTGTGCCAACTTGCTGTGCTTTAGCCACCCGGCGCTCCGCTCGTTGTTGTGAGCGTAGCTCCTCCGCCCTCCATTGTTGTTGGAGGGCGACTGCCTCCAACTGCCCAGCAGCGTCCTTCACGAGCCTCCTCCACAGAGGCCGATCTTGACACCGCTGGTACCAGTCATCGGCAAGTCCACTCAGCTCCACATCCTCCTGTACCATGTCATTCCATCTCTTTTCTAGCCCGTGCCGCACTCGTTTAGCCCCTCGATCTGGCCGAACAAAAGCTGTTTAGGCATGCGGTAGCTGGGCATGCGGGCTACATGACCGAGCCAACCCAGCTTGCCTGCCGTAGGAGCTCACCGATGGGACTTTGTCCAGATCTTTCAAGGATTTGTGAGCTCCTCACACAATCCTGCCTGGTTAAACCCGGGATGGATCATAGGTAGGCCAGCCTAAATGTTTCTAATTGGCGAATATGTTCCATTAGGGGGGTCCACGTTTCGCAAGCGTAGAGAAGGGAGGGAATGACTGTGGCCGAGAAGACCTGAAGCTTCGTGCGGAGCGAGAGACCAGGTAGCTTCTACACAGCGTTACGCAACCGATGAAAAGATAATGCCACTCGACGGATTCGGAGTGAGACCTCTGCTGTTAAACCGGAGCCGGTCATGAGCACACAGCCCAGGTATGGGAAACTCTCCACTCTCTCCACAACTGTCCTATCACCAATTTGGATTTGTCCGGGTGGAGTGTCCGATGGTACAAAATACCCAGACAGGTGTGCTTAGTTTTGGTGGGGCTGATGGTAAGGCCCCACCTCTTAGTGGCAAGCTCCAGGTTCAGCAGCAGCACCTCCAACTCCTCTTGAGTGAGCAGCAATTACCAGATCATCGGCATATATAACATGTTCGAGCAATAGGGAGCCATCCCTTGACAGCACCCGGGCATCGATCAGCCTCCCATTGTATCTGTACCAGATGGAAATTCCTCCGGTACAGCTATTGAAGGCTTCACGAACTACGTGGTCGAAATAGATGTTAAACATTGTGGGAGCCAGAGGACATCCCTGTCGCACCCCAAGGTGTACAGGGAATGGCTCCGACTCCCAGCCACAGAGTTTTACCCGGGCCTGCTCACCATCATGAAGGCCCTTAATGATCGTGAGCAGAGGGTCAGGGACTCCGAAAGCATGAAGAACAACCCAGAGCCCAGGCCTACTGATGGTATCATAGGCCTTGACCAGGTCAATAAAGCAGAGATGTAGGTCTTGTTAGAATTCCCTACACCTCTGCTGTAGCAAATGGACAAAAAATATGGCATCTGTGCAGGATCGCCCTTTCCTGAAACCGCATTGGGGCTCCGCAAGCCTCAGCGTGTCTAGCAAGGCGATATTGAATAATCCTTGCCAGAACCTTTCCCAGCACACGAGGAGTGAGATGCCCCTGTAGTTGTTACAGTCTATGAGGTCCCCCTTCTTAAAGAGGGGGACCACCAGCGCATCCTTCCAATCCTGCAGAACCTGTCCGGTGCTCCAGACTGTTATGATGTCATGTAGGGCAGTCTGTGCACAAACACCACCCTCCCTCAGCATTTCGCTTGGGTGTTCATCTCTGTCCGGTGCCTTTCCTGGTCTCAGACTCTGGATCGCTTTCAGCACTTCCTCAACGGATGGCACCTCAGCCTGCCACTCATAGGTGGTGACTTCTTCTTCCAATATTTGAGGGACTGCAGCCTCAGCAGGGTCATCCCCGCTTTGTCCCACGTTGTTTTCCAGGCTGAGGATTTCCCCTCCCCCAGGACCTCACAGAAATGCTCAGCAAATCTGCAAACCTGTTCCTGGGGTCTGATATTGGATCACAGTTCTTTCCCCTAATGATGGTAATAGGTGTGGCGCTGCAGGTTACTTTTTTTTGGAATTAAAAAGCGATTTGTGATCGCGGGCCATTGAGGCAGACTCCATCTCCTCAGCAACCACCACCCATCCTTGCAGTGCCTCACGGCTCTCTGAACCTCTGAGCGAAGGCAGCGGTCAGCCTCCTCATTCTCGATGTGGGATGCTATAGCCGATAAGAGTGGGCCTGTCACTTTTTCTCAGCCAGCCTGAACACCTCCTCTGTCAGCCAGGGTCTCTGGGGAGGTCTGGACCGTGTGCCCAAAGCAGCCATTGCAGCTGCATGAGCCACAGTCGTAAACCTCGCCCATTTCCCCTCGACATCAGGAGGAGTGGGGGACAATGCCAACCCCAGCCACAAGCGATGATGAAATTCTCGCTTGCAACTTTCATCAGCTAGCTGAGACTATGCCACTAAGGGTTTGAATTGGGTCCTGGGTGTACACCACCACCGAAGTGGAAGAATGGCAGGTGCATCTTACAGATGACAAGTCGATGGCCAGTGGGCAGATCAGCTCCACGGTAGGTCCTGGTGTCAAGACATGGGCCCACATTCACTGTTCCGTCACTATGTAGTCCAGAAGATGTTCTTGCTTGGACCCGGCATGCATCCATGAGGTTGTGTGGATGCGCTGATGCCAAAACAGCATGTTGGTAATTACAAGCCAATGGGCTGCATAAAAATCTAGCAGCCTCCTGCCGTCGTTATTGAGCTGATCTGCCCCATGCCTTCCAATCACTCCAGACCAGGTGCCAGCATCATGATCAACTCGGGCATTGAAGTCACTCAACAAGATGACTCTATCCCGAGGGGCCACTTTCGCTAGCACCTGTGACAAGAGGTTATAGAAGGCATCTGACTTATCGTCCTTGTCTGTATCCCTCCACAGTTGTTCGTCTTCGGTGGGGCATATGTAACCACGACCACCACTCCTCTGGTTTGATGGGAAAGCGAGCCAAAAGTATCCTGGGGCTTACAGCATCCCACACCTCACCGCCACATTCCCACGCCTCCTTCATTCTTTGTTAAGAAGAAGAGCCACTCCCTGTAGTTTGGTAGTCTCCTGCCCCGAGAAGAGGACTGTCCACCCCTCACGGTCGCAGGAGCCAGAGACGGTCCACCGTACCTCTTGAATACCACAGAGATCCAAGCGGTACCGGTCCAGCTCCCGACAGAGGAGTGGCAGCCTCTCCTCCGCAGTGAGTGTTCGAACATTCCACGTGGCCACACGTATTTTTTTTGTTGTTTCTGGAGGAGCCCCGATGGTAAGGTTTCAGTCTCCTGGCTCCGCCAAATGGGGTTTGGCCAGGCGACGTCATAGACGCCTGTCCCCCCGGTACCTGCGGCACAAGCTTATTAATAAAAAAAAAATCAGTGTGGTTTAGTGGTAATTAATTGAAGGTGGAGGTGTTACCAGCCCCTCGCACCCGTCCCCATTTGGCCGCTGTGGTGGTTACAAACGCCATGAGGGGAAAGGCAAATTTAAATTGGCCCTCCCCCAAGGCACTGCCCACCACAGCGTTGCCTCCGGCACCACACACACCAACACACACACCAATAAACACACACACCAATAAAACACACACCATTAAACACACACACCAATAAACACACACACCATTAAACACACACACACAAACACACCAACACACACACACCAACACACACACACACCACACACACACACCAATAAACACACACACCATTAAACACACACACACACCAACACACACACACAAATAAACACACACACCAATAAACACACACACACCAATAAACACACACACACCAATAAACACACACACACAAATATATACACACACAACAACAACCGCCATTCGCCACTAAGTGGCGGTGACGTTACCACGACGATTGTGCCAGGCTAGGTGCACCTTGAGGCCGCCACGTGAAGTGTGGAAGACTCGCTCCTGTTAGGAGGTCACGGGACTGACCCGGGTGTCATGGGTTGACTGAGATGACTGGCAGATGCATCAGCTGTACTCTCTACCCACGCACATCCACCTCTCATCCACACGCACACACCATTGGACACTTCCTCCATTGACACGTGCGCACACACGGGACTCAAACTCAGATGTGTGGTTTCATAGGGAAACGGGCTAACCACTGCACCACCGCTCCCCTTGTGTATACGTGTTTCTGTGTTAATTGGTGTGCGTGTGGAGCGGTGGTGTAGCGGTTTGCGCGCTACGCTACGGACCCGGTGATTCGAGTTCGATTTTCGCTTATGGCCAACACCAGTGATTGTCTGAACTGGTCATGTGCCTCCCCTAGGTCGGCTCAGCCTCAAATGAGTACCTGTTGCGGTGTGTTAAAAATCGGCCGGGCATGGTGCTGGTCATCCAACTTCCTCGTGTGCCATGCCGGCCTTCATAGGTGCTCGCTAACGGCACTTGCCCCAACAGTCTGTTAAAGGCTACATTGTGGGGGTCTTTGTCTTTGTGTGTGTGTACTGCAGCCGCATCTGCAGATTCCAAAGACAAAAGCAACAACAACCACAACAGCAGCAACAACCACAAGTGCCTGCGTCTCAAAGTGTCCGTCTGCTGTGCCCCAAGTAAGTTAGTCCCCCAATACCCTCCCTCCCTCCTCTTCTCCCCCCCCCCACTANCCCCCTCTCTCCCGCCCTCTCCTCTCACCCCCTCCCTCCCTTCCCTTCCAATCAGCGGAAAATCCTCAGTGGGGGCGGGGTAATTGGCCCCTCGTTGAGACCCCAAAGTCGGTTTACTTCATTGATATTTAAGAGAGAAAAGGTTGAATGGGATTATTGTTGACGAGCCTTTTGCCCGTCCAAGGACGGGTGTATTGCAGTAAATCTGAAACTTGCAAGCGAAAGGCAGACTGTGACGTGATTTTCATTGCATCAACTAGTGTGCACTTAGTAGGGCGCGGTGACACAGACTTAATTCATTAAAGGTTATAATCCCTTGTTCATCATGACGTCCTTTTTACTTTAATGTGTCAATAGCGTGACGGAGATGGCGTGACGAGAGGGTTCTGCCTTTGTAGTGAGGGTTGTGAGTTGACGCCGAAGAGGGGGAGGAGGCGCCTCGGCCCCCCATGTGGAGTGACGTCACCCGCTAATTATTATTAATGGAATGGGGGGGGTTGCCATTTGGAGGACGTCATCTGCTCATGATTATTAATGAGGGGAGCTGGTCGATGTGGAGTGACGTAACGAGCATTAAGGACAGAATTCCTGGGTGATTATAGTAGGTATGTAGGGGTCTATTTAAAAGACTTCAGGTGAAACCAACCCATGCGCTTAACCTTCAACAATGTGAGTCCAACCCCGATGAAGCTCTGTGTGAGTCTGGGTCTTAAGTGAGCTGATGGGTCTCTGTGTGAGTCTATTGGTCCCAGTGTGAATCTTTTGGTCTCTGTGTGGATCTATGGGTTTCTCTGTGTGTCTATGGGTCTCTATGTGAGTCTATTGATCTCAGTATGAATCTACAGATCTCTGTGTGAGTTTATCGGTCTCTGTGTCAGTCTATGAGTCTCTTTGTGAGTCTATGGGTCTCTGTGTGAGTTGATGGGTCTCTGTGTGAGTCTATTGGTCCCAGTGTAATCTTTTGGTCTCTGTGTGGATCTATGGGTCTCTTTGTGTGTCTATGGGTCTCTATGTGAGTCTATTGATCTCAGTATGAATCTACAGATCTCTGTGTGAGTTTATCGGTCTCTGTGTCAGTCTATGAGTCTCTTTGTGAGTCTGTGGGTCTCTGTGTGAGTTGATGGCTCTCTTTGTAATAGACTCTATGGAGTCTATTGCTGCTGTGATGCCCCCACCCCTCCTCCTCCTCCGTATTTGAGAATCGCGCCATGCCGTTGCCATTCCCCGTGTGACCCTCTCCTCTCCTCATCCCCGCCCTGTGTGCGTTCCCCTCCACCACCCTGCTGCGCCATCGCCGCTTCTCCACCCTCCTCCGCCCACGCCGCGCGCCAATCAGCAACCCGAACCACCACCCCACCCCAGCAGCCCCCGCAGAGGAAGCCACGGCCACGCAATCAGCAGGGTGAGTGCCCGCTCACCCGCCCGCTCACCTACTCCTCACCCGCTGATGCACCCACCCCAGCCGCTAACTCGCCCACTCGCTGTACCGCCCACTGATTCACTTGCCTACCCACTGATTCACCCAACCATACGTGTCATCTACCCACGAACTCATCTACCCGCTAACTCACCCATCTACCTTCTCACTCGCCTACCTACTAATTTTCTCACCTACCCACTAATTCACTCACCTACCCACCAACTCACCTCCCTACTCATACACTTGCTACTTCACCCCACCAACGCAATGCTTCTCAGAAACTCACTGGGTGGTGGGTGATTGTTGCGGAGAGAGAATTCACGATTCCTCGCTGGTGCTGATCTTATATCGAGATCAAGGAAATCGGGGGGGGGGGGGGGTGCGCTGTCAAAATCCGCGAGAAGAATTTGCTCAACCGCATGAGGGTCTCGGTGTCTGTGCGAGTGCCTCCGTGTCCGTGCAAGTGTCTCCGCATCTGTCTGTATCTCTGCGTCTCTCTCTGCGTGTCTCTGCACGTGTCCCTGTGTCTGCGCCTTCGCGCCCGTTTGCCCGACTGCGGCTGCGCGACAGAGAGAGGATTGATGGAGGGTGGAGGTCGACGGTTGTCTGCTGCTGCTGGGGCAAGGACGGGGGGGGGGGGTGAATGAGGTCCTTCCCTCTGGGTTCCTAAAACACAGCGGCACACCTGGAGCCGCGTGCTGCAGCGTTGCACGCCGGTCTGAGAAGCGAGGCTTAAACTCGGCACCGCTCACATTCTGGGTTCGACTCCGGGTTTGACCGCCGGCTTCTCCCCCCCCCGGTGAAGCGTGCTGACGGCCGCGTCACGGGTACAGATGTTACATCCGCGCCGGGACGCGACACCGAGAATCTGAACATTTATTCATACTATAGGAATCCGATGAGCTACAAAGCTCTTTCTCGCAGATGTGTGAGAAAATAACGCGAACAGGTTTAACAAGAAGAAAAGCCGCTTCCTCCCGTTCCCTCACTCGTGCCCAATTGCCCCCATTATTGTTGGCTTGCGAGGTCGCGCGCTCCCACTCTCTCTCCCACTCTCACGTCCACTTGCCCGCTCGCTCGCCCGCTCTCTCACCCGCTCGCCCACTCTCACGCCCACTCGTTTGCCTTCCCGCTCGCTCGCCCACTCTCTCGCCTGCCTCTCTCACTCTCTTGCCCGCTCGCCCACTCTTTCTCCCACTCGCCCACTCTCACAGCCTGGCCCCCCACCTCAAACCCTCCGCGGCCGCGTAGCCGCGTCCGCTCTCTGCGGCCCGTGAGATAAATCGCTCGCTGGATAAGCCGCACTTCCAATTTTCCACAACTCGTCCTCGGCGTTCAATTTAAAAGTCAAAATCTGAAAACCAATGAATTTTTTAGCGATGCCCCAGTGCTCTGCGCTTCGCTGCCATCGCCATCGCGGTGTTTATAACGATTTAGTTTCATTTTTTATTTTCCCCGCTGCAACTTTTTTCTCTACATATATCCCCGCGGCCCCCCCCCACCCTCGCCCGACCAGCTGCCCCGTACGCACCCCGGAGAGGCGCCGCGCCCCCATGAGAATGTTCCCGCGGCTTCTGTTTGTGTCTCCGCGACTCTCCGACTGTGACTATCGCTGCGGTCCCAGAGAGCCGATCGCCACCGCTCTCTCTCGACAACGCAAGGGAAGTTTTTTTATTTTCCCCGGGCCGAGCGAGGATTTTGTCGCCGTTTAGATTTTTATGNCCCCCCCCCCAGTGCCCCCCCAGTGCCCCCCCCAGTGCCCCCCCCCCAGTGCCCCCCCCCCAGTGCCCCCCCCCCCAGTGCCCCGCTCCCCAGTGCCCCGCTCCCCAGCCGCCGAGTTATTTTCCGCTCCGCCGAGTGGCGCTTCCGTGCGGGCGGGCGTTAATTGATTTTGTTGAAACTTAATTGATGCGTTCCGCTGTGGAGCGACGGAAGTTGGAAGTTTATTTTATTTACCGATTTATTTATTTCAAGCGCCGTTTGCTGAGTCAGCACAGGGCTCACCCCCCCCTCCTCCATGCGTTAAGCAGCCAGCAACAAGCAGCACGAGTATCACAAGTTGCGATGTATCGTTTGTGTTCTTGAGTTGAGCCAAGGGTTTTGCTGTGACACCTTAGGGAGGGGGAGGGGTGAAGATGACGGGAGCAGGAGCTATTGTAAAGTGGAGCAGTGAGAGGGAGGAAGCGAAGAGAGAAGTGAGGTGACCTGCAGTGTGGTGAGGGGTGGTGAGTGGGTGAGTGGGTGAGGGGTGGGGAGTGGGTGAGTGGGTGAGGGTGGGTGAGTGGTGAGGGGTGGGTGAGTGGATAGGTGAGTAAGTGTGTTGTTGTGACCTGCAGTGTGGTGGTTGATCACAGTGTGGTGGTGGTTGATCACTGTGGTTCACGGTGGTGGTTGATCACTGTGGTGGTGGTTGATCACAGTGTGGTGGTGGTGGTTGATCACAGTGTGGTGGTGGTGGTGGTTCACAGTGTGGTGGTGGTGGTTGAACACAGGGTGGTGGTTGATCACAGTGTGGTTGGTGGTTGAACAGTGTGGTGGTGGTGGTGGTTGATCACAGTGTGGTGGTGGTGGTTCACAGTGTGGTTGGTGGTTGATCACAGTGTGGTGGTGGTTGATCACAGTNTGGAGGTGGTGGTTGATCACAGTGTGGTGGTGGTGGTTGATCACTGTGGTGGTTCACTGGTNGTGGTGGTGGTTGATCACTGTGGTGGTGGTGGTTGATCACAGTGTGGTGGTTGATCACAGTGTGGTGGTGGTTGATCACGGTGTGGTGGACAAGACGGTGTCAGGTGGAGAAGTCAAGGAGTGAGATCCAGGGGAGCTGTGACCATGGCAGTCGAGGTAGAAGGGCGACTGACGCTGGTGAGCGAGGAACCGGAGTGAATCAGCGGACGAAGCTGAATATATATTTTATATATTTCTAATAGAACATTTTATCTACACAATATATATTTGTAATTAACTTTGCAATCATCGCGGTGTAGAAACGATGCGATGACAACAGTGGATTGTCTCAAGCAAGGGGTTGTCTATGGGTGTATTGTTGAAGCCATCGTTGTGAGATGTGAACTACATCGACCCCTGGTGTGCAGGAGTTCGTGGGTTCAATCTCGACCCTTGACGCCTGCTGCTGTTTAGTTGGAGTTTGCGTGTCTCTCTCTCCCTGTGGTTGCGTGGATTTTTCTCCGGGCCCTCCACATTTATAATCAGCATGCGATTAGAGTACTTAGCTATGATGAGTTTCTATATGATAAGCCGCTTTGCTGAGCATTCAGTTGTGCCCAGGTCACTTCTGAAAAAGAGTTATATAGTTGAGTGGGCCTTACCTGCTAATATTAAAATAGTTGAGTATATATACACAAACAACATATGTATAGAGTATATATAAAGTATATGTATATACACACGTGTGTTTGTGTGGGAAGGCCCTCATCCAGCAGTGGATTAACAAAATGGCTGCAGAGGTCTGCGTGACCGATGGGACGTTGGCAACATTATTTTTATTAATATAGAGAGGGACAGGAGCGCAGCCTCCCGCCCTGAAAGTGGCGGCATAGGCGCAAAGGATCCTGAGCCTGCCGATGAGACGCTGAGCTTCGAAGCGGGTCCCAGGGCATTGCCCGTGTTGAACCGGTGCTGCCGGGATGATGCGCTCCCCAGAGGGAAGGCCGCGTGGCTGATAGATGAGTGAAAAGGAATAAACACGCGGTATTGTTTTCCAAGTTTTGTTTCCCCCCCCCCCCCCCCCCATGTGTGTGGAGGGGTCGGGACAGGTGCGTGACGAAGGTGGCGGATCTTCTGGGTTTTGTATTTTAGCTCCGAGCGCTCTCCATCACGGCGTCGCGCGGAGACACGTGGGGTACCGCGATGTTCCCGCGCGGTGACACGCGGGGTGACACGCGGGGTGACACGTGGGGTGACACGCGGGGTGACACGCGGGGTGACACGTGGGGGGTGCCGCGATGTTTCCCCCCCCTCCGCTGAAAGATTGTTTCTGGGAGCGGGGTTTCCCGGGAGGGGGGAGCGGGGGTGTGGGGGCGGGGGCGCTTGGTCTCGTCTGCGTCTGCGGTGCAGGGCTGCGATGTCCACATCCCGGTCGGATTGACTGGCCCATGATCCCTGTCTCCGGAGGCAATAAAATCGGTCTTTTGTAAAGTCTCATCCCCCGACATAGAATGTGGAATTTCCAGCACCACTGGCTCAGGGCTGTAAAACGGGAGGCGAGCGCAGCGTCTCTTCCCTCGTGAGCGCGCCGCTCCTTAACTCGTCAACAACTCATTAACTTTCGATTTAAAGCTTTCGTGACTGCAGGGATTCATCTTCTTGGTTCTTTCGGTAAAGTCACGTAGAAGGGAAATAATAAAATAATAAAAATAAAACCATAAAATACAATTCTCACGACGTTTTGGCCACAACGCAAGCAGCCGTCCTCAGGTGAAGAACAGGTCTGTCTTTCCGCAGACCAACTCATTAACTCATTAACCTCTCAACCCCCCCTCCCTTACTCTTCCTCCACTCCCCCCCCCACGGCAGACGGCGTGGCCGAGGGAGCGTCTCCGGCGCACCAGACGGGGACGGCGCGGCGTGGGCATGCCCCGCGGGCCCCCCACCGTGGGGGGCTCCTCACCGTCCTGGCCTCCCTCGCCGTGCCGCCGCTGCTGCTGCTGCTGCTCGCGTCGTAGCGCCCGCCGCCGCCCTGGGCAGCGGTGGAGCGCGGCGGAGCGAAGGACACAAAACCCCAAGACGAAACAAACTGAACTCGGTTGCGCGACCGCGCGTGCCCTGAACCCGCGGGGTGGGATTTGTTCGACCGTGAGGATTTGGCGAACGACGGCGGGGGACGTGGCGAAACGGGACGAGGCGTGCCCGGCACGCTCGCGAGAGAACTCTCTCCTCGCCCGGCGCTGGCACCCGGCGGCCCGGAGCGGCGACGACGACGCCGGCACTCGCGGCGATTGGAGCCGTCGCCACGCGCCCGCCCGGCCGGACGGGCGGCCCAACGCCCCTGCGCACGTGCGTGGCGATGGTGGTGGGTGGTGGGGTGGGCGGCGGGAACTCGACGGGGGCAGACCCAGAGTGAGGGGGTGGGGCCCTCGTCGTCGGGGTTCCTGATGAAGCCCTCGCGAGCGTCGTGGAGTGACGGGCGGCCAGAGGGGCCGGGACGCCGCGTGAAGCGAGTGCGCTTCTGTGCGTGCGTGCGTACGCATGGACCGAGCGCCGTGGTTTCTTTTTTTGTATCGCCGCCTTCGACCGAGACAAAATGCCCTTCACGGTGAAAACCATCGTCGCCGTGGAGACCCGTGGAGAGCGGCGGGGGTCGCGGGGTCAGGGGGTTCCTGAGTGTGGAGCGTGAGTTCTGTTGGTGGGGGGGGGGGCATTAATGGAGTGGTGGCGGCAGTAGCGGTGGAGGAGGAGCGCGGGAGCGAGAGGCCGTTCGTGAAGAGCGAGAGAGTTCGTGACAAAAGACGCAGAGGAACAAAAACTATNAAAAAAAAACACTTGTACAAAAAAACACTTGAGGAGACGAAAAAAAATCCCACGAAAGGCCAAATGCTGAGAGCGCCTCATTAGTGGCGCAGGCTTGGGGTGAGGCCCAGCCACTCGTGGGACACGGAGGGTTTCCACGCCGCACGGATGGAAACTGTCGGCGTTTTGGGGACGAAAAGGGGAGGCATCTGCATTGAGCAGCCGTGGCCACATGGGGTCCATGATCTGAACGCCGCTGACCCCTAACCCCTGACCAGAACTCTAACCGGTGTCACCTCACTTGTATCGACTCTCGATTGTTCCGTCTCGTCGTTACAGTGGCGTTCGCTCGTTCAGCCGAAGAGGCTCGCGGGGGAGACAAAGTCTGGGGGGGGGGGCACTTTACGCGTGGGATTTCCACGAAACCATGGACGAGGTGTCCCGTCCTCACGCGCGGGGCGCGATCGCCAGGGTCGGGTTAATTGGCTGATCGAGGACTCGTCTGCTGGAGGTGCTTCCTGGAGGGGCACCGCTCCCCCTCCGCCCCCACCCCATCCCCGCTTCAGACAGAAAACATCACCGTGGCTCTCGGACGACGCGGGTTCGGGTTGTCCACCCGGCCCCGTTATTCGGAGCCGCACGACCGACGAGAATCCCCCCACCTCCCCGCCCTCCCCGTCCCTNCCCCGTCCTCCACCCGGAGAGACATAACAGAGCACCGGGCTCAGCTTGGTGTAAACATCAAAGACGTCTCGCCCAACGATACCCGACCTGGGGCGAGCGGTGACATCACAATCAGGCTGGGCCTAAAGAATCATTCCCCATCCCTCCGCCCGCATCCTTCCCCTGGACAAAGAGATCGCACACACACACGCGCGGGTGTGTGTGTGCGCGTGTGTGCGTGCGGGTGTCTGTGTGTGTCCGCGCGTATAGTTTGAGAGAGAGGGTGGGGTGGGGGGCGAGAGACGCGACGGCGTTGTCGTCTCGTGTCGTGAACAAGGGTGCGGAGTGACGGACGAGCACTTGCGGGCGTCGGGAGGTCACGCGGGACAACGACACGGAAGCCGTTGATAGAGATTCGGAGAGATTCAGAGAGAGATTGTCAAGAGAGCGTGGGGTCACGGCCACGGAGGGCGGATCGCTGCTGGGTGGGTGGCTCAGCTGCTCAAGTGGCTGGTGGCTCGGGTTGGTGGCTATCTAGGTGGTTGGTTGGTTGGCTGTCTGGTTACCTGGTTGGCTGTAAGTAGGTAGCTGAGTGGCTGGGGAGGTAAGGCGACTGACTGGCAAGCTGCCTGGTCAAGTGGCTGGCCATGTGACTGGTTGACTACCTGACAATGTAGATATCTTGATGACGAGCTCGTTGACTGTCTGGCTGCCTGCCTGCCTCCCTGGCTAGGTCACTGGCTGAACATCTGCCTAGATAACTGGCTGGCTTGTCAACTGGCTAGGTGCTTGCCTGCTTACTTGTCTGGGTGATTGGCTTTATTATAATGATGTGACTGGAGGGTAGCTACCTGCCTGCCTCGCCGTCTGCCAGCTTGTCTGCCTGGCTGGCTGCCAGGCTGCCTGGCACGGAAACTGGCCGAGCGAGTGGGGTTGGCCGTGTGCATCACATGATGCCACTCAGCTTGAGAGTTTGTGAGAGAGCGAGCAAGGGGGGGGGGGGGAGAGAGAAGAAGAGAGAGATTACATCTGATAGCCATCGCTCGGGCGGCCGGGTGAGTAATCCGCTGCGTGTCTGTTGAAAACAAAAAACACAAGTCCCCTAATCGAATTATCTCTCTCCACGTTCTCCCCACGCTCCGTGCCGGTGGGAACTGGCTGCCGCTGGAAGCTGATCTGTGGGTGGTGGCAGTGGCCCCGGGGGCGAAACTATACCTGGCGGGGGGGGGGCATTCGCTCGGGCTGTTGCCATATTTCGAGACAAAAGTATTCGATTTTAGAGAACTTATTTATTTCTCCCCCACGAAAAAAAATGTCCTCGATTTTTGTTGTTGAATTGTCTGCCTTTCGTTTCAGGGCTGTAGACCAGAACCCGGGACACGTGTCTCTATTAACTTGATCTCACCGGGTAAGGCCCCCACTGTAAGCCGTGCAGCTCTTTTCAGAAGCGACCAGGTCACAAATGATAGCTCAACAAAGTAGCTCATCACGTGGACATTTATAGCAGCCAAATACTCTAAACGCGTGATGTTGGTTGTAAATGTGGAGCGGAGAAAACCCCACGCGATCACGGGAGAGATCCAGGCATCAGGCACCGGGGTCGGGATCGAAGCAACGACCTCCTGCATACCAGGCGAGGTAATTAACATCTCGCCACCACGGCGCCCTCTCTTCATAGGTCGCTGTGCGCGCAGTAGTGCAGCAGACGGGGCCTTCAGTCAGCCCCAACCCCCGGCCCTCCCAAACTCCCTCGCACACCTCGACAGCGAGTTCCGTGGACTGAACCAGGATTTCGAGTGTTTGGCTGCTGTAAGTTTCCACGTGATAATCCGGCTTCGTGTAAGTTATCATTTGTGGCCAGGCCGCGTCAGAAGAAGAGCTACGTAGCTCGGTGTGCCTTGCTTGCTGTCATACAAGGAATAGCTAAGCGGTAGTACTTGGGGAAGCAGAATCAGGGCCAAGTTATTCACCGAACACAGAGAAAAAGAGGAACAGAGACACAATGCGATGATGAATTTGGAGCCGCCCAGAACTCCGCCGTGTATTATAAACAACGTTGTAAAGAGAGACCGGGGAGATGATCGCAACATCCCAGGACGATAAACGAACGTTGGCAACAGCAGCGAACCACAGCCGCTCAGTGTGGCCGCAGGCCCAACTCAGTCTCTCTGTGTGGGGGGATGAGCGGTGGCAAAGCGGTTAGCGCACTGCGCTCCGAATAACAGTGACGGCGAGTTATCTTGGACCGGTTCCTTGGCCTCCCCTCCTCGGTCGACGCAGACTTCAAAATGAGTACCTGGTGCGCTGTGTGTGTACAGAAACAAGCCCCATCGGCACTGGGGAGACAAAGGCGGTCGGTCATTGGTGTTGGCTACACCCCCCCCCCATGTCATTCGTGCGTCGTGCGGCCTTCGTAGGTGCTCGCTCATGGCACTTGCCCTACAGCCTGGTTGAAGGTTACCTGGGGGGTCTTTGTCTTTGTGTGTATATAGAGAGATATATCAAGATACAAAAACGAGTAATGCACTTTTTTTTAGACACGACATCAAAAAAGGCGCTTTTGAACTTAAAGCTTCGGGTTTTGCCTAACAAGACGTTTCATCGTTAAAATGTTGTACATATTTTGTAATAATAAAAACAACTCGCTGTTTCTCGAGAATTCTGATTTTTTTTTCGGGGAGTGGGGGCGGAGTTGTGGGGCGGGGTGGGGCGGGTGGGGGCGGGGAGTGGGGTTGTGGAACTGCTTTTTNGGGGGGGGCGTGCGTGTATGTGTGTGGACACGTGTGTGTGTGTGTGGACACGTGTGTGTGTGTGTGGACACGTGTGTGTGTGTGGACACGTGTGTGTGTGTGTGTGGACACNTGTGTGTGTGTACACGTGTGTGTGTGTGTGGCAAAAGAACCCCCTTCCTCCTCGTTGGTGCCGGACGGTAATGCTGTGGTGAGCAGTGCTATGGGGGGAGGGCCAATTTCGAATGGCCATTTCCCTCATGGTGTTTGTAGCCACGACAGCGGCCAAAGGGGGCTCTGGACGGGTGCGAGGGGGCTGGTAACCCCTCCACCTTCAATTAATTACCACTTAACCACGAAAAAAGATATCCAACTAAACTTGTGCCGGAGGCCTCGGGGGACAGGCGTCTACGACGTCTCCTGGCCAAACCCCATTTGGCGGAGCCATGAGATTGAATCCTTACCCTTCAGAAACAGCAAAAACCCACTTCGTGTGGCCACGTGGAATGTTCGAATGCTCATTGCAGAGGAGAGGCTGCCACTCCTCTGTCAGCAGCTGGACCAGTACTGCCTGGATCTCTGTGGTATTCAAGAGATCCGGTGAACGAGCTCTGGCTCCTGCCACCATGAGGGGTGGACAGTCCTCTACTCGGGCAGGAGACTGCCAAACAACAGGGAGTGGCTCTTCTTCTGAACAAACGAATGAAGGGGGCGTGGGAGCATGGCGGTGAGGTGTGGGAAGCTGTAAGCCCAGGCTACTTTGGGCTCACCTTCCCATCAACCAGAGGTGAGGAGTGGTTGTCGATTACTTATGCCGCCACCGAAGATGAACATCAGTGGAGGGATACAGGCAAGGCTGATGAGTCAGATGCCTTTCATGACCTCCTGTCACAGGTGCTAGCTAAAGTGGCCCTCGGAATAGAGTAATCCTGTTGGGTGACCTTAATGCCCGAGTTGGTCATGATGCTGGAACCTGGTCTGGAGTGATTGGAAGGCATGGTGAGATCAGCTCAATAACGGTAGGAGGCTGCTAGATTTTGTGCAGCCCATGGGCTTGTAACTACCTACACGCTGTTCCGTCATCAGCGCATCCATACATCATGGATGCATGCCGGGTCCAAGCAAGAGCATCTGTTGGACTACATAGTGACGGACCAGCGGACGCGGGCCATGCCCTTGACACCAGGACCTACCGTGGAGCTGATCTGCCGACCGACCATCGACTTGTCATCTGCCATTCTTCCACTCTGGTGGTGGGTGTTCCACTCAGAACCCCATTCAAACCATAGTGGCCTGGTCTCAGCTCGCTGATGAAAGTTGCAAGTGAGAATTTCATCATCGCTTGTAGCTGGGGTTGGCATCATCCCCAATCCTGATGTCGATGGGAAATGGGCGAGGTTTACGACTGTGGCTCGTGCAGCTGCAATGGCTGCTTTGGGTACACGGTCCAGACCTCCCAGAGACCCTGGCTGACAGAGGAGGTGTTCAGGCTGGCTGAGAAAAAGCAATAGGCCCACTCTCATCGTCTACATCATCCACGTCAGAGAAAGAGGAGGCTTACCGCAGCCTCTGCTTGGAGGTTCGGAGAGCAATGAGGCATTGCAAGGCGGGTGGTAGTCGCAGGTTGCTGAGGAGATATAATCTATCTCAGTGGCCCGCGATCACACATCACTGTTTAATTCCATCAAAAAAGTAACTTGCAGTGCCACGCCTATCACCTTAATTAGGGGAAAGAACGGTGATCCAATCTCCGACCCCCAGGAACAGGTTTGCAGATTTGCTGAGCATTCCGTGAGGTTTTGGGGAGAGGAGAAATCCCTCAGCCTGGAAGACATCGTGCGGTGTGTGAACGTCGTCACTGGGGAGAAGGCGCTCGGGTGGTGCTGGCCACCGTCGCCCTCGTGTGCCGTGCCGGCCTGCATAGCGCCTCGCCAACAGCACTTGCCTCGCCAGTCTGTTCAGGCTGCACGAGGGGACGATCTTCGTGTCTGTTGAACTTCGTTGCAACGCACGGAGGGAGCCGCGCGTGCTAATTGGAGTAGCGGCGTGCGCACAAGCGGCCGGCTTCCACCGCTCCATCTCCGCAGTGGACGTCCCAGTGTTGCGGGGGGGGGCGCGTTCCCTCTGAGGCTGCTACGCCGTCATACGTCTCGACCACGGAGTCGTCCTCCTGCTCCTCCTGCTCCACCACCACCGCGACCACCACCGTCATCGTCCATCCGCTCCTGGCATGCTCTCCTGCGGCCCAAGCCACCGCACGCCCGGCTCCTTAACCCCCCCCCACCACCTCGTCCGTGGCTGCTGCGATCGCCGTTCTTCTCTCTCCGTCTCGGTGTAAATTCCGAGCATTCGTGCCTCCCACGCTCCGATGACACATTTGTCAGTTTTTTATTTTTTTAAAGTTCTTGGCCCGTGTCCGTGCGTGTGTCCCTGTGTGTCTTCGGAGGCGCGGAGCCGCTAGTGCTGCGAGCCCGGCCACCCGAGTTCGATTACCCACTCACCCTCACGTCCCAACACCCAGTGACGATTATCTGAACCGGTCATGGGCCTCCCGAGGTCTTCTCAGCCTCAAATGAGTACCTGATGCGGTGTGTAGTAAACACCGACACTCAGGGAGACAAAGACGGCCGGACGTGGTGCTGGCCACTCAGCCCGCCGTCTGCCTTACCGGCATTCATAGGTGCTGCTACATGCTAACAGCACTTGCCTCAACAGGCTGTTCAGATCTATACGGGGGACCTTTATCTTTGTGTATTTGGGGAAGGCGAATGCGGTCTGGGGTGCATTTGTTTACACGTCCCATCAGCCACACGGGCCCTCTGGGGAGCGTGCAGACTAATGTCAGCGGCGTTGCTTCAACACAAGCAGCACCAGCTCCCGGGGGTGCAGGAATGGACCACTGAAGAGGCTCGGTGGCCGTGGCAGTAGCGAGAGCGGAGCGACTGGCAGTGCAGCCACAAAGTCTTTGTGTGTTTCTCATTCATGTTTTTATAATCTCACAGAGCGTCTAACATCAGTTTACTCCATCAACTCCATAGCTCCTCGCTAGGCACGTGATGGCTGTTTGCTTTTCATCGCTAATTGGCATTCCTCCTCGAAGACACACCCACTCACCTGCTCACCCGCCTGCTCACCCGCTCACTCACTCACCACTCACCTGCTCACCACCTGCTCACCCACTCACCACTGGTGTATCCATCAACCGCATCAAAACATCAACAGGCAAATGTATGAACTTATCTTCGTAAATGGAGAATGGAAGACGAGCCACAGTAGTGCGACTGTGACCATGCAACCCAACGACGGCCCGCACATTAATCCCACTGTGGTCTGCGCTCCTTCGACGGAGGAGGAACAGCGACACGACACGAACTCTCTCTGGTGAAGCCCTCTCGTCGTGGCCTGAAGCAGCATCAGACCTCGACATAGGCATGGACATCCTTGAACATCATCGCTGCAATGCTCAAGCATAAACAGCTAATTGCTTGCTGCACCTTCATGTGAAGTTGCTGCAGGTGCTGCTTCGGCTGACGCAGCAGCAGCAGCAGCTCCTGCAGCAGTAGGAGCAGCATCTGCTTTTTGTCGTCAGCACGAAGCTGCTGCCAGGCAGGATGGTGGCCGTCGGCAAATGAGGGATGGAGGAGGTAGTCGGCGTTGCTCGGCAGTGGTTCATATATTTGTGTTCAATGAAGACTGAGAAGAGACTGAAGTTGTAACTCTGAAAAAAAACAAAATTCACCGCAGAGATAGAGGGGCAGCGGGGGAGGGGGCAGCGGGGGGGGGGGCACCCACCCAGGCGGGGGGCGTNGGGGGGCGGGGAGGAGGGAGGGGGTCTTGCGTAACCGAGTCACCTGCGCGCGGGATGAGTGTGCACATTCACCACGGGGTACAGTGCGCACGCGTGCGTGTGCGTGGGTGAGTGTGATTGGGTGAGTGTGGGTGGGTGAGTGTGGGTGGGTGAGTGTGCGTGGTGAGTGTGGGGGGGGTGAGTGTGCGTGGTTGGGTGTGCGTGGGTGAGGGTGGGTGGGTGAGTGTGCGTGGGTGAGGGTGGGTGGGTGAGTGTGCGTGGGTGAGTGTGGGTGAGTGTGGGTGGGTGAGTGTGGTGGGTGAGTGTGCGTGGTGAGTGTGGGTGGGTGAGTGTGCGTGGGTGAGTGTGGGTGGGTGAGTTTGCGTGGGTGAGTGTGCGTGGGTGAGTGTGGGTGGGTGAGTGTGGGTGGGTGAGTGTGGGTGGGTGTTGCAAGTGTGTGATGGGGAGCGGTAGTGTAGTGGTTTGCGCGCTGCGCTACGAACCAACACCTGTGACGATTATCTGAACCGGTGCTGGGCCTCCCTAGGTAGACTCAGCCTCAAATGAGTACCTGGAGCGGTGTGTAAACATTAGCATTGGGAATACAAAGGTGCTGGGAGTGATCCTGGCCATCTACCCCTTGGTGTAACGTGCCTTGCCCATATCACTTCCCTAACAGTCTGTTAATGCCTACACGGGTGACCTTTGCCTGTGTGTGTGTGAGGTTCTGGAGAACATGCAGGCGCGATTGGGAGTGAGAGAGTTCATGGGCGAATCACAACCGCTCCCACTAGACACACAGAGATCCCCAATTGCCCCCTCCCTCCTTATAGCCTCAACAGACTGTTGGGGCAAGTGCTGCTAGCGAGCAACTATGAAGGCCATCACGGGACACGAGGGTGGGTGGCCATCACCACGCCTTTGTCTCCCCAGTGGAGATGCTTTACACACCGCACCAGGTACTCATTTGACGCGCTGCGTGCAGTGCCAACCCCTACAGGATAGGGTGCCGGCCTCGGAACGGGGTTTCAAGGGGCCATGGCACTCTGGTTGACCCCGGAGGGCACGTGACCGGAGGTGTCTACCCGATGACCCCCAAAGGGGGGCTGGAGTGACCACGTGTCGAGTTTGGAGATCATCCTGGAGGATTCCAGAGGGGGTCGTGGCGAGGTTCGGAGCGAGCCCCGCCACACTGGATATACGAGCCGGGCCCCCGTGAGGCCGGCTTCTGTTGTGATCTCAGGCTCCACGCGCTACGGCCGAAGACAAGTCACCAATACGGGACCCCAACTGGGGTCCCGTCCATCGTAGCTACTCCCAGTGCAGTTGGTGGAGTTAGCCGGGTGGTCCACCACCGTAGGTTGTTAACTGGTGAAGGGGCAGTTACCCGTTTGTGTTGGTGTGTTGGTATTAATCAATGCGTTGCCTCCAAGAGAACGTCTGAGCCTCCGTTTGAGCCCACTACACATACACACACACGCACACACACATACACACACATGCACTCACATATATACACACGCACACAAACACGCACACACGCACTCACATACACATACACGCACACACATACACACACATACGCACACACGCGCACGCTCACCACGCAACATTAACACAACATTTCCTCTCTCAGTCTTAATCTCGCCATCATCTCGGCCCCGCTGATCTCCCGCAGAACCGGTTCGGATCCGGTTTGGCGACACGCCTCGCACCGCCCCACCTTGGCACGGAGAGCGATAACCCTGAACCACCGCGGATTCCGGTTGCCAAAACCGGTAACCCAAAAACCGGTAACCGAATGGAAAACCGCTCCCCACCGCCACCTCCTCCCCGATAACAGCCGGGTTACCACGTTCTGCCTTCCGTAATAAACATTATGGAAAGAATGATAAACGGAGGGAGATGCCAATGTGTGAAAGGTGAGCAGCAGCAGCAGCACCTCCCCCCCCCTGGATCAGAGGGATTCGCCGGTTGGTTCCATCTCCCGGCGCGGCAGCCGCAACATTGAGAAGCGATTTTCTGAAATCCCGCACCTCCACCCCGCCTCTCTCCCTCTGCGGGCACCCAGCAGAAGAAGAACGTCGCGAGCTGCAGCAGCAGCAGCGGCCCCATGCAGTGCCACATCGCCTTCGTGAATGGGAAATTAAAGACGCGAGCCACAGTGGCCATGCAGCAACCATAGAGACACACAGAGATGCATACTCGTACAGATACACAGAGTTACATAAAGTTACGTAGACATACACAGAGTTACACAGAGTTACATAGAGTTACACAGAGTTACACAGAGTTACGATTAGAGATACAGAGTTACATAGACTGTTACACGAGTTACACTAGAGTTACATAGATACACAGAGTTACATAGAGATCATAGAGATGGCATTCTCTATGGTAGTNCACAGAGTTACATAGAGTTACGTAGAGTTTTTTTACGAATAGAATTACATTTCAAAGTCACGTAGATATACGTTATNAAAATAAACAAGTTGATTTAAAAAAATCAATTAAAGCCACGAATGTAGACTAAAAGTATGGCCTAGTTAATCTTAAAGAGTGNGTTACNGGCATCNATATGTAGATTTTGCCGTAGCAATCATCCAGGTTGTTATCTGAGTGATGTACTCTATAATGTAGATACCTTAANCTNGGTGAGCNTAAATAATNGCAGATCTANAATATAGACTGTATGGTTCTTAACCTCGGTGAGCGTACTGGATACCTATAATGTAGACTTTGATTTAACCTTGGTGAGTCACGTACTGGCAGTCTATAATCAGACTGTAGTCTGGGTTTTAAGCTGGTGAGCGTAATAGAGTCTATAATGTAGATGTAGCCTGGTTATTAAACTGAGTGACGCACTAGCAGTGTATAATGTAGATGTAGGGTATTAAGCTGGTGANCACACTGGCAGTCTATAATGTAGATGTGCATGGTTATTAAACTGAGTGACGCACTAGCAGTGTATAATTAGACGGTAGTTTATTAAACTGAGTGAGCGCACTAGCAGTGTATAATGTAGACTGTAACCTGGGTATTAAGCTGGTGAGCACACTGGCAGTCTATAATGTAGACTGTAGCATGGTTATTAAACTGAGTGAGCACACTGGCAGTTTATAATGTAGACTGTAGCCTGGTTATTAAACTGAGTGAGCGCACTAGCAGTGTATAATGTAGGCTTATTCTGGTTCTTTCAGTAATATAAATAAAGGAAATAACAACGTTTATGCAACACAGGAAAAGGGGCAAACTGCTTATAAAGGTTTAGGGATGGGCGTCGCCAAAGAGTGTCAGCAGAATTGGCGGGGCAGCTAATGTTAATGTAGGAGAAAACAACGACAGGCAGTAGGTCTACACCAATCAAAGGGCACCAGGCAATCAACCCCGNCACCAGCCATGATTGCCTGGTTTTGAGGGAACCCCCCTTTTCCTNCATTAACATTANCTGCCCCGACTGCTATACTTGCGATCGAAACTAGTCTTGAGTTTTGTTTTTTATTTGTTTTTTTTTTATTTTATTTTTATTACTGAAACAACCAGAATAAGTCTACATTATAGACTGCCAGTGCGCTCACCGAGGTTAAGAACCAAGCTACAGTCTACATTATAACACGGAGGCTTTCGCGACCAATGTTATTCATAATCAACGTTTTTGGGTTTAAATCGCGTTATTTATAAATGTGTCGTAACCCTCCACCACCCGACACGGCCAATCAGTAAAAAGTGTCACGTTGACAAAAGACAAATAGTTCACTGCTTTAGCCCATCGGTGTGTTGAAGCCACAACATTTACAATTTGAGTACAAATTGTGTGTTGAAGCCACAACATTTACAATTTGAGTACAAATTGTAAATGTTGTGGCTTCAACACACCGGTGGGCTAAAGCAGTGAACTATTTGTCTTTTGTCAACGTGAACTATTTGTCTTTTGTCAACGTGACACTTTTTTACTGATTGGCCGTGTCGGTGGTGGAGGGTTACGACACATTTATAAATAACGCGATCTAAACCCAAAAACGTTGATTATGAGTCTACATTTGTGTTTTTTTTGGTTTATTTTTATTGTATTATTTTTATTCACTTTATTCTTATTATATTTTTTCTATCACGTGACTTTACCGAAAGATCCAAGAATATGAATTCCTGCAGTCACGACAGTGTATGTATCAGTGGCGGCTCCTGCAAAATCTCTCAGGGGGGCAAATGTCTGGATGATTGATAAGGATAAGGTCCACCCATGCAATGGATAAATTAACAGCTTAAGCATGTAAAGGCAACTTCACTTCTTTAATATTAATGAAAAATAAAGTGACTCTTACAATACATCTTGTTTGTTTCTATACTCACTATTAAAACAAACCACTCAAGTTTATTTTATTAAAGATTCCACTAGGTGGCAACAAATTATATTGTTGGATGAAACGTGCTTACGTATGATGACGTAAGCACGTATGATGACGTAAGCACGTTAGGGCGAGCCTCGCGGAAGCCATAGAGAATGCATTGCAGCGCCCCCGTTCGAAAAAAAACATCTTTGAATTTAAGTCTATGGGGCCACTCGGGCGATTCTCAGCTGGAGGGAAATCGCCCAAAAAGAGGCGGTACTCCACAGAACGTAGCATGCCGCTGATTGGACTATATCCAGAGGCTGCAGTGACGGCTAGCGTGACTCTGTGGTTAAATGACATTGGTGGTGCGTCGCCCAATCGCCCTAATGAAAAAACCGCCCCTGATTATCAAATTACTTCAGGTTACATAGAGATGCATAGAGATAAGAGTTACATAGAGATACATCGTTACAAATATACATAGAGAACATAACGTTACACAGTTACATAGAGATGCATATAGTTACATAGAGATACACAGTTACATAGAGATACACAGTTACATAAATACACAGAGTTACATAGAGTTACACAGAGTTACACAAAGCTACATGGAGTTACATAGAGTTACAGAGAGTTACGCAGAGATGCGTAGAGATACATCGTCGGCTGGTTCTTCGCTTGCGAAGATCATGGAGGAATATGAGGTTCATGCGGTTGGCAGGAGGACGTGTCCGTGGTGGTCGTCTTTCTGCGCCTCCGTTTTTCTGTTTAAGCGTCGTGCCTCGTTCGCTCTGCTAGTTTAGCCGCTTCCTCGGATTACAGAGCACAGTGGTCCTTGATGCGTCTGCGAGGTCCACTCCCGTCTCGCTTCCCATGACACAGCTCGCTGTAGACGACTGCTTTGGGCATCCTGTTGTCCTCCATGCCCCAGACGTGGCCAGCCAGCGTAGCTGACGAAGCAGCAGGATGGACTCAGTGCTGGGTGTCAGAACTCTCTCCAGGACTATGTTGTTTGTGACATAGTCCCGCCATCTGATGTTCATGATTGAACTCAGGCAACGCTGGTGGAAATGCTCCAGAGCTTAAGCTGTTTCCGGTACAGGACCCAGGATTCTGAGCCGTATAGAAGGGTGGTTACTACAACTGCCCTGGAAACCTACATCTTTGTGGTGAGGCGAAGTGAGTGGCTCTGCAGTTTGCCTTGACAAGTCTGTTGTCAATGTTTTGGTGATGGATGAGTCTTTGGATATTACGCTGCTCAGGTATGTGAAGTGTTCCACTGCGTTGATATGGGTGTTGTCCATGGTGATTGATGTGCGGTGTACACTCTACAGGTGGGGGCTGGTATAACACCTCTGTTTTTTTTAGGCTGATGATCAGGCTAAAAGCAATAGCCGCCTCAGAGGAACAGTTCACAATGAGTTGTAGGGCCTTCTCCGTGTGTGTAGGAAGAGTGCAGTCATCTTCAGAGAGCAGTTCCAGAACATGTTGCTCCTGGTTTTGGTCTTGCCAAAGAGACACCGAAGATTGAAAAGAAGACGCCATCGGTCCAATAGGACGTAGAGGCCTTCTGTCAGTCCCTCCTTTGCCCCCTGGAGCATCAACTGAAGTTTGGTGCCAGCACAACCTTTCTTGATCCCATTGTTGATGGGGAGGCTTCCGTTGTGTTTGACCCCGTGGCCTTTCTGTCCGACGTGTAGTTGCTGCACGATGGTACGGAACTTGGGAGGGCAGCCCAGTTTGGACAGTATTCTCCAGAGACCATCACGACTGACTGTGTCAAAAGCATTGTTGAGGTCAATGATTGCAGCATAGAGGCCCATGTTCTGTTCCCAGCACTTTTCTTGTAACTGCCTCAGGACAAAGACCGCGTCTGCTGTTCCCTCCCTGACCTGAAGCCACGCTGGCTTTCAGGGAGGACTTCTTCGGCAATGATGGGCACTAATTTTCAGTAGGACACTGTTCAGAATTGTGCCTGTGATAGAGAGAAGGGTGATTCCACGGTAATTGGAGCAGTCAGATTTCACCTCTTATTCTTGTATACGAGACAATTACTGCATCCCGGAGATCTTCCAGTATTGCGACATTCGCCCAGCAAGATGAGAAAAGGTATGTGACGCTGTCCAGAAGTGCATCTTCTCCCTCCTTGTACACTTCGGCTGGGATCCCATCAATACCAGGTGCCGTGTGTGATTTAAGTTTCTTGATGGCAGATGCAATCTCTGCCCATGTTGGTGGTGTGTCCAGTTCAGTCCTCACTTTGCATTATTGTATCTTGGCTATGGATGCTTCTTGGACTGTTCGCTTGTCTGCGAAGAGACTGCTAAAGTGTTCTGACCATCGATGCATGATACCTTCCTTGTCTGTCACAAGGGTTGTGCCATCTGATGAGTCTGGCAAAAACAACCCTCTACCTCCTCGTGGTGCCGGATGGCAACGCTGTCGTGGGCAGTGCCGTGGGGGAGGGCCAATTTAGATTGGCCTTTCCCTTCATGGCGGTTGTAACCACCACAGTAGCCAAATGGAGGCTCTGGATGGGTGCGAGTGGCTGATAACCCCTCCACCTTCAATTAACTACCACCAAACGACGATAAATAAGTATAACCCGTAAAAACAAAGTTTTTCACTCTAAATCCTTTATATGCGTGGCGGCTAGAGTCCTCTCGTCCTCTGGCTTGAGATGGCTGCCACCTATGGGTCAGATGATTGTCTGCCAGTATTAAACAATTGGTAATTAAATATTTAATTTGTTTTCCCTAAACATGTAAAATTTTGGAAAAAAATTTCACGAACATTAATTGTCTCGCACAACGAGTCTGTGTGCAAAATGTCAGCTCGATTGGATCACGGGAAGTGGGTTAAAAAACGACCAAAAGGTTTGCACGGTCGTAAGCAAGCACGCAAGCACGCAAGCAAGCAAGCGAACTTAATATAAAGGATTTTAAAAAATCATCAAGCTTGTGCCAGAGGCAGAGGCACAAGCTTAATGAACAGGCGTCTTTGACTTTCCTGGCCAAACCACATTTGGCGGAGCCAGAAGACTGAATCTTTACCCTCGTGCTCCTCCAGAAACAACAAAAAGCCACTATGGATGGCCACGTGGAATGTTTGAACGCTCACTGCGGAGGAGAGGCTGCCACTCCTCTGTCGGGAGCTGGACCGGTACCGCCTGAGCCACCCAGGCTCAGGAGTTTGCCAGTGATGGTGTTCTTCATCATGAGGCCAATGCCTGATAGGCGTCTCTCCTCTTTGGCTTTCCCTGACTAGAACAGGGTGTAGCCCACCCGTGTTCAGTCAGGGATCCCTGCTCTGCGAAGCGAATTTGCAAAGTGCTGCGATGTCAATGTCAAGTCTGGGAAACTCCCTTGCCACGAGAGCCGAGCGTCTTTGTAGGCGGTTGTTTTCATCCATCATTGTGCGAACATTCCAGCATGCACATTTTGAGAAGTTTGGTTTCTTTGTGACGCGTAAAGAGATGCCCATTGGCTGCGGTAAGCCACCCGGGTGAGTTGAGGCAAGCTTTGTTTAGGCCACCTTTTCTAGGCCTCTCTCCATCAGGAGCAAGCGGTGCTGTCCCTAGGAAAGGCTGCTTGGTCGCTCAGGGTGCTGCCGGATGTTGTTGTTGCCTCTAGTGACAGTCTTAACGACCAATACGGCTGAGCCACATGCAGGTTCAAAGCTGCGGCTGCCATCTTGCACCTACCGTTTTACCCCTTCCCCCGTCGCTGTAGGACTCTGCTTTTCCTCCCGCCTGCGCTAGAGTTTGTTTGAGGTGCAGATCAGCTCGCACACACCGATCCCACTCGTTAGGCGCAGGTTACTCCACATCTGGCTCAGCGAGTTAAAACGGCTATGGGAACCACAGAGCTGTAGGTATTAATTTGGAGTGGCCTTCGAGGTGAGTTGCCACACAAAGCTATAGAGCCCCACCTACCCAGGGGGTACTGGGAATTCGTCTATCTTACTTAGTCTGGGACCTCCCCTCGACCTTACCGCCATGGGTGACCCTACCAGGAGCATAACTCCCGACGGATTGACTCTCAGGATCATTGGAACACTCAAGCCATTCCACCACATCAAGGTGACGATCCTTGGAAAGGAGAGATACATAGAGTTACATAGAGATATACATAGAGTTACATAGAGTTACACAGAGTTACACAAAGTTACATAGAGTTACACAGAGTTACATAGAGTTGCACAGAGTTACATAGAGTTACACATAGATACACAGAGATACATAGAGTTACACAGAGACACACAGAGTTACACAGAGATACACAGAGTTACATAGAGATGCATAAAGTTACACAGATATACACAGAGTTACATAGAGTTACACAGAGATACACAGAGTTACATAGAGTTGCACAGAGTTACATCGAGATACATAGAGTTACATAGAGTTACACAGAGTTACACAGAGTTACAAGATAAGCCACTGTGGTGCGACTGGGCCATACAACTCAAACTATGGACCGTACAGTGAATCCACTGTACAAGGTGGTCCAGATATAATGTGACCCCATTTAATTCTGTAAAACTTAATTTAAAAAAAATTAAGATTCATTTAAAAGATAAATATGCAAAGGAAAACAATATCACAAGACATCTGGACCACCCTGTCGTCTGCGTTCCTTCAACGGAGGAGGAGGAACAGCGACACGTCACGAACTCTCTCTCTGCTGAAGCCCTCTCGTCGTAGCCAGCAGCAGCAGGAGCTCGACATTGGCGTCGAGCTCCTGAGCCACGTCGTCATTGCTGCTGCCATCACACGCAACAGTATAATTGGGTACATCACAGCGAAGTCGATTGACAGGCCGCGTGTGGTGGGGTAAAGTGTGGGTACGCCCACCTCTTCCAAGACGTCGTGGTGAGCGTGGAAGAGTAGGCCGAATACAACTTAGAGCTTTCTGCAGTAATAGGCGCCTTCGCCATCAGTGGCGCGAGCGAGCACTTGCAGTGGCTGCGCCTTCACCCGTACTAAATGAGGAAGGGGGCAATACATCGATGAACCACGCGGTGTCTTGTGTCGCCGTGCGGTTTGTCGTTCGAGGTGCAGTCTCTGCAGGCAGTCTTCGTTCCTAACGTTACACCGGAAATCGCATCTTTGTTTCACATCGAAAATTGTGTTCACAAAGACAAAGATCCCCCGTGTAGCCTTCACAGGCTGTCGGGGCAAGCGCTGTTAGCGAGTAATCTATGAACGCCGGCACGGCACACGAGGGTGTGGGTGGCCAGCACCACGCCCGACCGCCTTTGTCTCCCCAGTTGCGATGATTTTACACACCGCACCGGGTTACTCATTTGAGGCTGAGTCTACCTAGGANGGGGGGGGCAGCACTAGTTCACAGCCACCGCTCCCACGTCTCCATTAACCAGGTTGGGTTAATCATGAACCCCGGGCAAGGCCAGGCCAAGCAGCCCCCGAGTCCTGTGTTCCGCGTCCCCAATCATTAACAAACATTGGGCAACAGAGTCGCACCACAGGGTACACACCTGTGCAGGGCGTGTGTCAATCCACTGCTGGATGAGGGCCCTGGAACAACGCCGTGTGTGGGACGTGGCAGTGGTGTGGAAAGGGGAGGGGTGACGTTATCCTCAAGTACTTTACGAGATGTTTGACTTCTGCTGCCTGTAATCTCACCAGTGCGTTTGGCGAAAGCAAAAATAATTCTGAATTATTTACGGTCTGCTGATTACACTAATTCCCCCCAACGAATGGGTGGGGAGTTAATCGCGAGAGATTAGATAATGCTGCCAAGTTGAGCTCGCGATAAATACGAACGAAACTAAAATCATCTCTTTCCGACCATGTCCGTCCAGTGCTGCATTGGCTTCCGATTGCTGAACGACTACGTTGTAAGGTCGCACTGATTACACACAAAGTGCTCGCTACAAATGAACCACACTGCTGTGATCTCCTCAAGGAGCATAAACCACCATCACGCGAACTCCGATCATCCTCGCAGTGGCTAGCAGCTTTTGGCGAACCGTCGAACAAAGACGGTGTCACTGCATCGCGCGCTATCAGATGCGCTTCTGCGGCCGTCTGGAACGCTCTTCCGATGTTAGGAAGCCACTAAGCTATTCACTTTTACATCTCGACTGAAAACTTTTTTGTTTAGAATTAATTGCGTGCTTAGTTTGTTGTCTCGGGCCGCACCTCCGATTAGCACGGTTGGCTACGCACGGTGCGAAAGAAGTTCAACATAATACTACCATACTACTATACACTCCACTGCTATGCACTACATTACACTACACCATACAACGGTACAAATCAGCTCAAGCCTCCCCTAAATAAATTGTGAAGTGATTCATGCAGCCAGCTATGGCTGCAGATTTGGTAGTACATGTTGTTCACGTCGTTTATTGTGAAAATTCGGTCACAGTTCCTATAACCACTTTTATTGTTTTATGCTTTATTTTGGTGATTTTCGATAAGTTTTTTGGTTTGGCCATGTTTGTTTGTTGTAGTACAGAGTTAGACTTATGGCCTTTATCTAAGTTGTCTTGTGGTTGTTGTTGATTGACTTGCATCCCACTGGGATTTTTGCACATTTTTGTGTACGGTGCTTTTTCTGCAATATTTGACTGTCTTTTCTTGGATGTTCTGTTTGCACTTAGTCACATATTCACTTTAAGATGTTTTCTTGTTAATGTTTTTGCTTTTTGTTTGTTGCGGTTGCACCCAATTCAAGAGCCGAATGGCTCACAGGGCTATACCTAATAAATGAACTTGAACTCACGCGACATCTGCACGTGTGTGTGGCCACCCTCACTCTGAATCCCTCCCATGTCCCCGGCGCCGCGCTCTGTGAAACAGGCGCTGCTCCGCGTGCACAGCGGGGTCGAGGCGCTCCCTCTCCTCATCACCCGTGTGCTCCCTTCCTTCGTTCATCATCATCGCGATCCACGGGGCAGATCGCCACTTTCCTCTCTGCCTTGTGCCAACGTGCTCAAGTCGTGGCCACATCTTCTTGGTTCTTTCGGTAAAGTCACGTAGAAGGGAAGTAATAAAATAATAAAAATAAAACATAATAAAATAATTCACCTGAAGACGGCTGCTTGCGTTGTAGCCGAAACGTCGTGAGAATTATTTTATTATGTTTTCTTTTTATTATTTTTTACTTCCCTTCTACGTGACTTTACCGAAAGAACCAAGAAGATGAATCCCTGCTGTCACGAAAGCTTTAAATCAAAATTCGTGGCCACATCTTTCCGGCTCCAGTCTCTTGTGATGTCGTCGTCAAGCCGTNCTCTCTCTCTCTCTGAGGTCTTCTCGCTTTCCGGCTCCTTCCTCCGCTCATTTCCAATAACTCTCCTCATCCCCCGGCCCCGACCTTCCCTCTCCTCTCTTCTCCCTTCCTCGTTTCCCCGTCCCATGACTCCACTCCCCTTGCCGACGTGGTCGTGGGTTCAAGGTTTGCGAGTTCGCGCCCACACGCGCTCACGGTGCGCGACGTCACAATCGCCGTGCCAATCTCGGCCACAAACGCGTCGTCGTCACCGCCGCCGCAGTCAAATTCGATTTCACCGCTCGGCGGCTCACAACTCGATGCCGGGCAGTAAAACATTACACCGCAAACCTCGCACTCGCCGATAGACTCACGTGATCAGGCAATCCAAGATAAAGGTGTCACCCCCCCACCTCTGCCCCCAACCCCATTGTGTAAGCTTATCGATTGTTGGGGCAAGTGCGGTTAGCGAGCACCCCCTTTTTTGAGGGCACAGGGCAGAACCACGGCCATGCCGCCTTTGTCTCCCCAGTGCTGAGGTTTGCACACCGCACCGGGTCTGTGCTCGCTTTAGGCTGAGTTGACCTAAGGATGCCGCCCAAGACCGCTTCAGATATTCGTCACCGATGTTGGCCCGTGAGCAGGGAACCGAACTCGGGTCGCTGGGTTCGTGGCGCAGTGCGCTGACCCCCCCCCCCCCCGCTGCTCACCACACATACACAAAGACAAAGACCCCCGTATAGCCTTAACTGACTTTTGGGACAAGTGCGTTAGCGAGCACCTCTGAAGCCGGAACGGTACACGAGAGCGAGGGTGGCCAACACCACGCCCGACCGCCTTTGTCTCCCCAGTGGCGATATTGTCACATCGCACCAGGTACTCATTTGAGGCTGAGTCGATCTAGGGGAGGCCCATGAATGATTGAGATCATCGTCACTGGTGTTGGCCGTGAGCGGGAATTGACATTTGCGAAGCTCGCCCCAATTGCTTCAGCTGCATGCGCCGAGTCGAACCTGTGGCGACCTCTGTACCGCGCGTGCAAAGCGGTAATCGCCACTCGCCACCGCTGTGGGCAGCAGCAGCTCCCTCCCGCTTCTCACTTAAACGTTGAACTGTTTTTGTTTGTTTGTTTGCCATAACCATTTGTATATGCGTGGCAAAACCGCTGTTCATATGGTTACCGGTTATGCAAACCGAATGAGATCGATCAACAGTACTCTGAAAGCGAAACGCCAAACTTCAAACGCAGTTCGTCCTGTTCCGATCGACAGCACCGGCAGTTTCAAACCCACTCTCCACCCCGTATCCACCCACGCTGTTTATGATGTTAGGGCCATGTCGGGTTTGTGTTGACCTAATTGCGTGGTACCACTCCCAGTCACGTGACACCACCACTACCACCAACCAACACGCCTGAGAAACAACAACAGCAGCAGCAGCAGCAAGGAACTCACAACGGTAAGGGGCGCCTCGCGCTGCTTGGGATTCCCTGAGAGCCGTAAGGAGGTAGCGCACGCGGATTCCACGGTACCTCAAGTCCCGATCTCTCTCTCGCTCCTGGGTCGCGTTGCTGACACCATCCTCCGACATCCGTAATGACGCAGCTGCTGCTGTTTAGCTGCCGTGCCAACAGTGTGGAGGAACGCGGATTATCACGGTGGTGTGGAACAACTCCGAACAGAGTGGAACTACTCCAATTAGCACAGTTGGCTTAGTACGGTGCGAAAAAAATTCAACATAGATACGACGTCCTCACTAAACACCTCATTCGAGACCACAAAAAATCATCGCAGACCTCCTCCTGCCTCTGATAATTCTCCTCCTCCTCGAAGACACCGGTGGTGTAACCATCAACTCACTCACCGACTCCTCACTCATTCACTCACCTACTCACCCACCTACTCATCCACTCACCTACTCGCCACCTGATAGGAGCATCAATTACATAAATGGATGGCCATGACACTGATTATTGCTAATTACCGTTACGTATATGCTGTACTGCAACCCATGTTAATCGCTCTGTGGTTTAACGCGAGCTGAGTGTTTCCCAGTGGCCGTTTGACCAGCAAGAACACCCCTCACCTCCACCCCTGCAGGCTAACGGGACCATTAAATGGGCGTTTCACCACGGAGCACGACAATTAAGGGCCAAGATAATGATCGCTAATTTTAGGCCGGCTTAGACTGGAAAGCCACATCGCGTAGCGGATTTGCATGCAAGCGCTGTAGGCCGAGTAATTACCTCAATGTTTGATAAATTCGTCAGGCCGTCCACTGGCTCACTCGCCATCCCTCCAAACCGCCAACCTCGCCACGTTGCTCAATGTAATCACCAGCGTCCCGTGTGTAGAATTTAAATAACAAAAGTGGATACATATTTTGGTTTTTTTGGTAAAGTCACGTAGAAGGGACACAATAAAGTAATAAATGATAATGATTGTTTGTGTTGCAGTCGAAACGTCGTGAGATTGTATTGTTTTATATTTTTATTATTTTATTGTTTCCCTTCTACGTGACTTTGCCGAAAGAACCAAGAATATGAATCCCTGCAGTCCCGAAAGCTTTAAATTAAAAATTAAAGTGGATAAACTTAGTTATTTATGAGTTTTCAATCGAGATGATTTAAAAGTGTGGAGCTTCAGTGGGTTCCTAATATCAGCAGGAAGAGCGTTCCAGACGACCACATATCCGCCTCCCTCCTGGCAGAAGCGTTATGCCAGTATCAGTGCTGCCGGCGATCTGGCGAGATGCAGACGTGGGCACCTCCCTCGAATTACGCCATGGGGCTCCGGTCAGCTTCCCCGCCGCCACGCCAAGTGAGAATGGAAGGAACCCGACAGCCACTGGAGGCGCTATGTTCACCACATCGATAATCGATTTGTTTAAATCTCATGGCGAGGGAGGGAGAATTATTTACTTGCCGACAACGTCGTAAAATGCGAGGTGGGGGGGGATTAGAAGGAGGAGAGGAGGGAGGGGGTGAAAGGGCGGAGAAGAGGGAGGGGGCTTTGGGGGAGGGGGTAGGAGGGGGGTGCCTCCCCGAATGCCACGGGAACAATATGTGGTGTATGCAGCAGTGGGATGAGACGGGTTTATGAAGCGTGGTCAGGGGGCGGAAAGGGTGGGCAGTAGGGGGGGGTAGGATGGGGTGGGGGGCCTGACCCCCACCCTTCCCCACCACCACCACCGCCACCTCCTGCAAGGCACCTCGTGTTTCTCCAGCAACCTCGCACAGAACTCCGCGCTGGCAGCCCACCAGCAGCGCGCTCCCAGCGAGCCCGACTCCGTTGACGAGGCAGTAAATGTCGACACCTGACAATGGGACGCGTAAGAACATTCCGTTTTAAATGTAAGTTTATATGAACGGAGAGGTTCGGGAAGGAGGCTGATGATCTCCTTTTGCGCGTTCGCCGCATGCTGCAGGTGCTCACGCGGTTCGATTCCAGCGGCCGCCCCGGTAAACACTGCGGCGTGGTGTTGACCGCGGCAATACGACTTGCAGTGGATGTGAATCAAAATCTTTATTTAGGCTCGAAGAATCCGACGTTAAAGATCCCCCGTGACGTCGTTGGCAAGAGCAGGCCATTGTTTGTTGGCGTCAGGGTCCAAGTTTGCCAAGTTTCTAAAAATATATAATTACACCGCAAATTACTCAGCGTGGGTGCACACAGCAGCAGTAATCGCCCCCCCCCCCTCCTGGCAGACTGATGAGACTCATTCTCGTCTCTCGAGTCCTCATTTGCTTCAACAAAATAAACTTGAAAAGTTCCAGCACCATGGCAACCACCTCTCAACCCATCCTTCCCCGCACCTACCGATTAGCACGGTTGGCTACGTACGATGCGAAATAAGTTCAACATACAATCACCCACCACACCTTCTCCACCATGACCGACCAGCCAGCTCCTATCACCAACCACCAACCGCAGATCTCCCAACAACAACAACAACCACAACGCTCCTCTGTCGCCACCTTCGGCCGTCTGGAACGTTCTTCCTTCCGCTATTAGGAAGCCACTGGAGCTATGCACTTTTAATCGTCGAGATCATAAGTGGGGAACCTTTTTTCTGCCAAGGGCCATTTGGATATTTATAACATCATTCGCGGCCATACAAATTATCAACTTAAAAAATTTATGAACATTAATTAACTCACCCTAATGTGATGGCTGGAATTGCTCTCTTTGGTGAGGCGTGTGACGTTAGCTGGTATTGATGATGTTGCTACTCGCAACTGCTTTTCAGGTTTGCTCCTAGATTTATTGAATTTCGAGTCTCGCCTGCGGTTGCCTTGGCAGGGCCACACCAAATGATTTCGCGGGCCGGACGTTCCCACCCCTGATTAATTGAAAACTAATTTCTTGAGAACTGCTTTTTGTGTTTAGTTTGTTGTCCTTCCCCGCACCTCCGATTAGCGCGGTTGGCTACGTACGGTGCGAAAGAAGTTGAGCATACACACAAACGAAAAAGACAAATATCCCCCGTAGAGCCTTTTAACAGACTGTTGGGGAAAGTGCTGTTAGCGAGGACCTCTAACAACAACAATCGCCATTCGCCACTAAGTGGCATTGACGTCAATGGCGCTTGTGCCAGGCTATGTGCACGTTGAGGCCACGTGAAGTGTCGAACGCCCGCTGGCAGGAGGTCACGGGGCAGACCCAGCAGGTGCCACGGGTCGACTGACCGAGATGACCGAGATGAGTGGCTGATGCACCACCTGTGCCCCCTACTGTGCTAACTTGCTGTGCTTTATCCACACGGCCGTTGTTGTGAGCGTCGCTCCTCTGCCCTCCGTTGTTATTGGAGGGCGACTGCCTCCAACTGCCCAGTAGCGTCCTTCACGAGCCTCCTCCACAGAGGCCGATCTTGACACCGCTGGTACCAGTCATCGGCAAGTCCACTCAGCTCCACGTCCTCCTGTACCACATCACTCCATCTCTTCTCTAGCCCGCGTCGCGCCCGTTTAGCCCCCTCGATCCGGCCGAACTAAAGCTGTTTAGGCATGCGGTGGCTGGGCATGCGGGCACCTATACCTACACACATACACACACAAACACCTCCACCTCCCACAGTTCTCTGGCTGTCACCTGAACCCGTCAACGTCCTTCCTGAGCAGTGGGAGGGGCCTGTCTCGGAAAGAGCCAATGGGGAGGGGCCGCTCTTCGTGTGGGCGTGGCTAAGAGAGAGGGTGGGCGTGGCTAAGAGAGAGTAGGCGGGGCCTGTGCACGCCCGCCGCACGCGATCCGGTTGGAACATCACGGCAATGAACACAAATTCGTCAATAACACAGCCATAAAATGACAAATACACAGTATATACATTAAATATTCGATGGTTTTTCGTGGCAGCAACATAAATAAGCGGACGATAAATATGATACCTCCTTCACATGCCCGTCTCTCCACGTAAAACACACACAAAAACACGAAAGAAAATTGTTTGCAATATCCATCAGCCGCCACGGCCTTCAGGGAGTGCCAATTGTCAGCATCATTGATTCAAGACGAGCAAATCCCTGGGGGCTTGCGACAGACAGCGTCTCATCAGCAGCACAGCCACGCTCTCAATGACCCTCCTCTTTGCGATGAGGTGGCTTTAATCATCTTCCCCTTCCATAATGGAGGTGTTTTGGTTGGATCGCGTAAATATATAAATGTGTCGTTAAAACCCACCACCACCCGACACAGCCAACTAGTAAGGGTTGTCACGTAAACAGAACGTGACAATTGGTTACGAGTACAGCACACCGGTGTGTTGGAGAGCCAAGCCACAACATTTACAAACTGAGTACGACGTTTCGCAGTAATTACAACCAGCTTCATCAGGCGACAGCCAGACTTGTGGAGAAGTCGAACTGTTAAGCAGATGAAGCTGTTGTCTTCACTGGCGTTCCTCAAAAGATGCAGAGATTCAAAGGTAATACACGCAGTTAAATTAACTAATCACATTAAGTCACTATAAACTAATCAAATACTACATAAAGCTAGTGAATTGTTGCTAAAAGAGAGAATACAGCACAATATAAGTGAACTAAGTCACACTTATAAATTCACTTATGTCCTTACGTAAAAATAAGTAACAGTGTATCTACAGATCACTGGAAAAAATTGATACAATTACACAGCAATCAGCTGATGTATTTAACAAAACTAACACTACCGAAATTAACTAATTTGCTAGACTGACTAATAGACAACTCTCAACTAAAAAGTAACATTTTATAAACAAAACGGTTATCAACATGACTAACGTTGAATTATCCAGCGATATGGTTTCTGTCCTGTCTAAAGGTCTTAACTTTGCCGTTGCCCCACGTACAATCCCTGAAGTGGAATCAGCAGTTAGACATCTCCCCATAATCAAGCTGAGATGACTAGGCATGAGGTTGCCAAAATTATTGAAAACTGCAAATTGCCAAAAACATATTAACTTCAGTGAAGCAAAAGCCATAAGAGAATTGAGAGCAAATAAATAAATCAAAATTCTTGCTGCTGTTGTGATGTCCCGTGAGAACTATGATAATAAAATCAAAGATTTACTCGATGAAGGCACCTACCCTAAAATTAGACGAGACCCAACCAGCACCTTGTAACCTAAAACAACGGCGATCATTGCCAAGTCATCAATTCCCAAGGCAGAGCAATACTTGATGAAACCAAGGGCATCAAAACCACCAAGACTTTACGGGCTACCAAAAATTCACAAACCTGATGTCCCATTAAGACCCATAGTTAGTACAATAGGCTCTGCCACATACAAATTAGCACAATACGTAACGAAACAAATACAGCCCTACATCGGTAGGACCTCTTCGTTCATCAAAAACTGAACATCTCTTAAATATAATCAAATATATTAAGCTTAACCCTAATGATATTCTCGTAAGTGTTGATGTGACTTCTCTGTTCACGAGGGTTCGGGTCAACGAGTCAATTAAATAACTCGACACTCTGGTAATGAACAAAGTTCTATCCAAAGATATCCCAAGACTAGCTGAACACTGTCTAAATAACACTTACTTCTTGTGGCAAGGTGACTTCTATAAACAAAAGGAAGTGGCAGCAACGGGCTCTCTTTTGTCTCCTGTGATAGCGAATTTGTACATGGAAGATTTTGAAACAAAGCAATAGCTTCAAGCACACAAACCATCTGCTTGGTTTAGATATGTGGATTACACATTGGTGGTCTGGCCACACGGCAAAGATACACTGAACGCATTTCTAAATAATCTCAACTCGCAAAACCCATCTATCCAGTTCACCATGGAAGTGGAAGCTGACAGAACTCTACCATTTCTGGATATTCTGCTCGTACGGGGTAGAAATGGTAAAATTACACACGGTGTTTATCGAAAGAAAACGCATACTGACGCCGATTTGAATACAGAGTTACACCATCACCGCGCACAGAAATCTACTCTTATCAAGACGTTCATTCATCGAGCTAAGAAAGTGTAAGATGGTAACAGTCTGAGAAGTGAAATTTAACATGTTTAAGAAGCGCTTCAAATGAACGGTTACAATGATGCACAAATGAACAGGGCATTGAATGTCAAAACCAAATCAAATAACACGAGCATTGAAACTGCCCAAGTAATTAAAACGATCAAAATACCGTACATTGCGGGAATAACTGATAAATAGCAAAATGTTTGGAAAACAAAACATCCGAGTCAGATTTGGCACGGTACATTAATACAGACATTATTATCTGGTACAAAAGATGTACTACCGAAGCTATCAACAGAAGGTGAGTACAGGATTAACTGCACGTGTGGTAAATGTTATGTTGGGCAAACAGGACGATTAATTATCCCAAATTCAACTGTCAGCAGCAGCAGCAGAACATGCGTGCCAACAAGGACACTCAATTTATTTTGATAATGTTGAAGTTCTGTGCAAAACTAGCTACTACTAGACAAGACTAATTAGAGAATCTGTAGTGACATAGAATGGGTCACTACGGCGCCTCGTGCCAGTTACTGATAGTGGAACTGCGAGTGTAGTAGCCCTTTCTGCCAGTAGGGCATGCAATGTCATGGAACGGGTCCCTAGGGGGCGTAGTGCTGGTGGCTGGCAGAGAGGGGGCATCTGAGGACGTAGCAGCCCGGTTGGCTGGCAAGGACACGTGATAGGCCAGGGTCAGGATGTGGGCCAAAGGTGACAGAAGGGACACGTGGGGTATGGCCCAGAACCTTCTGGTAGGTTCCAGAAGGGAGCGTGGCCGAGGGCGGAGTCAGGCCACGCTGGGGGGCATGAAAGGAGGTCCTGAGGCTGGGTCGGGGCTGTCTGCTGGAATGGAGTCATCCGTGCTGCGTCTTCTCCTGGGTCTTCGGTCTTCGTGCTCGGCATAGTGGGTCAGGCAGTGTGACGACTGTCCTGACCCACTTTATGTCGTTATCCCGTTGTGGCCCATAGAATAAACGTGTTGCCTCCTGAGTGTGTGTGTGTCTCAGTGAACCCACTACAAATCTATCTAATTGAAAGAAATCAAAGTAAATCTTGATTTTAAGCTTTCGTGACTACAGGAATTCATACTGTTTGGTTCTTTCGGTAAAGTCACGTAGATATAAAAAACTAATAGATCACGACGTTTCGATCACAACACAAGCACTCGTCTTCAGGTGAAACAATACACTTACCCTTGGGTTTACCCACCTCAAACCTATACCTTTGGTTGCAAGCTCTCTCGCTACATTCTCCTGCCTCAGCAGTCCGCCTGCTGTATTGTTTCACCTGAAGACGATTGCTTGTGTTGCGATCGAAACGTCGTGATCTATTTTATTTTACTATCTATGTGACTTTACCGAAAGAACCAAATAAAAGTAACTTTAACGTTCGGATAGCTACCGCCTTAGTGCTGTGTGGAAGCGAATCATCAAATAAACATGATTTAAATGCATGCCTACAGAGGGCAGCGTACCGTTGGTACGGCTATTTTAATACACAATAGACAGGAAGGACAAGTTCAAAGGGCTCGCAAATGCATATGTAATCCCCCCCCCCCCACGTGGCGCAAGAGCGCAGAAGCGTGGTCACCACATCTACGCCTCTATATAAAGAACTAAACAGGTGGACTTCACAAATCTGGCTGTCGCCTGATGAAGCTAGTGGTAATTACTGGCGAAACGTCGTACTCAGATTGTAAATGTTGTGGCTTGGCATGTTCTGTTTACGTGACAACCTTACTAGTTGGCTGTGTCGGGTGGTGGCGGGTTTAACGACATATTTATATATTTACGCGATCTAACCCAAAAAACCTGTTATGGATGATATTGGTCGCGAAAGCCTCCTGCGTGTTAAACTGATCTTCCCTTTCAACCCCACGACTCCAACCCCCTCCTNCCCACCATCTAACCTCGACTCCCCCCCCCGTCCACCACCCCCGCCCCTGGCCACCACAGGTGTCCTTGATGGAGTGAGACAATGAAGAAAGCCCCGCTTTGTTACGTCCCCTGTTATCCGTGTCTAGGCCACCTCGTTTAACGACTCAATTACACTCGGTTATTACCACCCACCCCACCTCTCACCAGCAAACACGGGGCTACGACAGAGTCAGGTGAAGCGTGTGCGTCAGCAGTTTGTGCGTACGTGCACGCACGTACACGACTAAACATCACCACCGGGGAGACAAAGACGGCTGGGCGCGCGAGGCGTTGGCCACACACTCCTTCGTGTGCCGTGCCGGCCTTCATAGGTGCTCGTGAACATCACTTGCCCCAAGTCTGTTAAGGCTAAACGGGATCTTTGTCTTCGTGTGTGGGTGTGTAAGTGGGCGTTCTGTGTTTGCATAATAACTACACAGTTCCATCGGCTTAGGTTATAAAATATGAACATTGTTATCACGCTTGGGCATATTTGTCATGATGAAAAGCAACGTAGCATTTGTGCTGAAGGGATAAAATACATCTCAACCCACTCGTAAATAATACGGGTTTGCCTGAACGGAACAAATACATAATAGGCNACGTTTCTGGCAATGACCCTTCTCCACAGCATAACACTCTGTAACACATTTCTGTCCATGGGTAGTAAGTGTTATTTTCTAATTGCTTAAGCCTCAAAAGTATAGAAAATGGATATTTATTTCCACAAACTTTGCTTTTGTGACCAGGCTTTACGTGAAGGAATAACACAAATGCACCACGTTTTGTCATTGAAAATAGCTACATTTCAAAATATCACTGTCCTGGTCACAAAAGCAAGTTTGTGGGGATTAAATAGCCATTCTCTGTACTTTGAGGCATAAGCAGTTGGAAAATAACACTTACTACCCAGGAACAAAAAATATAATTTTTTTGTTACACAGTGTATATCAGTGTGCTATGAAGAAGGGCAATTGCCCGAAACGTCGCCCGTTATATGTTTTCTTTAAATGCCCAACTGTGCTGTTCACTGTGCTTTGCGCATCACTGCCAATGAGCAGCAGCGGCGGCGGCGCGGCCTGTGTGCAGCCATCCAGGCCGTGTCATCCGTGCCGACTCTGCCTGCTCTGGCATTGGATGTTCAAACACCGTGAACGCTGGCACAGACCATGACCCAGTGGTGTAAATGGAGTCTACAGCTATTAAACTGTAACTATTTTTTTTTATTTTACCAGGTAAGGCCCACTGAGCTATGTGGCTCTTTTTCAGAAGCGACCTGGCCACAAACGATAGCTCAACGAGTGGCTATCGCGTGGAAATGGAAAGCAGCCAAATAATCTGAACGCGTGACGTTGATTATAAATGTGGAGGGAACAACCGGAGGACCCGGAGAATAATCCACGCGACTGCAAATATACAGCAGGCGTCAGCGTCGGGATCGAACCCACTCCTCCTGTATACTAGGAGAGGTAGTTAACATCTCGCCACCGTGGCGAGTTGGCTCACTTCCCGCCATAGGAATGTGGAATTTCCAACACTGGTTTGGAGCTGTAAACATGAGTACCAACGCCTCAATGCTCATTTGAGTAGGAAAACAAAAACACGTTGACTTTGCATTAAATTGTATTGATGCATCTATAAGTGGATCAACTCCGGTGCAGATGTTCTCCGATGCATTGTGGTGTAGTGCTCACCGCATTCGTAAAGCTCCGGATGGAAATCCCCTCCATCTCACGATGACGACCATCACGTGATGCAGGTGGAGCTTCACATGGCTGTGTCTTACCCAGAGGCTGTGTGTCACAAATTCACACGGGCTGAGCTCCGGAAAATACCTCCCCCCCACCCCCACCGCTTTCCACCACAATTTGGGAGAGGGGGATTGGTGGTTGAAAGAGTGATGGAGAGGCAGCTGGAAAGGTTTCCATTAGAAATGAAGCCTTTGGTTTTACCCATAATGCCGTTCTGCCCTAATTGGCCTGTGTGTTAATGATGGAAACCGCCAATGGTCGCTCCACGCTCGGGTTTTCTTTTCTTCTCTATTGGGAAGAAAAAATTCCTATCGATCCCTCCCGCCTTCTCAGCGGATCCCGGAGAGGCGAGGAGGACATCGATAGGAGAAGGGACAGCGTTCATTACGGGTGACGGCACGAGCCCCGAGACGGCTAATGCGTCGAGACAGTGTCGGTGGGGGGGGGGGCCGTCTGGGTGAACTGCTGAGATGAGAAACCGCCACAACCACCACCAATACAACCCCCATTTGCCACGAAGTGGCGGTGACGTCATTACGCGGCCTGTGCCAGGCCAAGTGCACTTTGAGGCGACATGAAGTGTCGAAGGCTCGCTGACAGGTCAGGAGACAGACCCAGTCGGTGCCATGGGTTGATTGAGTTGACTGGCTGATGCACCAGCTGTGTCCCCTACTATACTAAATTGCTGTATTTTAGCCGCCCGGCGCTCGGCTCGTTGTTATGAGCGTCGCTCATCTGCCCTCCGTTGTTGTTGGAGGGCCACTTCCTCCAACTGCCCAGTAGTGTCCTTCACGTGCCTCCTCCATAGAGGCCGATATTGACACCGCTGGTACCAGTCTTCGGCAGTCCACTCAGCTCCCGTGTAGCATCAGTCCATCTCCAGCCCGTATCGTGCCCGTTTGACTCCCTCTATCTGGCCAAACAGAAGCTGCTTGGGCATGCGATGGTTGGGCATGCGAGCTACATGACCCAGCCATCACCACAACAATCACCAGCACCGCTGGTAACACGGGTGCTAAAGGCTACCACGTGTTATAGGCCAAGGGATGGAACGCGTCCGAGTGGACGTTCCACCTATAGGAAGATGAAACGATGAAATAATTTCGTGTGAAGGTGCCGGATGGATTGTTGCGTCGCAGAATCGTGAGAGGTGGCGGCGGTGGAGGCGGCCTTCGTCCAGCAGTGGATAGACGTGGCTGATTTTAACATAATTTGTTAGTTTCACATCTATATATATATCGTGTTGCATCTCTCACAATCGCCGAGGAACCCACAGACCAGGCTGAAAGTCAGAAGTAGCAGCAGCCAGGCGGTGAGGAGTCGGCGATACAAACGATTACTCAAGCTCTGCGGTCCTCTATATATAGTCAGATGTTTTCAGCCCATGCATGTGTTTTTAAAAATATATAATAGGCGATGTTGTCAGCAGACATGATTTTTTCTTTGCTGGGTTGTGGCTTTACTCTGCTTACAAGTGTAAGTATGTTTATCGTCAACAGCACACGGTACTCTATTCATATTTGTATAACCCATGCACAATGGCATTCAGTGATTCCCTTTTAAAGTCAAACGCTGTTGACTTTAACGTGTACTAATTTTAACGACCGCAGGAGGGTTGATGGGCTCGGTTTGTAACCAACAATAACATCATGTGCCGTGCTGTAAACATTATTTTATAGAAGACAACTACAACTATTCCCCGTATAGCCTTAACAGACTGCTGGGGCAAGTGCTATTGGTGTGCACCGAGAAAGGCCATGACATCACACTAGCAGGTGGGTGGCCAGCACTAGGCCCGGCCGCCTTTGTCTCCCTTGTGCCAATGTTCTTTTTTTAAACACCGAACCAGGTGTTATTTTAAGGCTGAGTAGCCCCAATGGAGGCCCAGGACTGGTTATAGATAACAGTCACTGGTGTTGGCCGTGAGCGGGTATGGAACTGGAGCCGGCGGGTTCGTAGCGCAACACGCTAACCGCTGCGCCACCGCTCGCTCTATTGTTCACGAAACTTGCANCCCCCCCCACTCCCCCTCTCACCCCCCTCCCCATCCCCCATTATAAACCGCCTCTGTTTTTGTCGGGAATAAAGACTTGGANGGGGGGGGGGGGTTGATGCGAAGGGAGGGGTGGGGGCGACGGGGGATGGAGGGAGGAGGGAATGGGGGAGAGGCATTCAAAGGCGCGGAGCCGAGACGAGGGAACTCCCCCCCCCCACTTCGCCAAACCCCACCCCCTACCCCCGGTAAATCCTCTTAAAGAAATGGGCTCCATGCCCCCACCACCCCTCCGTTACTTTATATGGAAACAGATGTCGCCTTCTGCTGCATTCATCACGGGGGAGAGGCGGGGGGCGAGAAGAGCAAAGCGGCAGTGCGCGGGGTTAAGGGTAGGGCTCGAGATGGGGCCGGTGCTTGGTGGGTCAGCGTGGTTAGGGTCTGGGTGGATGATGTGGACAGGGTTAGGGTCTGGGTGGACAATGTGGACAGGGTTAGGGTCTGGGTGGATAATGTGGAAAGGGTTAGGGTCTGGGTGGACAATGTGGACAGGGTCTGGGTGGACAATGTGGACAGGGCTAGGGTCTGGGTGGATAACGTGGACAGGGTTAGGGTCTGGGTGGACAACGTGGACAGAGTTAGGGTCTGGGTGGACAACGTGGACAGGGTTAGGGTCTGGGTGACAACGTGGACAGGGTTAGGGTCTGGGTGGACAATGTGGACAGGGCTAGGGTCTGGGTGGATAACGTGGACAGGGTTATGGTCTGGGTGGACAACGTGGACAGAGTTAGGGTCTGGGTGGACAACGTGGACAGGGTTAGGGTCTGGGTGGACAACGTGGACAGAGTTAGGGTCTGGGTGGACAACGTGGACAGGGTTAGGGTCTGGGTGGACAACGTGGACAGAGTTAGGGTCTGGGTGGACAACGTGGACAGGGTTAGGGTCTGGGTGGACAACGTGGACAGAGTTAGGGTCTGGGTGGACAACGTGGACAGGGTTAGGTCTGGGTGGACAACGTGGACAGGTTAGGGTCTGGGTGGATAACGTGGACAGGGTTAGGGTCTGGGTGGACAACGTGGACAGGGTTATGGTCTGGGTGGACAACGTGGACAGGTTAGGGTCTGGGTGGACAACGTGGACAGGGTTAGGGTCTGGGTGGACAACGTGGACAGGTTAGGGTCTGGGTGGACAACGTGGACAGGTTAGGGTCTGGGTGACAACGTGGACAGGTTAGGGTCTGGGTGGACAATGTGGACAGGGTTAGGGTCTGGGTGGACAACGTGGACAGGTTAGGGTCTGGGTGACAATGTGGACAGGGTTAGGGTCTGGGTGGACAATGTGGACAGGGTTAGGGTCTGGGTGGACAACGTGGACAGAGTTAGGGTCTGGGTGACAACGTGGACAGGTTAGGGTCTGGGTGAACAACGTGAACAGGGTTAGGGTCTGGGTGGACAATGTGGACAGGGTTAGGGTCTGGGTGGACAATGTGGACAGGGTTAGGGTCTGGGTGGACAATGTGGTTAGAGTTAGGGTCAGGTTGGTTAGTGTGGTTAGAGTTAGGGTCAGGTTGGCTGGCGTGGTTAGGGCTAAAATCCGGGTGGCTAGTGTGGTTAGGGTTATGGTGTATTGCCTAGTGTGGTTGGGTTACGAGTAGCGTGTCTGGTGAGTAGGGTTAGGGAGTATGAAGGTAGCTTACGACTGTGCTCAGGCTAAGGGTAGTGCCCAGGGCTGCTTTGAGGTTGGCTGGAGGCTCTGCTGTGGTGTGTCACGATTGCTGTGTAACTGCTGATGAGGTCTCTCAGCGCGGGTGACGTCGCCACGAGGACTGCGAAAGGCGGGCATGACTGACTTCCTCGCGGTCACGAGAGACAGAGAGAGTCTGAGTTGAGTGGATCTGTCACACGGATGGTAGTCACGTTTGATTCAGTTTTCCCGGCTGTTGTGCCCGGAAGATCTGTGGTGCTTGAGCACATTGGCATCAACAACAACAGAAACGTCAAATATTGCGGACAACGAGTCCATGGTCCTTGAGCGATATCGCGCAACAGACGGGGCGTGTTTAACGGTCGTAAACTAAACACACGCGAACCGAAAGGAAGAGAGAGAGAAAACCCCGTTGCAAACAAAAGTTGAGAGCCAAGAGATGCCAGAAAAAAGCCAAGTTGAGGGACAGATGAAAAATATAGGAATATGTTTTACCCTTTCTGGCAATAAAACAGGTGTTAAGATGTTCAAGCACAATTATAAACCTTCTGCAAGGAATCTTGTCGAGCAAAAAAGGTCCCATTTTGTAGCTGCTCACCCCGAGTTATAAATGCCCAATAGTGTATTGTCCTTTTTGTACTATAAGAATAGATTTCACCCTTTCTGGCAATAAAACAGATGGTAAGATGTTCAAACACCAACCTGAAATCTTTTGCAAGGAATCATGTCTGCATTAACCATATATACTTGTGGTGAACATTAAAAAAACACATGCTCTGATAGTATATGCATTGTCTTTGGAACTGATTGGTCCACACCAGAGACAGCTTTCTTTAGAGAGCCGAGTCTCAATACTCTTAGACCAGAGGGCAACGCCAAAAGGCGAGCAGCACAAAGACAATGCGCTACCAGGACATTGAGAGCTCGGGTGAGCAGCTACATCATGGGACCTTCCTTGCCAGTCGACTGGCAAGGGAGGTCCCATAATGCCCTTGTGCTGGTCGCCTGTTGACGCTCTCTGGTCTAACATCGATGAAACTAGGCCCTAAAGAAAGCTGCTTCTGGTGTACGCCAATCAGTTTAAAAGCCAATGCATTAAGTAATTATCAGCGCATGCTTGTTTGCATGTTCACCACAAGGACGCGTGGTTAATGCAGACTCGATTCCGTGCAAAAGGTTGCTATCTATTTGGTGTTTGAACATCTTAACACCTCGATTTAAAGCTTTCGTGACTGCAGGATTATTTTCCCTTCTACGTGACTTTACCGAAAGAACCAATAATATCTTAACACCGNTTTTATTGTCTGAAAGGGGACAACCTAAAATGTATCCCATGATACCGCATTGTGGTTGAAGATCAGCAAGGTATTATGATGGTATTCTTTTGGGTTTAGTTTGTCATACTTTGATACCGGCAAACAAGGTNCGATTATGTACAGGTGCAAATAATCCGAACGCAGTTTGTAGTCTGATGCGGAGTAGAGGGAGGGGCAGAGGAGGGAGAGACGTCGGCACCAAGCTCGAGTGGAGGAGCGGCACGGGAGACGCGGGAGAGACGCGGGGAGAGACACGTGGAGCGGCCCTCTGGTGGACACGGCTGTCTGTGCTACTGATGCAGCTGGTGGTTGTCGTTACGGCGAAACGTCGTACTCGAATTGTTAAATGTTGTGGGGTTTACTCTCCAACACACCGGTGCGCTGGACTAGTAACGAATATGGCATGTTTTGTTTACGTGCAAGGGGCCGTCCATAAATGACGTCACGCACCTGGGGGGGGGGGGTCAGACATTTGTGACGATGTGTGACGAGAGGGGGGGGTGAGAAATGTGACGTCAAATCAAAATGCGCAACTTTAAATAAATATAGACAACACGTTCTACTTAATTAAATAGATTATTTGATAAATGTTTTCTCCTACAACATCAGAGTGCAGCGCCACATTAAATACGCACTACAATGACAATAGTTTAAAGCGATTTGAAGCATGTTTTATATTTTTTTGGGGGGGCAGAGCTTTGTGACGTCATATTTGAGGGGGGGGGGTCTGACTTTTTGTGACGCCGTGTGACGAAGTGGGGGGGGGGGGGGGTCATAAATCGTCCAAAATCGCGTGACGTCATTTATGGACGACCCCCAAACCCTTACTAATTGGCCGTGTCGGGCGGTTGCGGGTTTAACGATACATTTATATTTACGCGATCTAACCCCCAAAACACCCCTCTTATGGAAAATATTGGTCGCGAAAGCTGACGTGTTAAACTGTGTGCGTGCGTGTGTCGTCTGCGGGCTTCTGTGTGGTCAACGGCACTTGGCTCAGCAGTCTGTTACGGGATGTTTGTCTTTGGCCAGATGATCTTCTGCGGCCTTTAGGAACGCTCTTCTTTCCATGTATCCTACTGGACATCTGTGAAAAAGAGCGAATCGGATTCCTCCAGTATAAATGCATACCTTGCGCCCAGATTGTAACAACAATAATAACAAGATCTGTTTTTATAATTTCGTCGCAGTTTTGGGAAATAGAATACTGTATATACCCCCTCCCACCTCAAGTCAAATGAACTGTAGAGTTGAATCTAATTACCGCTAGCATCTTGACTAATTAGTGGATAGTTAAATGTGAGCGCTTGTGCACTCATGTTATGCTTAATTAAATCAAAGTAATCTTCAGAACAAAACATAATTCGCGATAATTTTGTGTTTTATATAACCACAGGGGAGCCTCAGAAGGGTCCATTACAGTGGTGAAGTATGGCTGAAGTACCCCCCACCCAAACCACCCACGGCCCGCACGCATCATCCAGCAGTGGATTTACAAACCCGCCTATCTACACATGTCATCATCATCGTGCTGTATGTGTAGAGGAGTGCGAATCCATGGTGAATTGCTAACGGGGCGATTGTATTCAGCATGGCAATCGCGACCCACGTGGCTGGGTGGCACTGTGGGCATATCACTTCGACTGCCAGCCAGACTCTGCGTAGTTTGGGCGATGGAGAGAATGGATCATTAGCTCAGTGTCGTGCCTCCATCGGTCAGGTGGGGCTCCAATATTGGATTTGTCTCGTACCGTCGCACCTCGGCTATATAGCGCGACTTCTCTCGCCTCATCAAATTGTAATAAAAGGACTCAGACACTTCTTGCTGACTCCGTGTCCTTTATTTGGGGTTCGCGTTCTCCTTCCCACACGGCACTCCTCCTGAGACTCTCTCCTGGCAGCCCCACATCTGCCTTCGCTCCCGTAGCCTTCCACGCTCCTGCAGCTCCGCTGCAGGCTCTTGGTACAGCCCTCTGGCTGCTCCCCCAGCAGCTCCATCGCTGCTCCCTGTTCCTCCGTGCGTGGCGATCTCGCCACCTCCCAATGTCAGCCCTTCGTGGCCTCTATGGCTATCTCGCCATTTCCTACCTCAGCCCTTCGTGGCCTCTGTGGCTATCTCGCCATCTCCAACCTCAATCCTCCACTCTCTCTTCCACCCCGCTGGCTGGCGCCGTCATGAGCCCCTCAGCCACCAGGCTGAGGCACGGCGACCACCCAACGTGTTCACCACCCTTCACTCCCCGACTGACCCAGATAGCTTCCTGTCTCCCCGCTATAACTTCTCCCCTCGTGACCCTGACTCCTCCCTCTCGGATCGTCATATCCGCCCCGCCCATTTACGCCCGCATTACACTACCCTCCCCCGTAGAGAAAATCCCAGCCGTCCTCGGCTGAAACAGAACAAAATAATGCGGGCGAAGGCATCACAATCAGGAGTCCCCCAGACACAACGGAGATTATAACAACAACAACACAAGCAACGAAAGGGGAGGTATCAGGAACTGGAACAGAACACCGGCCTGTCCTCCGCACAACAACAACAAGAATAAGAATGGCACAATGAACAACAACGGCAACTGACACGCAAGAACGGCCAACGCGCACAATCCATAAATGTGATGTTTTAGTGCGTGTCCATGTTGCAGTTCCATCCGCTCGGCTCAAGTCCAACGTCAAAGAGCAAGTGGTAGAGCAGAATGACGAACGGCGCTCAATTGCTCCTTCAAGTCCTCATCCAGCTAGCACACCAGGTAACACCCAGTGCGACGGGAGCTGAAGAATCTGTGACGAGAAGGAGAATCCAATCCCCTGAGGCACAGCACAACAACGCACATCCGCATGTCGTACACGACAGCCACCCGGCCTCAGGGTAGTGGAGATGATGTAAATCCGGCCCGCTTAAAAAAAACCCCAATAATTACCCAAATTAACCGCGATCGATGCCCCAGTATTTACATTTTAACAACAATATTATTTACACGTGACAACAACAACAACAACAAAAAAATTCTGCTCTTACCCACCAGCAGTCCTCCCTTGAGGACCAGCACAGACCTCAGACGTACACAGCATGTACCCACAGTCACTCTCAACAACCCAACAAAACACCTAATTGCACACCCTCGCGTGGAGAGAGCCACGCTCCCAGCGGTAACGTTTAACTCGCCCTAACCCCACCGTGGTCGTCAACCCACAGCAACATCCACTGACCATACTCTCAGCTAGTGCAATTTCGGGGATGAGCAGCAACTCGGCCATGCTCCTCCCTTACTATCCCATCAGAGATGGACACACACCAGCCTCGTATAGTCCGATGCTTTATAGCCCAGGGAAGGTTCATCCCCGGCAATGCCAGACCCCATGGACTCCCCCCACGGGCAATGTTCTCTTATAGAGACAATAACACCCTAACCCAGATCCCGTGAGCCCCCGGCACACCAGGTTCAGTCTGCCACCGCACAACTGAACCATGACTCCCCGAGCCATATGAGCACATGGCCCATTAGTTTAAGACATACCACGGAGGTTTCGCCTCCGGGCTGTCAGGTCAGCCATCAGCCATAGGCCGATGTGACCACAACTCGTGCATCACCCAATCAACAATGGCAGGCATAACAGATGGAATATTTGCCCCACCCCGGTTTTTCCCGCGCGCTCAAAAATGGCGTCCCCCTTCGCCCAGCGCGTTCGCGCAATATCTCGCGCGCACTCAAAATGGCGGCCCTTTCCGCAAAGCGCATCGTCGCCATACCGCGTGCGCGCAAAATGGCGGCCCAACGTGCGAACACGTGGCCAGTTTTCTCCATTCGTGCACCCCAGCTTCCCTTAGCTGGGGTCACAAGACGCATCCCCCGTCACGTTATAACAACCCCACCAACGATAGACGCACAGCCCCAGCTTGCTGCGCACAGCTGTCATATCGTGGAATTTTTAACCAATATTTTACCAACCACATTGGTTACACAACCCAACTCGCCAAGCAACTCGTAGTTGCATGCGATCAACCGAATACGCGACGCCACTTGGCGCCAATTTACGGTCCCATTAGCATTAACCTTTGAGACACCCACAACGGCGTCATCACGCACCCTCAAAGCGCGCTCTCTCTCTCAAAAAGCGCAATTACCCATAATATACACGAAATCTCGTGTGCACAACACCCATACAACCAAATTTTTAGGTCCCCCTCTATAATATACACGCAATCTCGTGTGCACAACACCAATACAACCGAATTTTAGGGTCCCCCTCTATAATATACACGCAATCTCGTGTGCACAACAACCATACAACCAATTATTTGGGTCCCCTCGAATTTGTTACCAATTTCCAACAGGTACGCACAATATAATAACAATCCCAATTCCAATAATCAACCACTGCATCGCACCCCATAACCATACAGAACAGTATAACAGCACATACAATCAGCATATCGCGATCACACGCGCACATTTAAGCACAATAGCAAGCAGATCTGCAGGCAACCAACACACCATTAATCCTGTCGTAACTTTGCAGCAACACAATTATTCTCTCTTGCAACAATCGCATCGCACACAGCACCTCGCAGCACAATACACCAAAATATATATATATATTTATTTTCCCAATTAAGCCCATCACACAAGGTAACCCACAAATAATACAGCGCAAGATACCCGACGCTCCCAAGTTAATAATTAACTTCACCATCAAGATAACAACTCCACGCAGCAGCGCACACACACAATTTGACACTCAACACACGCACACACTTATATTGACACCAAGCAACAAGCAGATAGCGCGTTCATCGTTATTACACACACATACACACAGTCCGAACCGCGCTCCGCACAATCGAGTCATAAGAGAAAACCAAAATAGCCCCCCCCGGCCCTCGAAAGATGAGTGAGGTGTGTGTTAAGGCCGGGTGCGTATCGTTATGACTCGCCCGGGCTGCAGCAAGAAGAGGACGGCAGGGTGGCAACTTGAGACGCCTCGCAGAACTCGTTCGGCGACTTGACGGCTCCGTTGTCACGCACCCGAGCCAGGACGGGAAGCTCCCGCCCCAGCAGCTGCAGCATCGGTGTCTTCTCCTCGCAGCACCCCTCGAAACAGCAGCTGCAGCATCGGCGTCTTCTCCTCGCAGCACCCCCTCGAAAACCAGCAGCTCACAGCAGGCTGCTCTCCCGCGGCACCCCAGATGGCAGCGCAAGGCTGCCTCTCCGCCGCGATGTTGAAGATGGCGGCGTCCTCCCGCCGCGGTGAAGACAAGATGGCGGCTTCCCGCCGTTTTTCCCCTGCCACGCCCAAGATGGCGTCTCCGTGCCACGTGGCAATGGCGCTGGCAGCGCAGGAAAGGCAGAGGCCTGCGGATCACCACCGGGCCTCCCCGACGTCGTCCTCGGCGTGGTGAACTCACATAGTCGCGCCAGCACGATTTTCAAGGTCCCCATCTGCATCACCATCTGTCTCCATCGTAAGTTGGCATCCTCCGGCACAGACAGGTCCACCGACGCGGCGACACCTTGCTCACCCGGACCCGTACTCGTTCCAGAACGGATCTCCTCTTCCATCGCAGGCAGGTCCACTGTCTGAGGAAGGTCGTCGTCGTCGGATGATGTAGCAGGAATATTTTTTTTTTTTTTTCTCTCAGTTGTTTGAGATGCCGTTTCACTTCTGACTCCAGTGTAATAAAAGGACTCAGACACTTCTTGCTGACTCCGTGTCCTTTATTTGGGGTTCGCGTTCTCCTTCCCACACGGCACTCCTCCTGAGACTCTCTCCCTGGCAGCCCCACATCTGCCTTCGCTCCGTAGCCTTCCACGCTCCTGCAGCTCCGCTGCAGGCTCTTGGTACAGCCCTCTGGCTGCTCCCCCAGCAGCTCCATCGCTGCTCCCTGTTCCTCCGTGCGTGGCGATCTCGCCACCTCCCAATGTCAGCCCTTCGTGGCCTCTATGGCTATCTCGCCATTTCCTACCTCAGCCCTTCGTGGCCTCTGTGGCTATCTCGCCATCTCCAACCTCAATCCTCCACTCTCTCTTCCACCCCGCTGGCTGGCGCCGTCATGAGCCCCTCAGCCACCAGGCTGAGGCACGGCGACCACCCAACGTGTTCACCACCCTTCACTCCCCCGACTGACCAGATAGCTTCCTGTCTCCCGCTATAACTTCTCCCCTCGTGACCCTGACTCCTCCCTCTCGGATCGTCATATCGCGCCATTTCGCCCGCATTACAAAATCATTGCACAATAAAATAGATCGCGACGTTTCGGCGCAACACAAGCGTCCATCATCAGGTGGAAAAGCACCCGATGACGGACGCTTGTGTTATGCCCGAAACGTCGTGATTTATGTTATTTTATACCTCCGTGACTTTACCGAAAGAACCAAAAAGTATGGATCCCTGCAGTCACGAAAGCTTCAAATCAAGATCATTACACAAGTTTGTGTTCTTTTCCACTGTTGTTCAAAACGTGTCTCATGGTGGTCGTCTAGGGGGCCCAACTCGTAGCTTTGGCGCCGGCGGGAGAGGGCCGCCTAATCAGGATCATCCCCCCGCGGCGAAGGCTGCGTGAGAGCCGGCTCCCAGTCGCTCATTTGCCGCTCGAGAAGACGCCGATGTCGCTCGGGCAGCTTCACCAACTTCTCGGAAGCTGCTGTTAGGAGAGTGGCGGAACGAATGGCGCACGCCACGAAGCATTTCCCGATCTACGATAGCTGCTCCTCAATATGCGGTGCAAGATCCCGACCATACACCCCGGTAAGACCCTGTGGAAGTCTATAAAGCCAGACTAAACTAAACTATAAAAAATTTTATTTAAAGCTTTCGTGACTGCAGGGATTCATATTTCCTTCTACGTGACTTTACCGAAAGAACCAAGAATATAAAAAAAATTCCACCAGGTAAGGTCAACTTGAGTTGTATATCTCTTTAACGGGAGTGACCTGGCTATCGCCAATGATAGTTCAACGAAGTGGCTCCACACCTGGAAATGTAGAGCAGTCAAATACTCTTAAACGCGTGTGATGCTGATCGTAAATGTGGAGGGGAAAACCGGACGACCCGGAGAAAAATCCACGCGACCCTGGTCAGAGAGAGACACCGTAAATTCCAAATATACAGCAGCAGGCATAGGGTCGGGTTCGAACCCACGACCTCCTGTATACCAGGCGAGGTGGTTGACATCTCCTAGCCACCGCGGGGATGTGCTGGGAGTTAGCGAGGGGTCCCAATCGGTGTTTGTTTCTCACTAACGACTGCGCCTGGCTCAGCGTCGCCTCGATAGTTCTGCTACCCAGCGCGAAATGTCTGATTGTCATCCCTGGCCGAACATATCTCGGCGGCCCGCAGTGTTGTATGGAGTCGTAGGGTTGCACCGTGTGGGAGCCAGTGCCCGGCGTGGCTAATCGGAGAGTTGTTTGTGGTTGGAACGAATAAACAGTGGCGCTGTGAGCCACGAGTTGTTCCTCTCGCACTCTCTGGAGATAACGAATCTAATAAGAGTGGAGGATGTGATATGAGAATCTGGTTTGGAGTGAGGGTGCCCAATGGTGTTGGTGGAAGGGCGGTGTTGGGGTTGGGGGGTGTTATATAACCCCCCCCCTCCTCCAGCATCTCTGAATAATGCACGCGTTTTATGTTTCTCTGCTGGATTTTACATTCGCTTTGTGAGACAAGGAGGCTCGCTTCTAAACATTAACAAAACACTGAGCTACATCACATCGTCATTAGCTCACCACACACTACATCACCATTAGCTCACCACGCGCTACACCACCACGCGCTACACCACCACGCGCTACACCACCACACGCTATTTCACCACACACGACATCAACATTAGCTCACCACACGCTCATCCCGCTCACTAAAAGAGGAAAACCATGAGCGAGCCCTGGGGGGTGAGTGGAGGGTGAGTGGGTGAGTGGAGGTGAGGGGAGAGGGAGTGGGTGAGTGGAGGGTGAGGGGAGGGTGAGGGGTGAGGGGAGGGTGAGGGAANGGGGTGAGGGGTGAAGGAGGGTGAGTGGAGGGTGAGTGGAGGGTGAGTGGAGGGTGAGGGGAGGTGAGGGAGGGTGTTGATGCGTGTGAGGGAGTGGGGTGAGGGTGAGGTAAGCGGGTGGGTGGTAGGTGAGGGAGGCAGGTGAGAAAGTTCGGGTGAGTTAGTGGGTGAGTCGAGGAAGAGGCGAATGAGAGACGTGTGGGGAATTGGGTGAGTGGGTGAGAGGCGAGGCGGTGAGACGAGAGGGCGAGATGGCTGAGAGGGCGAGATGGCTGAGAGGGCGAGGTGGCTGAGAGGGCGAGGTGACTGAGAGGGCGAGATGGCTGAGAGGGCGAGATGACTGAGAGGGCGAGATGACTGAGAGGGCGAGATGGCTGAGAGGGCGAGATGGCTGAGAGGGCGAGGTGGCTGAGAGGGCGAGGTGACTGAGAGGGCGAGATGGCTGAGAGGGCGAGATGACTGAGAGGGCGAGATGGCTGAGAGGGCGAGATGACTGAGAGGGCGAGATGGCTGAGAGGGCGAGATGGCTGAGAGGGCGAGATGACTGAGAGGGCGAGATGGCTGAGAGGGCGAGATGGCTGAGAAGGCGAGATGACTGAGAGGGCGAGATGGCTGTGAGGGCGAGATGGCTGAGAGGGCGAGATGGCTGAGAAGGCGAGATGGCTGAGAGGGCGAGATGGCTGAGAGGGCGAGATGGCTGAGAGGCGAGATGGCTGAGAGGGCGAGATGGCTGAGAGGGCGAGATGGCTGAGAGGGCGAGATGGCTGAGAGGCGAGATGGCTGAGAGGGCGAGATGGCTGAGAGGGCGAGATGGCTGAGAGGCGAGATGGCTGAGAGGGCGAGATGGCTGAGAGGGCGAGATGGCTGAGAGGGCGAGATGGCTGAGAGGGCGAGATGGCTGAGAGGGCGAGATGGCTGAGAGGGCGAGATGGCTGAGAGGGCGAGATGACTGAGAGGGCGAGATGGCTGAAGGCGAGATGGCTGAGAGGGCGAGATGGCTGAGAGGGCGAGATGGCTGAGAAAGCGAGATGGCTGAGAGGGCGAGATGGCTGAGAGGGCGAGATGGCTGAGAAGGCGAGATGGCTGAGAGGGCGAGATGGCTGAGACGGCGAGATGGCTGAGAGGGCGAGATGGCTGAGAGGGCGAGATGGCTTAGAGGGCGAGATGGCTGAGAGGGCGAGATGGCTGAGAGGGCGAGATGGCTGAGAGGGAGAGATGGCTGAGAGGGCGAGATGGCTGAGAGGCGAGATGGCTTAGAGGGCGAGATGGCTGAGAGGGCGAGATGGCTGAGAGGCGAGATGGCTGAGAGGGCGAGATGGCTGAGAGGCGAGATGGCTGAGAGGCGAGATGGCTGAGAGGCGAGTGGCTGAGAGGGCGAGGTGGCTGAGAGGGCGAGATGGCTGAGAGGGCGAGGTGGCTGAGAGGGCGAGATGGCTGAGAGGGCGAGATGGCTGAGAGGGCGAGGTGGCTGAGAGGGCGAGATGGCTGAGAGGGCGAGATGGCTGAGAGGGCGAGATGGCTGTGAAGGGTCTCGCCTCAGGCCACGTGCCCCCACATCCTCTCCGCCCCTCCATCCATAATCCCCTATTAATTATACATTTGCCACGTCGCTCAAAGGCCTCCTTTAAATTGGTCCCTGTGCGTAACGTCGTAGCAGTAAGTACTCGCGCTCCCGAGGCAGACTCAGCCTCGACATACGCGTTTCAGCATGGGTCATACAAAGGCGGCCGGGCGCGGTTTCACACCACACTGATCGCCTTCGCCTTAATAGGTGCTCGCTAACATTCGACCCCCCTCAAATGATCAGCAATCAACCGCACCGACCGGCGCGGTGAAGTATGGCCAAAGGGACCTCCCCACAAAACGCGACGACGCCAGTGTTGGTGTTGGTGGTAGGGGGGGGTCTCATCCAGCAGTGGATTCGAAGTGGCACCCTTAGGGTGTCAATTGCTTGCCGAGATGTGTATCTGGTGCACGTGAGTCGTAGTCGCCACGGTCATAGCGAGTTGTGGGGGCGGGGGGTCATTCTGGACGTGGTGTGCCGGGTGGTGCTCTGGGAGCGGTTAGCGGCCAGAGTTCGATTCCCGCTCACAGCCATCAACAAACGGTGACGATTAATATCAGAATCGGTTGGGCCTCCCCTAGGTCGACTCAGCCTCAAACGAGTACCAGTGTGGTGCGAAAAACATCGCTACTGGAGAGACGAGGGCGGTCGGTGGTGATGGCCACCCACCCACCCCACGTGGCCTTCATAGGTGCTCGCTAACAACACTTGCCCCGACAATCTGTTCAGGCTCCACGGGGGGTGTCTTTAACTCTTAATTGTAACTGGTGCGGACAGAGTGGGCAGATGAATTCCTTGCTGAGAGGGGTTCAGATGATCCACGTGCTCGTCCAACGGCCCACCGCAACGAATGTCCTGAACCGAGGGGTCTCTCAGGTCGACGCGAGAGACAAAGGCGCCGGGCTGTGCTTGTGTGGGGGGGGGGGGGCTTTGTGTGAGGAGCTCGTGNAGGACGCTTCGGGCAGGTGGAGGCAGTCCTCCAACAACAGCGGGCATTGGATAACGACACAGACATCTGACAATGAATCATTAGGAGGCACGATTCTCCAGTATAAATAGCTGTGATTCTGAGGTCATTGGGACAAGTGAAGGACATCTCACAGGAACTTTTAGAGATTTATACTTCGCTGGTACAGGAGGTCGTTTAATTTCATTCAGTTTCATTTATTTGGTAAGCCCTGTGAGCCATTCGGCTCTTGAATCGGGTGTAACCGCAACAAACAAAAACATGAACAAGAAAACACCTTAAAGGACTATGCGCAAACAGAAAAATCCAGGAAAAAACTGCAAAGTCTTCCAGAAAAAAAGCACCGTACACCAACGCTGTGCCGTGGGTTCGTTCCCGACCCTGACGATGCCTGCTGCTGCTGTATATTTGGAGATTGCGGTGTCCCTTCTGTCTCTCTTCCCGTGGTCGAGTGTATTTTTCTCCGGTCCACGTTTAGCATCAACATCGCCACGCGTTTCAAAGTAGTTGGCTGCCGCTATATATATCCACACGATAAGCCACTTCGTCAAACCTATACTTTGTGGTCAGGCCGCTTCTATAAACGGCCTATACGCAGTGCAGCTTAGCGGGTCTTGCGTGGAAAAATAAAAATAGGTAATAGGTAGGAGTGAGGCAATCAGCTTGTGAAGAAATCTGTGCGGTGATCCGCCAACCCTCCGCTGCGCTTCGTGATTATTGGCAGCGGCGTAGCCACTAGTGCCCGGCTGGTGGTGCAGCGGTTTAGCAACATTCCCTGACCATACTCTTGGGTTTTTCGGTAAAGTCACGTAGATATAAAAGAAAATAAATCTAATCACGACGTTTCGGGCGCAACACAAGCGTTCGTCATCAGGTGGGACAACCACAGCAAGAAGCAATTGCTGAAGTGGGCAGGGAAATTGAGTTTTTAGGTCCATACGGCGCACAGCCGTTTCAATAGGGCAACAACAACATGAAAATATCCATTTATTTGTGTTTCTCCCTTGTGTAGGATGAACGTTGAGATGTATAAGGGGCACGGGGTGACCAATAAGGTCTGAATTGTGCTGTAATAAGGGAGGGCACTGCTCAGGGTTGACAGTGATGGGTGCTTCTGGTTTGGTAAGGGAATGTCTTGATTTGAAGTTTTCGTGACTGCAGGAATCCATACTCTTGGGTTTTTCGGTAAAGTCACGTAGGTAAAAAAATAAAATAAATCACGACGTTTCGGGCGCAACACCAGCGTCCATCATCAGGTGGCAAAGCGTGGTATGCTGCTGAGGCAGCCTTTTAAAAGGATTTAAATGGATGTAGCTCAATGGTTGCATTAACTGAGCGACACCCATTTCAAACTTTTAGAACGTCGTGATTTAATTTATTTTATACCTACGTGACTTTACCGAAAGAACCAAAGAGTTTAACGGGGTAAACCGTACGGGTTGACACGGTATGGAGCACCCGAGTTTAATTCCCGGCGCTTTCGAGAACCAGTTGCTCAGATGAGATTAATTTAAGTCAGGGGCTATGCTCCCACAAGAAATAACGCATCAATCCTTGCCCCTGTTTCCTCTAAACGTAACAACGTTGCGCCAACAACGTTCTGTTGAAGGCTATTCTGGAGACCTTTTGTCTGTGTATGTGTGTCTGTCAGTGGGGACACAAAGGCGGTGTTTATGTTGTGGGGGGGAGTAGAGGTACTGTGTTGTACAAAACATAAAACATTTCCCTCAAAAAAAGTATAAATAATTCCCTCAAGTGAAGGGACCTCACAATAATCGCTGCTCGTAACGAACATGAATCGCACGCCGCCATTGCTCCCTCGAGGTCTTATTAACGGAGTTCGTGTCGCCATTTCCCGCCAAAACCACGAACGCAGCGTGAGCCGTTTTCTCTCAATGTTTCCCACTTTAAAGTTTGTTGTTGTTGGTTTGTTTGTGGTGATTACTCCAAACGCGTCGCTTTCCCCCCCCCTTCAATTCCAACGTTTATTCACGGTTTTTTTCCTCTCAAATATTTGTTGTGCGTCGCGTGTGTCCGTATCAGTGCGTCTTAACGTGCACATAGCCTGGCACCAAGTGCCGTGGTGACGTCTCCGGCACGTAAGTGGCGATTGTTGTTGTTATCGTTTCTGGGAAAGACAAAAGGCGGCCGGGCGTGGTGCTGGCCACCCACCCACCCACGCTCCCCTCTCTGTGTGTGCCACAGTGCCGGCAGCCTTCATAGGTGGCTACTCGCTACAGCAACTTGCCCCGCACATCTGTTGAGGCTACACGGGGGACCTTTGTCTTTGTGTCTCTGTGGGGAAGGCGAATGCGGTCTGGCGTGGTTTTTGTGGTGGATGCATCGACCAACGCGACCATAACAAACAAAATATGTATCAATCTTGGTGTACGTGCTCCAGTTCACTGGCTAGGTGGTGCTGGTCGATGGTGTAGTGTTTTGATGAGGGAGTTCTTCTGGGCCGGATGGTGGTGGGAGTCAGGCTTTAGACAGGAATCCGTGTGGGTGGCTTTCCTGTAGACACTTTCGTCATCTGGCCACATGGCCAGCCAGCACTGAACCAGTTTTTCAACCACATCAATTCCATACACCCATCCATGAAATTCACCATGGAAGTGGAAAATGATGGCAAGCTACCATTCCTGGATGTTTTGATCGAGAAGAGGCCTGATGGCTCATTGGGACATTCCATCTAAAGGAAAGCCACCCACACGGATTCCTATCTAAAGCCTGACTCCCACCACCATCCGGCCAGAAGAACTCCCTCATCAAAACCCTACACCATCGGACCCGTTGCATCTCCGGCCAGCGCCACCTAGCCAGTGAATTGGAGCACGTACACCAAGCCCTCAAGATGAATGGATACTCAGACCGCACAATCCGCAAAGCTGTATCCCCAACCATGGTGAGACAACCATCTGAGTACCCAATCAAAACCATCACCTTGCCATACATAGCAGGTGTTACCAAAATATTTCCAAAATCTTAAACAAACACAAGATCCAGGTCCGATTCAATACAGTACACAAAATCCGTGATTTGATTCCATCTGTGAAGGATGTCATTCTTGACATGCAATGCCCTAGTGTCTACAAACTAAGTTGTGTCTGCGGCAGCAGTTACATTCGGGAAATGAAACGACATGTCTCGGACCGTGTTCGTGAACACAAGGCAGATTTGAAACACGGCAGAACCAATACCTCTGCAGTGGCTGATCATTGTTATAACACAGTGGGCTGCACGATATTGTTTTTTCCGAGACCAAGGTACTCTGCAAACCTTCGGGCTACCATCAAAGATTTGTCCATGAAGCGATTCAGATATATAAACACAGAGACAATTTCAACCGAGAAGATGGGTACAAGCTGAGCAATCATTGGAAGGACGTTATTAACCAAGCAAAGTCGTCACTTGCTGTGGTGCATCCATTCTTCCCTGCCGTTTGGCTGTTATCTCCGACTCTCTGAGTTGCATTGCCCTGTTAGGTGCCTCTGCATTAACGGGCTGGGGTCTCACTAACATGGCCACCTCTGTTACCTTAGCCTCTGGCTGTGTGATGGGCTTTGTGTCTCACTGACACGACCACCGTTGCGGTAGTTCTCTTGCGTGAACGCGCTTGCCTCACAGCGCAGTTGGCAGCGCCACAGCTTGTGTTACACATAGACATGACATTAACTTACTAACCCCCCTAATATCCCTGCCTAATCTCTCCCATCAACATAGTGCTAATCTCCCATTAACACTGCTGTTGTTCGCATATGCGCGGATGATACTCTTATGCGTCGACGGAAGCTCATTTTATGCTAATCTCTCTCCCTAATCTCCCCCATTAACACAACTGACGTGTTTGCATCCGGGGATGGAATTCCTTTCCAGCTCAGACCCCGCTTGCTTGCCCATCGCCACATATATAACCTCTTGTTGTAACAGCTCTCTCGCTGGTTCAGCAGTTCCACTGCTGGATTATTTTTCTGCCTGAGGACGACCGCTTGTGTTGCGATCGAAACATCGTGATATATTATTTTTTGTTTTATTTTAATTTCTACTTACGTGACTTTACCGAAAGAACCAAAGAGTAACCAAATATATTATCAAGCATTTTTTTTGCTTGTCACATCCCATCAGCCAGGGCCGGATTAAGCTTCTTCTAAGCATTTCTGTTTCGCAGGCCTTCACTGATAACTTTCTACAGCTGGCACTGCTGCTGCTGCTGCTTGCTGCCCCATGTCACCACTACCGCCACTGTCACTCCGCTTGTTGCACCTTTAATTCGTCCAGCCGCTGGACAGATGTCCTTACTGCTGATGCGTTCATTATTTAGTCTGTGCCATAATTAAATAAGAAACCTATTGACATGACTCTGCCTCTTTGTATGTGCACTGTTGCATATCCTCGCTAGATAAATATATTTATTCAAGAAGAAATCTTGGTCAAATTTGTTTTATCATACAAACAACAATAACATGTTTTACACGTAGACTTTCGCGACCAATATAATCCATAATACAGGTTGTTGGGTTGTAAATGTTGTGGATTTGCTCTCCAACACACCGGTGTGCTGAGCTAGTAACGAATTGGCATGTTCTGTTTACGTGACAACCCCTTACTAATTGGCTGTGTCGGGCGGTGGCGGGTTTAAAGACACATTTATATATTTACGCGATCTAACCCTAAAAAAACACCGCTATTATGAACAAAATAACATGGTCAACATTTAGTTTTTTTCCCGTAGGCCCGAGGAACCGTGCCCACAGTGCCCTACTGGATAATACAGCCCTGCCACCAGCCACACGACACGGCCCCTCTCTCTGGGAGGCGTGCAGCACAATTTCAGCAGCATTGCTTCAACACAAGCACCACTAAGGGCCGTCCATAAATGACGTCACGCACCTGGGGGGGGGTCAGACGTTTGTGACGATGTGCATGGGGGTGGGGGTTGAGAAATGTGACGTCACATCAAAATGCGCAACTTTAAATAAATATAGACAACACGTTCTACTTAATGAAATAGACTTTTTAACAAATGTTTTCTCCTACAAGATCAGAGTGCAGCGCCACATTAAATACGCACTACAATGACAAGAGTTTAAAGCGATTTGAAGCATGGTTTTTTTTTGGGGGGGGGGCAGAGCTTTGTGACGTCATATTTGAGGGGGGTCTGACGTTTTGTGACGCCGTGTGACGAAGGGGGGGGGGGTCAAAAATCGTCCAAAATCGCGTGAAGTGATTAATGGACGGCCCCTAACTCCCTTTCCTTTTGGTGGAGGAATCGACGTTCAGCGACCGTGGCAGTACGAGACAAGAGCGAGGCGGAGGGCGGTGGCAGCTCAGTGTTGCGACTGGCAGGAGGAAGCCACATCTTTATTTTGACTGCAGGAGGAATCCGAAGAGCTATGAAGCTCTTTATTGCAGATCTCCAGTATGGGCTGGTCAAAGATCGTTGGGCCAAGTTAGAGTACTGCTAGGGAGTACCTAATAGGAGACATGATGTCACCTCGTGGTTAATTCCACTTTGCCCCTCTGAGCTTTTACGAGTTTCTCGCCACAATCGCCGCTATTATAGCGCCCCCGGTGACGTCACCGCGCGCACCGGCTGAGATTTTACGGGCAAACGGAAACATCGGGGGGCAGGGGATANGGGGGGCAGGGAGGGGGGCATGGAGGGAGGGCAGGGGTGGGGGCAGGGAGGGGGCAGGGGGTGGGGGCAGTGGATGGGGGCAGGGGTGGGGGGCAGAGGGTGGGGGCATGGAGGAGGGGGGCATGGAGGGGGACAGAGGATGGGGGTAGGGAGGGGGGGGCAGGGGTGGGGGCAGGGAGGGAGGGAGGGGGGACCCCCTTCTATTTAATCCCCGGAGCGACCCAGCTACCAACCCCCACCCCACACCCCGTCACTTCCCCGTAAACGCTTTCACACGCAGCTATAAACCTCACAGAGTGAGCGCTTATTAAACAGTTGCAAATGAGCAAAAGGTGAAAAAGCTCCTTATAATTATTGTTGCCAACGGCAACTGTACCCATCGTCAAGCGAGACGTCAACGACGTCACCTCGCCGCCCACTCAAGTCCCGACCCCATCCCTTCTGGGATCGCTGCTGCTGTCACCCATCCTAGAATCTCACCCAGAAGAGGACGACGCTGCTGCTGGTACCCATCCTAGACGATGCAGCTGCTGCAGCTGCTGCTGTGCGAACATAGTGGGAAACGCGGACATAGAACAAACACCTCCTCATTCGAGACCCAAACACCTCCTCCTGGTTTGACATTCCTCCTCCTCCTGGTGGTATAACCATCAATTGCGTCAGAACATCACCAGGCCGATGCTGCACCACATCTTCGTGAACGCAAAATGAGAGCCACGAGCCACGGTGGTGCGATTGCCGCCATGAAACCCACACTGTGGCCCTAACAGTAACCCTATAAGACCAGCCGCCAAGTGATGGTGACCTCACCACGGCGCCTGTGCCAGGCCAGATGCACTTTGAGGCCACATGAAGTGTCCAAGGCTCGCTGACAGGTGACGGACAAACTCAGGTGTCTGAGATGACTGGCAGATACACACATTGGCTGTGCCATTTTGTGCTACTGTGCAATTTTGCTAAATTGTAGATGCCTGGCTCTCCACTCGTTGTTGTGAGCATCGCTCCTCTGCCCTCCGTCGTTGTTGGAGGGCGACTGCCTCCAAGTGTCCTTCACGAGCCTCCTCCATAGAGGTCGATCTTGACACCGCTCGTACCAGTGTTTGGGAAGTCCACTAAGCTCCACATCCTCCTGTACTGCATCCGTCCATCTATTTTCCAACCCGTGTCGTGCCCGTTTAACCTCCTCTATCCGACCAAACAGAAGATGCTTAAGCATGCGTTGGCTGGGCATGCGAGCCTACATGACCCCGGAGGAAATCACTCATGGGACTGTGTCCAGATCTTTTAAGGATTTGTGAGCTCATCACACAATCCAGCTTGGTTAAACTCAGGATGGATCGTAGGTAGGCCAGCCTGAATGTTTCTAACCGGTGCAGATGTCCCTTTAGAGGGCATGACCTATAGACACACATAGAGATACATAGAACCCCATAGAGATACCTTGAAACACATAGAATTACATAGAGTCCAGAAGAGATATACAGTGATCCCTCGTTTATCGCGGTTAATGGGGACCGGAACCCCTCACGATAGGTGAAAATCTGCGAAGTAGGATTGGCCCCCTAGGAATTTCCGTATATGTGTGTGTGGGTACCAGAATGTTTAAAATATGTATATTTATACTTTATATATATATTTTACTTAAATCTATTTAATTATAAAACCTTAATATTATACATTCACTCTCTCTCTCATACCATACGTATTATGGTGTTCTACACTCACCAATGACAATAGTATCTTGAGACTTGACTCCAGTAATGACGACGACGACGATGACAATGACGATGACAATGACGACGATGACAGACCTGTGCAGTTCGATGAATGTGATGATGAATGATGATGATGATGGTGTTACTGCACAGGTATAATGAGGCCTTTAAATCAGTTCGAAAAATCCGCGATGCACTGAGGCCGCGAAACTTGAACCGCGAAGTGGCGAGGGATCACTGTATGTAGATATATTAACGACAACCCACAGTACTGTCGTGCGATTGTGACCATACAACCCAATTTATGGACCCGACAGTAAACCCACCGTGGTCTGTGCTCCTTCCACAGAGTAGGAGGAGCAGCAACACGACACGAACTCTCTGTCTCTCTGCTAAAGCCCTCTCGTCGTGGCTGGCAGACCTCCAAATTGGCATTTAGCTGCTGAACATCATTGCTGGCGCCATTACTCGCGAAAACGGAATATAATTATACAAATTACGCCGCAATGCTGCTGCTGCGTTGGCAGTGGTGCACAAGCAAAATTAACAACATCAAAAACGATAAAAACATTCATCAATAACAGCACGGTGTGTACGTGTGTGGCTTTAAATGGACAACAAAAATAAAAGGCGATGTTTCGGGCACTGACCCTTTTGCATATCACTACGATATATTATATATGTGGGTGCCACGGTGGTGAGATGTTAACTACCTCGCCTGGTATACAGGAGGTCGTGGGTTCGAACCCGCCCCTCACGCCATTATATTTGAGTCGTGTGGATTTTTCTCCGAATTTTCCCTCCACTTTTAACACGAATTTCGAGTATTTGGCTGCTATACATTTCCACGTGATAAGCGACTTTATTGAGTTATCATTTGTGGCCAGGTCGCTTCTGAAAAAGAGCTATATAGCTCAGTGGGACTTACCTGGTAAAAAATAATAATAGTAAAAGTATTGTATGTATAGCTTCCCTTTAAGAGAGTGTTGTTGACAGAGAGCTACTGTGGCGTGATGGTGAGCACACCAAGACTGATAAACCAAAAATGTCTCTCCTCCGTCCTGCCAGACCGGTTTCGACATTGTGGGCCTCATCCGCAGGGTGCGCGTGAAGCCTTGTGAAGCGACATCTTCCACGTCCGTGCACACAGGGAGGTGCACTGCTCGCTGCGAGCCCTGTTGTTCCGAAGGTAGCAGGACCCTCCCGAGGAGTCTTGAGACTTGGTGAGGCTTTCGTGGAAATTTCATCATCATTATAATCATCAGCAATCAGTGTCTATCCACTGCTAGACGAACACCATTCACAGTCATTCCTATTCTATCCCTGAGCCTGCGTGATGGAAATTCCACAATCATATGACGTTGACGACTCCATCCATAAAAACGACTTCCCACGAAATGGTCCTTATTTTTTTATCACGCCGGAAAATGTTTCCGGTTTACAACCGGAACACTACATCCAGTATACACCACTTTGCTAATCGCCACAACACAGCCTACCAGCGACGCAGGGAATCAAATTAGCGAGGAATTACGCCGAGTCCTGCATCCCACAACATTCGCGACACTATCATTAAATACATAAATAAATATATAATCTCTCTCCACTCACTAATTGGCCCCTCAATTAGGACAGCAATTCACCAGAAAAAAAAACTAATTAATTTCCTCACCCCGTCCAAAGTGTTTCTCACATCCCCCCCCAATCACCACTCCCCCATCACCCCTCTCTATACCCTCTCATTCACCCACCCACTCACCCACCAATAAACCAACCCTACCCACTCAGTCACCCAACTGAACTACTCATTCACTCACTCACCCGGTTACGACTTCTCTCTTAGCCACCCACCCAACCTCTCACTCACCTTCCCTCTAACCCACGCACCCACCCACTGACTCGCATGGAATGGAGGGAGGGATTTTTCGCTCATCGCAAACGCAGAGGTGGCCCCACAAATCAGAGGCGGCATTCTACCCTGTCACGTACCCTGTCACGTACCCTGCCACGTACCCCCTGTCACGTGCGAGTCCGTCACGGTGACATCTCCTCCCCGTAGGGGGGGGGGATGGGGGGTATTTCTGGAGAGTAAATCATCTTGGTTTCATCATATAAACGCACGGCAGCAGCAGCAGCGCCCATCATCACCTGAGGCAGGGAGGTTCCGCACCTGGGGAGGAATGCGGAGGTCACTTGGGGCAGAGCTGGACGGTACTCAAGGTCGAGCTCATGGGGTTCTATTCGGCGCCCCCCCCCCACGCCTGCGAGCGCATAGATGATAACTCGGTCACTCGTGCACTCACTCGCAGCAGCAGCGAGCATTGGTGCCTGTACTGTGCTGATGAGTTCTAATAAGGATGAGGCCGGCACACGGTTTGTCTATCGCTGCATCCTTGCTGTTGCTGCTGCTGTCAGTCTGTCACATTTGCTAAAATAAAAATTTCCCAACGTCGGCACGTGGTTGGAACCGTTGGATCAACTTTGGCATCTCTCAGCGAGTGAGATATGTAATAGGGACGACGCTGTTTATAAAACTAACATATTACAGCATGGTGCTAGTTCCATAATCTTTGTGTTACAGTGCGTCTCGCCTGGCCAGGGATGGAGCGACAGGTAATAAGGGGGTGCAGCTACATCCCCACGTGGCACCACGCCGCCCCCTGGCGTCAAACATAACCACGACCACTTCCACAACAACTTCAACTACCACACCATCAATCACATCCACCAGCTACCCACCTACATACCCACTCACCAACCCACCTACCCAGCCACCGACTCACCTACCCAGCTTCCCACCCCGCCAACTACCTACCCAGTTGCTCAACCTACAACCCACTTAACAAGTCACTGTCTGCCACCCAGCTACCCAGTTACCCAGCCTGCCACCCAACTACCCAGTCACCGAGTGTGCCGCTCAGCCACCCACCTGTAACCCGGTCTGCCTGCCATTCATTCACCCACTCACCCACCCACGTATCTAGCCAACCAGCCTGCCAAGCTAGAGGAATGTCGCCGTTGATGAGTGAGCGATGCCCTCCCCGGTCGCAAATAAACCACGAATGGCCATGTGTGGAAATGACGTAGTGTTTATACATAGATAGTGCGCACGTGGACATCGACTCCAGAGGAGATACAGCGAGAGTACGACGATAATACTGAATTGCAAACAACACTTCAGCTAGTGGTTAAACCGTTAAACACGTGCTTTAGTAAAAACAAAATCATGATTAATATAACCGTACGTATAAAAAAAATGCTACGATGTGGAATGTATTAAATACTGTGGTTTTTAAACAAAATCACATCAACACAGGTTCATAATTGCCACGACGAGGTGGCGTGCTGTGCAGTGACTGAAATGTAGCTGACGGTGTGTGTCAAATAATTAAGACGAACAGCAATACGAATTAACATCGTCATTAGTAGGCACGTAACGATTTTCCCTCTCCACAGTTGTCTAATTTGTGACAATTACACTTGCTCAATTCCTTTAAAACCGTTGTATAACCGTAAATTTGGAGTTTGCACGCTCTCTCTCCGTAGTCGTGTGGATTTTTCTCCAGGTCCTCTGGCTTTTCCCTCCACATTTAGAATCAACACCACGCATTTGGAGTATTTAGTCGCTATAAATTTCCACGAGATAAGCCACGTCGTTGAGCTATCATTTGTTCCCAGGTAGCTTCCGAAAAACAGCTATTTCGGTCAGTGGAGCCTTATCTGATAAATGACTAAAATAATAATCTATCGTGGCCGACAAGTGTTCGTGTAATTATCAGCAACACACGTGGCCTGTGATCACATGTCGTGAAAATCCCTTCCCATTGGGCGTCGAGGAAGCGCCGTGCCCTAAACGTCATCTGTCCCTTCTGTATACTGGGATAGAGGGTTGCCCCCTCGCTCACACATGTGGGTTTTCTTCGGGTGCTCCGGTGTCCTCCCAACACGTATAAACACTCATTCATTGGTTGAAAACACCTTCATATATAGAGATCGCAGAGCTTGGGCAACTTTTGGAGCGCCAGCTCACCAACTGGCTGCTGCCGTCCACTTTGTCTGTGGTTCCTCGGCGATTGTGAGATTTAATTTGCATTAACGCAAACATATACATTATATTATTTTTACACGTGATATTACATGAGTGCATTGTGAATTAATGACGGGTTTAAATCCGTGTAGTACAATAGAACCCCTCTTCTTAACTAGCACCCCTGTTAACGACCCATAGAGCCCCGTGTGTAGTGTATAGTAGTGTAGTGTATAGTGTAGTTTATAGTAGTGTAGTTTAAGTGCCTCCATAGAGCCCAATGTGTTCGCTTACCGACCATTCCCCTGTTAACGACGGGCTGTTGTAGGTACAGTAAATATTAATTAATACATTGATTAACCAACATTTATTTTAATACTATGTGTTTGATGTTAGCATCTTCATGCATTAATATCCATTGTTGAAATGTTATAAAGTACGTTTTTCGTGCAAAAAAAGGGTAACGTTCGATGCTATCGGAACGAATTAAGCCTATTTCCTATACTCGCTTAATGACAAAATCACATAACGACCGGTTTTGTGGAACCAATTACCGTCGTCGAGAGGTGGTTCTTCTGTTTATGGATCGTTACGTGCCTAACTGCAACACCGTCCTGAAACACCAACAGCATTAAACGTACAGGTTCAATTCCTATATGAAAAAGAGTATAAAATGACAACACACACACAGAAAAACGACAGTTATTCTGCCTTCGGATCTACTGTTATTCTCACCATGTACTGGGTTTCTCATCAGAATGTTCTCAACTACATTCTGCTTATTCTCGTCAAAAATGAATCTGGAAGGTCTTCGAAAACCGATTTTAAAAAACCCCTATTAAAAAAGTGGTGTTTTAACCTGCCCCGATCAAGACCAGAACGAACGTTTACCCCGTCCGTATTTTTTGTGCACTCCGGACTGGCGCAGTGAACGAGAAGCAGAGACTGTGCATCGTTTGCGACAAAACTTTTCGAGCGGAGGGTCGTCTCCCGATTCCTGTCAGAAACCCATCGACTGGGCACTGCCATCCTTTATTCCACCCTAACCCGAATGGCACGTGACAATTCCAGCAAGGCGTTTATTTGGCACAGGTCTGTATGAGCATCAACCCCGGGCAACTAGAGTACGGGACGGGCAGGTGCTAAGCCTCGGCCCATCCGTCATCCGTCCGTGTCTCATCATTTGCTTGCGTTTGGTCCGATTTCTATTTACTTGTTTTTGCCCCAATTGATATTTTGGGGCATCACGGTGGCGAAGGGATGTTATCTCCCTCGCCTGGTATGCAGGAATGCGTGGGTTCGATCCCAGACCCTGGCAATGCGTGTTCTCTCTCCTTGTGGTGGTCCTAGTGTGGATTTGTTCTGTGGGTTCCTCCCGTTTTGCCCTCTTCCATATTGAGAAACGTGCGTTTAGATTATTTGACTTATACATTCCCACGTGTGATGATGATGATATAAGCCACTTTGATGATCATGTGTAGTCAGGTTGCTTCTGAAAACGTGTTCATAGCTCACTGGGCTTCATCTGGTGAAGTAAAATGGTTTAGCTTTTGCTCCAATTTTTTATTGGGCCAATAGTTCTGACGATATTGCTTTTGTTATTTTGGTGACCCAGGTCAAGTCACTCTTGCAAATTAAGACCACTGTCATCTCTCAAGTTCTCACCAGGTCAAAACAAATTCAACTCGACGGTCGACCGGTGTTAACGAGGGGGTCGTCCGGTCGCCCCCCGCCGTTGCTCGGCAGCGCCGGTGAGGGTGGAGCGAGCGAGGCCCCAATTTTGAGGGGCCCTCGCTGCTGCCGCGCCGTCGATAGGAAACCGTGATGGGAGCAGACAATAGAAGCAGCGCGCACAGAAAGTACGGAGACGGACACTCACGTCCACGCCTGGTTTAGCGACGCATTCCTACGCTCGCCAACACCGTCGACTCCGGACGTAAACAATTCCCTCGTTAGGGTTAGGGCTCTTGTCTGGGTTCGGGCTCATGCCGGGGTTAGGGTGAGAGTTAGGGCTCTTGCTTGGGTTAGAGACAATCCCTCATGCCCACAGCCCTCACCCGCCCGTCTGCCCGATCGCTGGTCTACCACGTGCTGCCCGAGGGCCCAGCCCTTTCGGGTGGTAGAGTGGGATAGGCAGGAGGACCCTCTGGTCCCCTTGGAGCGCAGAGGTGGGCGGGGAGGAGCGTGGGGAAGGGGCGAGCGACGTGTGGTGAGGTGAACGTCGCAAGTGAAACGTGAACAAAAAGTGAAGAGTGGACCGAGTGACGCGACAGAGGAGGGGCTAGTGTTAGAGTTAGATTCAGGGCTAGGGCTTAGGCCTGGTTGGCTAGTTTATTGTATGGATATGGGTAGGGCTAATGTTTGGTTGGTCAGGGTGTTAGCTAGAAGTACAATTCAAGTCCGTCTGGCTCGCTGGTTAGGCTCACGGCTCGTGCTAGCATCCGGCCGACCTCTAACACTTTACCCTCAATCTCTCTCGCTCTCTCTCCCCTCCTCCATCATTATCATCAACCATCACCGATCCGCTACACGATCCACTCGTCAACCCGTCCGTCGTCCGCTCCCCAGCGGGCGAGCGGCCCTCAGCACTCGGTGGCGGCGCGGGCGGGCCCCAGCTGGCTCAGTGCCAGCATCAGCACGTCCTTTCTCTCTTTGTGGAAGCGCAGCTCCCGGCCGGCGAGGCGCGCCCCTCCAGCTCGCGCCGGCCGCCTCCAGCTCGCGAGCCACGCAGCCCGGGCGCTCGCGCTCTTTCGACACCCAGTCGAGCGCCATCTGACTGCGCAGCTCCTCGTCCAGCGAGCGGTCAGAGTAGTGCGCCAGTACCTCCTGGACCGTGGAGGGGGGGGGAGAGAGGAAACCGCGTTGAGTGGAGTGGGTGATGATTAAGCGGGTGAGTGGGGCGGAGGAGGTGAGTTTGGAGGGGGGGTGTAGGTAGGCGAGTGTGTGAGTGGGTAGTGTGGGGAGCGGTAGTGAAGCGGTTAGCATGATGCGCTGTGAACCCGGCGACCCAAGTATGATTCCCACTCACGGTTAACACCAGTGATGATTATCTGAACTGGGGCTGGGCCTCCTCCCTAGGTCGACTCAGCCTCAAATGAGTACCTGCTGCGGTATGTAAACATCGTCACTGGGAAGACAAAGGCAGTTGGGCGTGGTGCCAGCCACCCACCTCCTTCGTGTGCTGTGCTGGCCTTCATAGGTGCTCGCTAACTGTACTTGCCCCAACAGTCTGTTGAGGTTATACGGGGATCTTTGTCTTTGAGTGGTCGAGTGGGTGAGCAAGATGATAGGTGCAAAAGTGAGTAGGCAGTGTGGTGGGGGTGGTGGGGCTGAGAGTGAGGGAGTAGGTCGTGTACGTGAGTGTATGGGGATGGATATGGAAGAGAGGTAGGTGAATTGGATGGGTGAGTAGGTGAGGGGTGGGCGAGTGGATGGGTGAGTAGCTAAGCAGGCTTGAGCCTGGTTAGCAGTAGGGTGCGCCGAAGGCCGGGCGGTGAGGTGACGGAGTAGATGGTCACAATAACCCATGGCACACAATATCATAATCATTGTCACACCCACGGCATGATGCGTGTGAGATTTGATTGTGATCGAGTAATCGATGCAGTGTTACATGCCTGCTGTGAATGTCGTTCAGTGTCACAGGTGTCCAGGTGAGTATAGGGGAGCGGTGGCACAGTGGTTAGCGCGCTGAGCTACAGGCCCAGCGACCCGAGTTCGAATCGGCTCACGACCAGTAACAGTGACGAATATCAACTGGCCCTGGGCCTCTCCCCTAGGGCGACTCAGTCTTAGGTGAGTATCTGATACGATGTGTAAAACATCAGCAGCGGTGAGACAAAGGCAGCTGGGCGCAGTGTTGGCCACCCACACGCTCGTGTGTGCCGTGCCAGCCTTCATAGGTACTCGCTAGCAGCACTGACTTTCAATGTAGATTTTTTAAAATCTAGATAGAATACTAATATCTTTAGAACTGCTATTTTGTTTAGTTTGTTGGCCTTCCCTGCACCTCCGATTAGGACGGTTGGCTACGTACGGTGTGAAAGAAGTTCAACATACATACATACATGGGCCACGGTGGCGAGATGTCAACTATCTCACCTGGTATAGAGGAGGTCGTGGATTCGATCCCAACTCTGACTCTTGCATATTTGGGGTTTGCATGTTCTTACTCCCAGAGGTCACGTGGATTTTTCTCCAGGTCTTCCGGTTTTTGGCTGCTATACATTACCACATTATAAGCGACTTCATTGGGCTGTCATTTGTGGCCAGGGTGCTTATGAAAAGAGCTACATACTATAGCTCAGTGGGCTTTACGTTGGTAAAATAAAAAATGTGTTTAGTTTTAGTTTACATACATGCCTGCCAACAGTTTGTAGGGCTACATGAGGGACCTTTCTCTTTTCATGGGGCGGGTGGAAGGACAGGGTTCGGGTGTGGTGGAGGAGAAGTTGGTTCACCTGGCGAGAGCACTGCCGCTCCCTCATGGCCTTGAGGCTGCCGTTCCAGTGCAGCAGCTGGAAGACTGTCATCAGCTCCTGTGTGTGTGTGCGCGTGTGTGTGCGCGTGCGTGCGTACGTGTGTATGTATGTGTGCGTGTGTGCGTGCGTGCGGGCAGGTATGCGTGCATGCGTGTGGTCAGGCATGCGTGCAGGCATGCAGGTGTGTATGTATGTGTCCAGATGTGCAAAGATATGCAGATTAGCGTGTGTTTTCGTGAGCGTGTATGAGTGTGCGCGTGTGCATTTGTTTGTGTGCGCATGTGTTTTTATGAGTGCGTTTATTTGTGTGTATATGTGTATGTGTGTGCACATTCATGTCTTTGTGACTGCGTGCATGTGTTTTTGCGAGCATGTGTGCCTGTGTATGCGCGTTTTCGTAAGCACGCGTGTGTGTATTTTTGTGCATGTGCATACGTTTTTGTGCGTGTGGTTTGTGTACGTGCACGCGTATTGTGTAGGTGTGAACATATGGCGAGCACACAGCATTTTCAAGTCACGTGACTTCATGATGCACTCCACTTCACACCACCACCAAACAAAGATAAAGATCCCCGTATAGCCGTAACAGACTGTTGGGGCAAGTGCTGTTAGCGAACACCTATGAAGACCGGCACGGCACTCGAGGGGTTGGTGGTCAGCACTACGCCCAATGTTTACACATCGCACCAGGTACTCATTTGAGGCTGAGTCGACCTAGGGGAGGCTAAGGACCGGTTCAGATCATCATCACCGGTGTTGGCCGTGAGCGGGAATCGAACTCGGGTCGCCGGGTTCATAGCGCAACGTGCTAACTGCTACACCACTGCTCCCACACACCACCACCACCACGCTGTCGCTCAGGCGAAACACCAGTACCAAACAATCGCACGTCGACACCACGGCCCTCATTCTTCGTCACGGATCAGCTCAGGCTCGCTTGACTCTGGCTTGAGTGAGCCAGCCTCAAAGGAACGCTCTACTTGAACTGGCTCCCGGGCGGTCCCGGCCACGCTCACAAGATTTCCATAAGGCAGAGCCGGAGCCAAGCCACGGTTGTAGCCGTTTGAGATTGTTTATTTAGATTATTTGTATTTTTTGTGTGATTTGCTTTGCTTACCTTTCCTGTCTATACTTTGCCCTGCGACCGTGTTTTTACATCGTTTGCTGTCTTAACGTTCTGAGCCGCCCCTAACTGGACATCCGTGAAAAAGAGCTGCATAGCTGATTGGATTCCTCCAGTATGAACAAATATTCTGATTCACTCGGACGAACTCCGATATGAGCGGGCGAGTGGCTCGAGCCCGAGCCGAGCCGCGGTCAAGAGGCCGAGCCAGATCCGAGCCATGACCGGAATGCTGCCACCCCGCACTACGAGTCTGGCGTCTCAGCGGAACCACAGCGCGGGCCGGGTACCTGGAACTCCAGCATGCTCTTGCCCTTGTTGGCCTCCAGCATGAAGCGGAAGGCCCCGATGCCGTGTTGGGGTTGTCTGCCTCCTCGGGGTTTCCCTGCGCGGAGGGGGGGGGGCAAAGCACCGAACAGGGGAACAAAAAAAGAAACGATAAACAACGATACAGACGGGACAACATCAAAACTGACTCTGAATCGATTTGCTGAAACAACTCAGCGCCACCACATAGTGACGTTTCAGTGTGTCCCCTGGAGCACGGTGAACAATTACATGCACAGGCCATGGTCAAACCCACTCGTGCATGTGACAACTAGGCCCCATATCTAGCAGACAGATAGGGTCCTTGCTTATACATACATATCTGGTAGTTCATCAACATTGGTTCAAGCGAGCTTGGCTCTGTTGATCCGAAAATAAATGTCGAATCCGGTCCAAAGTTTTGCTCGTGTTGAAACCGAAGCCGCTGGAATTGTGTGCTGACAGTTCGTGTGGAAATGTATCGTAGCCAAATTCTCTAACCGCATGTTTCTAAATGTGGAGAGAAAACCATAGGACCCGGAGACAAATCCACGCGACCACAGGGAGTGAGAGAGAACATGCAAATCCCAAATATACAGACGTCAGGGTCGGGATCGAACCCACGACCTCTTGTATACCAGGGGAGGCAAATAACATCTCGCCACCGAGTCGCAGTAGTGTTTTACACACTGCGCTTAGAACCCTACAAACCCAGTTCAATTCCCTGCCACGGCTCACATCAGTGGCGAGTGATATCTAAACCGGTCGTGGGTTTTACCCTCCTCCCCCAAACCCACACTGACCAGCATGGTGAAGTATGGTCAAACTACAACCCCCATGACCGACGCTGTGTGGGGAGGCCTTCATCCAGCAGCGGATAGACATGGCTGCAAATGAAAATTGTTATGATGCTCACACCTGGTTTCATACACATCATATGACTAAGATGAAGCGTTTTGAGTGTTACAAATGTAAACAAGGAATTACGATTCACGATTGGTTTCTCTCAGGTCAGATCGTCGTGTAAGGTTAACGTCGTTCAAGCCACACAGCCTCCGCCACCCGGCACGGCCAAACAGACGCAGTTGTCGCGTGGGCAAACGTGCCGATTGATTTTTGTCTGTTTTATACACGTAGGCTTTTGCAACTAATATCATCCATAATAGTTTTGTTTGGGTTAAATCGTGTAAATATGAATGTCTTGTTAAACCCATCACCACACCCGACACAGCCAATTAGTAAGGTTTAATCATGTAAACAGAATATGCCAATTCGTTACAAGTACAGCACACAATATTTATAATCTGAGTACGACGTTTCGCCAATAAATTAAATTAAAAGTGTGGATTTGCTCTCCAACACACCAGTGTGTTGTATTAGTAACGAATTGGCATAGTCTGTTAACATGACAAAAACCTTAATAATTGGCTGCGTCAGGTGGTGGTGGGTTTAACAACACATTCATATTTATGTGATCTCACCCAAAAAAATCGATATTATGGATGATTTTCGTCTTTCAGTAAAAAAAACCACGCAACGTTGAAAAGCGAGCAAAAAAAATTGTTGACAATTTTGCAGGAGAGGTTTCGCCGGAGATTACAACTGGCGTCGCCAGGTGTTAGCAAAGAGCTCAGATCTCGAGTGAAATTTGACAGTTGGCGGTGTTTTAATGACAGCGCGGCGTCAGGAATCTCGTATTTCGGGTCGCCGTGGGATTAGACAGCTGTCCCAGGAGGCCGCTGTGGTCGCGGCTCTGTGTGTGTGTTTACTGCCGTCGTGACACCGCTGACGTCACACGACAGCTACGCGCATGGCCAGGGGTCAACTCGGCCCACCGCTAAATCTTCGTCGTCAGCGTCATTCTGCTGGGGTCCAACATTGGAATAATTAACACTTCTAATAATAATAATGGTTACATTTGGGATTTATGCCATCATTCTCATAGCGCGAGCATATCGCCAAGGAAGAAGGCGCTGCTGTTTCACAAAGTTTGCCAGTAGTTTCACAGTAAGGGGCGACGTGTCATCCAAACTGAGTAATTTTCGGCATCTTTTTTATTTATTTTGGTGGCAACGTCGGCACACAAATGGCCTCCTGCCCATATTGATAACGTCATGGCATCTTTGACACTAGTGGGAGATCGGTGTCATTGTTACAGTCAGAATCATCAGTATCACCACCACCACCATTGTCAGCAGTGTCAATTTCACCAATATCATATCATATCACTCGTATCAACAGAATCAACATCATCGGTTTCATCAGAATTGTCAGCAACGCACCATCATCAATGTGTATCAATAGTGTCGCCAGCATCATCGACAGCATTGGTATCGTCAGCATCACCATCATCATGAGCATCTTTGCGTTGCCAGTATCACCGCGCAATCGGCGTCGTCAAGTATCATTAGAATCGTCAGGTTCGACGTCATCGACATCGTCAGCTGTTGTCGCTGGGCGCTCACGTTGAAGGAGGCGAGGGCCTCGGCAACGCTGCTCTCGATGAACTCGGGGAGATGCGGCGAGATGGGTGCTCGTTAAACACCGAGTTCATCAGCGCGATCTAGCAGCGCTCCTCCGGGCCTCCGCCTTCGTCGGGCAGTACTGAGGGAGGGGGCGGCAGACAGGGTGAGGATCAGTGGGAAGAGGCAATTAAACCGAGGGGGCGGGGTAAATGTAATTCGCATCCCGACCAACACAAACGAACACGTGTGTTGAGGAACGCAAGCATCGTGATGACGTGACAACATGCGAGCGATTCGGTGATTCGCTGGTTCCCATTGAGAGGCAGGAGGAGCAGTTGTAACCGAGTGGCTCAGAGGTCTGATCACCGAGCCTGGCGCTGCCGAGATCCCTGGTTTGATGTAGGGGTTTAAATCAGGTGGGTTCTCGTCCGTACTGCATCGATGGTTTCAACCCGATCAAAGATAACGATCTCATTGTCGCGAGATGAACACTTCTCTCCGTGGCACAGTGGGTGTGAATGTGGCGCCTCTACCGTGTGGTGCTCCACGGGTCGCTGGATCTCAGCGATAGTTCTGCGATACCCGCTTCCTCGCAAAGGGTCGCGCCGATCCGCTCGCCCCCCATCAGCTTTCTCTGATAAACAGGATTCACTGCCTTGACAACGCGGACGGAGTCGCTTCGTGTGTGCCACGGTGGCGAGATGTTAACTACCTCGCTCCGTATACGGGAAGCATGGGTTTGAACCCAACCCTGACGCCTGTATATTTGGCATTTACTTGTCTCTATATCTCTGTGGTCGCGTGGATTTTTCTCCGGGTCCTCCGATTTTTCCCCTCCACATTTAGAAATCAACATGCGTTGAGAGTATTTGGCTGCTATACATTTCCACACGATGATAAGCCACTTTGCTGGGCTATTATTGTGGTCAGGTCTTTTCTGAAAAAGAGCTACATAGCTTAGTAGGCCTGACCTGTTAAAATAAACAGTTTAGTTTAGCATCCAAGGTCTGACAATCGGGTGCAGTCCAGTTGATTTGGGCATGGATCATCACCATTATATAATGATTTTGTTTGTCGCCTGCACACATGTTTCATGGCGCTTCGTATTATCTTGAGCTGGAGAAATTGCTTTAATTTGGTCGCTTCTGAAAAAAACGACACAGCTCAAGTGGGCCTTACCTGGTTAAAAATACCAAAAATAGTTTAAATCTGCGCACGATCTGCCCGTCCGCCACCCCCACCTGGAAGCTGCCGAAGCACGCCCCCCCAGGCAGCGTGACGTAGCACACGTAGGGGGGGCTGTTGGAAGGCACGGACTCGTAGACGACGAGGGCCCCGTTCTTCAGCTCCGCTCCGCGCGCGCCTTCATCTGCCAGAACTCCTGCAGCGCCTCCACCACGTTCACTGTGGGGGCGACACGACGACCCGCCCCGTGAAGCCTTCTGAGGATCACTCGTGGTCGGCCGACGACGCGACGATCCGCCCGTTAGCCGAGATCCTCGCGAGCGTCGAATCGCACGCGGAATCCAACGGGATGGTTTGTCGATGGTTAAACCTCGTTTGTCGTGGGTTCACACAAGCCCTCGTGTCTATGCCCCCCCTCCCCTTTTTTCACCAACCTACACTGACTGCCACGGCCTAGTACGATGACACAAATTCTATGGCATGTGCCGTGGCAGGTACTGCAAGACCCGACCATGTCCGACCAGAGCCCTCCAAGCTGCATTGGCTTCTGGTTGCTGAACGAATACATTGTAAGGTCGCACTCATTACACACAAAGCGCTCGCCACAAATGAACCACAATACTTTGATCTCGTCAAGCAGCATAAACCATCACACAAACTCCGACCATTCTTGCAGTGGCATGTGGCTAACCATCGAACAAAGACAGTCACTGCACCGCGTGTTTTAGGATGCACTTCTGCAGCCATCTGGAATGCTCTTCCTTCCGATATTAGGAAGCCACTGGAGCTATGCACTTTTAAATCATCTAGATTGAAAACGAATTTTTTCAGAACTGATTTTTCTAGTTTGTTGTCCTTCCCCCGCATCTCCGATTAGCATAGTTGGCTACGTACGGTGTGAAATAAGTTCAACATAAATACATACAAATCCCTGAAATCCACACGGCTTCAGGAGGCCCTCATCCAGCAGCGGATTGACAAAAGGGGCATGTAAACGTATGCTAATATTATAATTGTTTTTATTGCAGGATTTTGAGAAAAGATGACTTCGAAATATCTGCAAAGTGCAAAAAGGCACAAAGGGAACTTGAGGCTGTCAGACAAGAGTCTCCTCAAGAGCTCCCTGTACCACTCCTCCCCATCCTACACCCGGTGATGTTTTAAATTACAGAGGAAAACGGCGCTCCCGGGGTGGAGGGGACTCGTTTGGCTCTCAGCGCACCCATAACTCCACGCACGTTTCTGGCCTTGACAGATTTGAGGGGGGGGGGCGGGAGGATTGGTGGTGGGGTGGGGCTCCGGGTGTACACCACAGGCAATTATGGTGCGCCCCTTCCCAACGCAGGGGGTTAATGTGGCTGGCAATTCTTTTTACATGTTTTGTCGTAGTCTTAGCCCAGTCGGTGGTAAGCCATGGACATTCAATCAAGTCGTGGTGTGTGTGAATCATTCTGTTTGTCTAGTTGAGTATATCTTCTTGGTTCGTTCGGTAAAGTCACGTAGAAGGGAAGTAATAAATAATAAAAATAAAACATAATAAAATTAATGTTTTATTTTTATTATTTTATTACTTCCCTTCTACGTGACTTTACCGAAAGAACCAAGAAGATGAATCCCTGCAGTCACGAAAGCTTTAAATCAAAATTTAGTTGAGTATAGCGGTCAAACAAGTAGTCCACCAGTTATGAAATGTTGCTGTGAGGCAGTCAGCCATCCCGTGAACTAAGTAAATCGTTGCATGTGTATTAATAGCCAATTATCATGGTCTGGTCTTCCTCGGTGCAACTGCAGTATCTGGCGTTGTTAATTTATCTTTCGTCTGTGTCGTCATTCCGACTCGTTAGTTTCGCCCCATCACAGTCAGAGCCACCATCACGCTTGACGGTTTGCATCCAATCAAAGCCATCGCTGACTTAAAGCAAAGACGCAATTACTTGGCAAATATTTTTCAACACCGATTTCGTGCACCAAAATTATCACGGCCACAGCCCCGTCGCCCCCCGCTCCGCTGTCTAATCTCACCGGCCTGGCACCGTTCGCCTATCGCATGTGGGGGCGGCTGCAAAATACGGCGCTATCTGTCTCGGCAACCAGGCATGGGGTGGTGGTGGAATGCGGCGTTCCTGTTTTTCAAGGGTTTTCTGGGTTTCTGCCCAGCTTCTTCTCCTCCTCTCTCTCCCGTTCCTCCACACGGCTCCACTCTTCGCCGCTGCCTTCGAACTCCCCGCCTGGCGCGCGAGCCGCTGGTGTTTAATAAGATAACGTCATTTGTTTGTCTGAGAAAGCCTCACTGAGTCCCCGAGCTTGCTTTCAAGAAGAGTCCTGCGCGGAGAGGTTTGGCCAATTCCATTAGTGAGCACATGACCCTCCCGACAAAGAGTCTTGAGACTCAGTGAGGCTATCCTGGATTAATAAAGGACGAGGGGCTTTGAGCAGCTGGCTTCATGTGGGGGGTGGGGAAGTGGAGCACCTGGCGAACCCATCCAACGCATACAAAATTGCACCGATAGATTCAAGAATCCACTATCGGAGTGTGATGGATTCTCTGAAAGTGGTGTACCTGGAGAACACCCACCGCACGTAAGAGGGCACGGACAGTTGTAGCCATTGCCACGTGAGTAATGCAAGGCTCCCTTAACCATTGACGATTGACACCGCAATGCACAAGCACGCCAAGAGGTCTCTTACAGCGCTGTCAGATTTTCACTTTCTGAACTATCTCTTGTTTGCACCGTCTCGTTTGTGCCGTCTCAAAATGCGCTGCCTCATTTGTGGTGGCTGTGCCATGTCTGTGGTAGCCATCACTACCGTGACCCAACACCGGGGGGCGGTGGTCACCGTGATAAGACACCAAGGGCTCGTGCCACACTTAGAACGCAAGACAATCACGGAGATGCAATGTTTTACAGGTAGAGTCTGCCAATAGGGACCGATGCTGCTACATGTAATCCCACGTTTTCTAAGGACATCGCGGGATCTTTTAACATCCTCCGCGTAGCAGACGCAGCGCATTTCACACGGTTATTAACCGGGCGGCCCTTTGGGTTCAGTCTGCAAACCTCTGCAACGAGCGGCGAGCGCCCTGCCGCCAGGCCGCTGCGTCGCTGCTCCGAAGAGCGATATGCGCTGCTCGTCGTCTGGAGATGGAGCACGAGAATGGCTGCCAGGAGGCAGTCTGGAGGTGTGCCAATAACCCCTGACAAAGCAAGCGGCAGGTTTGGCGGTGTGCTGCTGCTTCAGCAACCAGCAGCAGCAGCCCTGGGGGGGGGGGGGGGGCAGTTGTGACCGTTAAGTTTGAGGGGCCGGCAACTCGCGGGGGAAGCGCTGGAGGAGGGAGGGGAGTGGATGGAAACTCCGTGCCAAGTTCTCACGCAGACTTATGGCTCGTTCCATAAGTCTGCGACGAGACCACAATGCCATGGCATCCGGGCGTAGGAAGGGGCCGTTATTGTTTTTTGATGTACACAGCCTCGTGTTCATTTGGGGGCCCTTCAAAGGCTCATGCGTCCAGTTCTGTACATTCGGGTTTTTAAAATGAAAATACAGCCGCGCAGTGTGGAGCACGCTTGTAATCCGGCACTTTGCTTGTAATCCCGCACTTTGCTGGATTACAAGCGGGAAATGGGCACTATTTAATCCAGTGTTCGTCACTAATTTTCAGAGGGGGGCCACTTTCGCCAAAAAGACATCAGTGTGAGAGCCGCCACACATTTTAAACGATTGGGTTTGACAGCATGATGGGGCGTTTCACACATCGGGGGCCGCATTAAGGCCACCAGGGGCTGCCAGTGGCCCGCGGGCCTTGCAATGAACACTGATTTAATATATCTGCGTGGAGTTTCGTGTAATATCCGCTCATATGTTTGATGGGTTTTCTCTTGCTACTCCCTGCCACGCGAAGCCAAACTCCCATTAACGGAATTATTCAACATCGCAATGGAGTAACAACCATCGTGAAAAAAAGTGAGAGTCAAGTGAGGATTTTTTGGGGGGAACTAAAAGAGCATTGTTATTATATTTTATTGTACTCGTTGGTGCCATCCCATCGCAGCAGGAAGTATAGTCAAACAGCCCTCACGACCCACACAGCATGGAAAGGCCCACACCCAGCAGTGGGATGACAACAGGGAATGTGCATGCATGCTATCATTATTATTTTCACCATCACATACACATTAAAAGAGCACCAGTTTTTATATTATTCCGGGTCTCGACTTTTTTTGGCAGAGGAGCAGGGCGTGTGAGATTATGAGAACGCGCGCAGGAGGCTTGCGGTCGTGACGGTGAGCGATGTCTCGCGGTGGCAGGGCACTCTCAAGCCAGGGCGACGCGGGGGGACAATGAGCACGTAACAATCGCGGTATAATTAACGGCTCATCACCTCGCCACTCTCCCAGGGAGACTCCCACGACACCCTACCGTGACCGCACTGCCCGGCAACAACACGAGCGCGACGCTCGTAATGATAATAGATCGCGTTCACGCGACGCCTTTCACCTCCAACCACTGCTGGATGAATGGATGAAGGCCTCCCCGCGTTTGTTTGTTCTGAGAAGTGTCGGTATGGCATATCACTGTATACCCCGGTACATTGAGACCACCGGTAGGAATCGCGTCTGTGACAGATTCCCAACCTCTGATAAATTGTGGCCACCACTGAGTTGACAGCCTCTGCACCTCACCAGCATCCAAAATCGCAAGGTGTATGACCTGTGTCTGCACACCGCTTCAACGAGGCGTATTTGTGATTATTATTATCACTGGAGAACTTCATCGGTTTTTACCGAGTGCCGTGAAGCAGTCCAGCCATCACCACCACCACCATAAAAGTGGAACAGGACAAGTCCGCACGTTGCTGTACTGCGGTTTCTTGGCGAGGCAGGATATGGCATCTCCTCGACGCCTACGGGAAGGGATTTTCGAAACATGTGTGCGGTCCACCAACCCCGCCGTCTCAGCAGTGGTGGATTGCAAAGCGTGCGTAGCCGCCACCGCCCGGCAAACAAAAACGTACGGCACAAAAGAGGTGGACGAGAAAATGTGACGGTGCTTTTGTAAATCTTAACTCAATCGTGCAAGGAAGCATAGCGATGTGCATCATGAAGACGGTGCGTAACCAGCGCATATTACCTGTTATGACGTTTGCATCAGAAATATGAATAAAATGGAACAAAAGGGTGTCTGACTTGGCTGGACACCTCATGTATAATACGTGCGTGAAGGGTGCAAACTAAACATTCTAATAAGTTATTTACAATTGAACGACTCCTGATTCATGAATTTCCTGTTACACTGAAGCCACCGCGAGTTTGACGACAAACCCTCAATATTTACCGGTTGCACGACAGAGTTTGGATATGCATCACAGTCAATGCACTCCGGTTAATGTAGAGGCATAGAGTCATAGATGGAGAGAATAAAAGAGGGGACACTGAGCAACCTGTAAATCTTAAAGGATTAGAATGTCATTTTCAGCAGTTGTGCTTTTACATCCGAAGCAACCAATTGAGAGGCTGTGATTCCAATAAAACTGAATCTTCACTTTCCCATGTGCATAATGATCGGCACCCTAATGCACGTGTGTGTTGTATAGGCATGTGGTTTATGTTGTGTTTTTTGGTGGGTCAAAAATTGCAATCCATTACCGTGTCTATTTCAGACCTCGTGTGTGTCCCTGCTGGTTTTCCTTGTAAAGCTGACTTAAGTGTCTCACCATCGCCCTACATATACTGTATGTCAATGCAGCAGCAGTAAACATTTTAAAGGATGCAATGATTTATGAGAGTTGTAAATTGTGTTATTTTTGTGACCAGACACCAATACCAATTTGTGACCCCATATAAAAGGCCCGCTTGTGACCAAAGCTCGAAACATAAGCAAATATGAGTCTGGAAAGTACAGTCTTTGGACTGGTCATCACGATGTACAAAACACGTTGTCCTGGGCATATATTGTTGTAGTGTACTTCCGTGGGACGATGTCTGTATTTGGTGTTCTCCTGATTCACCTACACCGGGCCACTGGTGATGAAAAATGATCAAATAACCCCCTGCGACCCGCACTGCTGTAGGAGCTCGTTATCAAGTAGTGGACTGACGAAGGGATGTCGGGAACGATGGGAATCAGGGGTTTCTATGGGAATCAGGGGTTCTCTCTATGCCGAGGGGACCCTGGGATTAGCTATGAGATACAAGAGGTTATATATGGATCATTTCATCTATAATACTTAAGGCTCATCTATGAGCCTCTGGGATTTTCGATGGGGCCATCAGTTCTCAATGGCACCACGAGTTCTCTATAGACTCAGGGATTCTCTGAGTTCCAGGGGATGTCTATGGGACCCAGGGGCTGTCCATGCTTCTCGTGGGTTCTCTACGGAGACCAGGAGGCCCTCGGAGGGGCCCAAGACCCCGCTCACCTCGTCCGTAGCCATGCGTGTGCTTGGCAAAGCTCTTCACCACGGCGTCCACGGCCTCCCTGAGGACGGCGCGGGCCGCCTGCTGCTGCTGCTGCTCGGGCCCCGCGGAGCCCGAGGAGACCCCGGGCCCCCGGGGCCCCGGGCCCGAGCTCGCCCGCCTTGGGCTGCACCCGGGCCGGGGAGCCGCTAGGCGAGGCCGAGGCGTCGCGAGCGCGGACGGGTCCTAGGCCCGACGACTTCATTGTCTCTCGGTTTTCGCGTCTTTCTCTCTCCCTCAAGTCTCAATAAATCCCCCTCGTCAGCAAAACAAGAGTAATGCTATAAACTATCCCTCTCGTATTAACGGAGTATTCCTTAATTTCCCTTTGAGGCGTCCCTTCAATCTCCCTTACAGAGATGTAGGGTGCAGTATATTGTATATTCAGTCTCGCTTAATTATTTCTAAACCTCTCCAGGGCCAACCTCAACGTCAGTCTTGGGCATCCCCTTAAGTGTTTTTATCTTTAAGTCTCCCGGGTAGTTCGTAGTCGTCCCCGAAGTCTAAAACTTGGATGTCGAGTCAGTCCTCGGCAGGTCGAGTTCTCCACCAAGTCCCGCTGCGGTTTCTCGAAGCCGTCCCCCCCCCCCTCTGCGTCTCCCCCCCCTCTGCGTCTCCCCCTCCTCTGCGTCTCCCCCCCCCTCTGCGTCTNCCCCCCCCTCTGCGTCTCCCCCCCCTCTGCGTCTCCCCCCCCCCTCTGCGTCTNCCCCCCCCTCTGCGTCTCCCCCCCTCTGCGTCTCCCCCCCCTCTGCGTCTCCCCCCCCCTCTGCGTCTCCCCCCCTCTGCGTCTCCCCCCCCCCTCTGCGTCTCCCCCCCCCCTCTGCGTCTCCCCCCCCCTCTGCGTCTCCCCCCCCCCTCTGCGTCTCCCCCCCTCTGCGTCCCCCCCTCCTCTGCGTCTCCCCCCCCCTCTGCGTCTCCCCCCCTCTGCGCCCCCCCCTCTGCGTCTCCCCCCCCTCTGCGTCTCCCCCCCCCTCTGCGTCTCCCCCCCCCTCTGCGTCTCCCCCCCCCCTCTGCGTCTNCCCCCCCCCCTCTGCGTCTCCCCCCTCTGCGTCCCCCCCTCCTCTGCGTCTCCCCCCCTCTGCGTCTCCCCCCCTCTGCGCCCCCCCCCTCTGCGTCTCCCCCCCCTCTGCGTCTNCCCCCCCTCTGCGTNCCCCCCCCTCTGCGTCTCCCCCCTCTGCGTCTNCCCCCCCCTCTGCGTCTCCCCCCTCTGCGTCTCCCCCCTCTGCGTCCCCCCCTCTGCGTCTCCCCCCCCTCTGCGTCTCCCCCCCTCTGCGTCTNCCCCCCCCCCTCTGCGTCTCCCCCCCCCTCTGCGTCTCCCCCTCTGCGTCTCCCCCCCCCTCTGCGTCTCCCCCCCTCTGCGTCTCCCCCCTCTGCGTCTNCCCCCCCTCTGCGTCCCCCCCCTCTGCGTCTCCCCCCCCCTCTGCGTCCCCCCCCCCTCTGCGTCTCCCCCTCTGCGCCCCCCCTCTGCGTTTCCCCCCCTCTTCGTCTCCCCCTCTGCGTCTCCCCCTCTGCGTNCCCCCCCCTCTGCGTCTCCCCCCTCTGCGCCCCCCCTCTGCGTCTCCCCCCCTCTTCGTCTCCCCCTCTGCGTCTCCCCCTCTGCGCCCCCCCTCTGCGTCTCCCCCCTCTGCGCCTCCCCCCTCTGCGTCTCCCCCTCTGCGTCTCCCCCCCTCTGCGCCTCCCCCCCTCTGCGTCTCCCCCCACTCGACCGGCACTAACCAACCTCCTCCACCTCCACCACCACGGGCCCTGGGTCCCGTTATTCCTTCGGCTCCCCGGAGACGGGGCAGTGGGCGATGAGGGAGCGTGGCCAGCAGAGGGCGTGAGATGACCACCACCACCACCACCACCAGACGGCCTCCCCCCCTTTAGGGGCCGTCCATTTAGTCCGTACGCATGGAGGGGGGTCTACTGACTATGCACGCATAGGAAATTGGGGGGGGGGGGGGATGCCTCGATAATAATTTGTCTACATTGGCCTTCAAATGAGTTAGATAGTCCGGCGGTGGACTGTCTGTTTAAACACGTTAATATTATGATTCCTTGATCGCTTCTGCGTCGATTAAATATCGGCCGTTCTATAGGATTCATGGGAGGCGGCGGGGGTGGGGGGGGGTAAAAAGTCCTCGTGCGTACAGGGAGGGTGGAGGGGTCGAGTTTTTTTACAGATTTTTGCGCACCTACTCAATGGATGGCCCCTTACCCTCCATCAAAGTGAGATTTGTAACTCTAGAATAAACAGGGTGTTTAAAAAAATGTTAACACTTGTGAAAATTTGGAACAATCTGGGCTCTGGAGACCACCTGGAGAAGATTCCAGGCACGCGTTGACGATGATGGCGAACAAGCAATTGACAACATTTGTAATGTTACAGTGGATTATCCGTTCTTTTGCTGACAATTCTGTCTGTCCGCCTGATGATGACGCCGGTTTTCATTACTGGCGAAACGCGGTGCTCAAGATAGTAAATGTTGTGTTCTGTTTACGTGTAATTACTGGCGAAACGCGGTGCTCAAGATACTAAATGTTGTGGATGCCAGCGGCACAACTGGTCGAAGCACGTGCCGACGTTGGGGATATTTAATTTTGGTAAATGTGACCGACTGACAGCAGCATTGTAAATGTTGTGTTCTGTTTACATGGCAAACCATTACCAATTGGCTGTGTCGGGTGGAAGGCGGGTTTAACGCGATCTAAGGGGCCGTCCAAAAATGACGGCATGCACCTAGGGGGGGGGGGGTCAGACATTTGTGACGATGTGTGACNAGGGGGGGGGGGTTTGAGAAATGTGACGTCACATCAAAATCGCAACTTTAAATAAATACTAGCAGAAGTACCCGGCGTTGCCCGGGTGAAAATATATTTCTTAATAACCCCCCCCCCCAGCCACGATCTCCTCGGCCGCTGTGTAGTAATATGTACGGCCTATAGTGTGGTGGGGTGTCGAGTACCGTGCAGAGCCTCCGGCCTCGCCTAAATTGCCCACCCGGCTGAGGCTGGGTACTGGGGCCGTTACCCCCCCCCCCCGCGCTACAATAATACTGTCTAATCGCTATAATTTTATTATCTACCGACCCTATAATAGTAATTGCACACATTGGGGTGGGGGGGGGGAGTGAAGAGGACGTGAAACTTTGATGAATTTACCTCAGAGTCGCGTGTTAATGCGTGCGCATATTTTTAACGATAATTAAAATGGCGTCCACCCGCAGCGAATGCGTCGCTACCCGTTGCCAGGGGCAACCGCCGTGGAAAACCAAACGGACCAATCGTGTCTCGCAAATCCCTCACATTTCGTCCAATGAAACTGCGTATGGTCCGGCGACACACAGACAGACAGACACACACACAGACAGACAGACAGATTTGCGATTTTATATATATAGATAGACAACACGTTCTACTTAATTAAATATACTTTTTAATAAATGTTTTCTCCTACAACAGATTGCATCGTCACATGTAGCTCTTTGTTTCAGAAGCCACCTGACCACAAATGACGGCTCAACGAAGTGGCTTCTCATCGTGTGGACATTCATAGCAGACAAATACTCTGAAGTCTAAACGCGTGGATGTTGATTCGAAATGTCGAGGGGGAAACCCAGAGACACCGCAGATATACAGCAGCAGCAGCAGGCATCGTCAGGGTCTCGGGATCGAGTCCACGACCTCCTTGTATACCAGGCGAGGTGGTTGACATCTCATCGCCACCATGGAGCCCATGTATGTTGAACTTCTTTCACACCGTACGCCGCCAACCGGGCTAATCGGAGGTGCAGGGGAAGGACAAACTAAACAACAAAAAACACTTCTAAAAAAATTAGTTTCCAATCTACATTACGACAAATCTACATTGAAAATAAGTGCTGCGAGCGAGCACCTACGAAGGCTGGCACGGCACCACCTCCTGTATACCTGGCGAGGTAGTTAACATCTCACCAGAGACAATCACACGTCCGACTCAACAAATAGAGATTAAACTTAGTTTTGTTTTACACATGCCATCAGTGACCACGATCTAGCTCGTGGGAGTGGATAATTTCAGCAGCGTTGATTTCAAGACAAACAAAATAATTTTGCCATTCAGCTTCTCATCAGCAGTCCAGGGCATGGCGCTCCGCTCGTTGTTGTGACTTGTGAGCGTCCCTCCCGTGCCCACCCCCAGCAGCATCACACCCCTTACGGACGACCTTTGTCCGCGAAGGGGCTAAACCACCGAAGAGCGGCTCTACACCAATAGAGCGAGACCAGCTGCGCTTGGCCCGCGACTGGAAAATGCTAGCTGACATTGGCCGGCAACTTGTGTTTCCTCCGGAGATCGCAACCACCACCCTAAGACCTGACATAGTGCTCTGGTCCCGTTCGCTCAAGAAGGTCTTCATCATTGAGCTCACAGTACCCTGGGAGGACTCAGTAGATGAGGCTTATGAGCGAAAACATCTGCGCTATGCCGATCTAGCTGCCGAAGCACGGCATCATGGCTGGAACACAGAAGTCTGACCAGTGGAGGTGGGCTGCAGAGGTTTTGTGGCAACATCTACAACCAGACTGCTTAGAGACCTGGGAATTAAGGGCCAGAGCCAGCGTTCGGCAATCAGAGCTGTATCGGAGGCGGCAGAAGGCAGCAGTCAGTGGCTCTGGATGAAGAGGAAAGACCCCAGCTGGGCCCCGAAGTGAGAGGGCCAGGAGGTATGCGGTCAACAATGCTTGACTCAGGGAGGAGGACGCCCCTGCCATGCATAGTCCCATGGGATGTTGGCTTTCTACAACAAGGCAACTCCTATGACTTATTGGGAATGGGACGCAAGCGTAGGATTGATCACCCTGTCGCTGGCCGCCTTTGGGAGGGTGTATAGTATGAAAGGCCGAAACACCCTAGGAACCAAAGGTACACTACTGATGATGCGCTCCCCAAATTTCGCCAGGCTCACTGTTCATGAACTCTTGGAAGTGCTTGCACAAAGGGTAATAACATCTCATCCTGTGTTCTTGGAATCTGGAGGGCGACTGCCACCTACTGGCCAGTTGCGTCCTTCACGAGCCTCGACAAAGACTTCAAGTTAATTTATTTGGTGTAGTCCTGTGAGTCATTCGGCTCTTGGGTGGCCAGCACCACACCCGGCCGCCTTTGTCTCGCCAGTGGCGATGTTACACACCGCATCAGGTATTCATTTGAGGTTGAGTCAACCTAGGGGAAGCCCGGGACTGGTTCAGATAATCGTCACTGGTGCTGGCCGTGAGCGGTAATCGAACCCGGGTCACCGGATTCATAGCGCAGCGCGCTAACCGCTACACCACCGCTCCCCCCACACACTGACACAAATCTGATAGTCACTGCCTATGTAAGGGCTATCCCGTGAGTGTGCACGTAAGCCCGGCTAGCTCAGTCGTAGAGCATGAGACTCTTAATCTCAGGTCGTGGTTCGAGCCCACGTTGGGCGNAGAATAGTTTTATTTTATTTTTAATNACNGGTGAATAAAATCATTCATTCTTCGAAGGGTGTATACAAATGCATTCATTTAAACAAAGGACGTGAATNATGTTTAGATTTTTTACTTCATTAAAATGTTAAACTGGTCGCACAGTTGCTTGTGAACAGGCGCGGTATGGTGCACTATTGCCCCCTACTGGAATGTGCCTACACTGCAGTAACAAAATCAAAGTTCCTGCTCCAACGAGCATCGCAGTTGTGGCTCATCTCCTCTTCACAGCCTTGAATCGTCAGGCATGGTAATTACACATTACTATGGCGAATCTCCCAGAGGACAATCACTATCCTTCTGTCATATGGCTGATGCAGAGTAACAACTCCAATTACACGTGCAGGTGGTTATCAAGCCACACAACCGCGTCAGGAGCAGCTGTGAAGTCTCCTTCGTATTTGTGGATCTGCCATTGCGTCGTTAAGCGTCGCACTCCGGTCTGTTCTGGATGAAACACAGTCGCACACTGGAGCGTTTCAATTTTCCATTTGTGCATCAGATACCGACATCTACTGCCCTGGTTTGTGCAGTGGTTGTGGTTATGGTGGACCATGAGCTTCGTGGAAGATCGAACCCAGTGATCTTCTGCGTTCGGTCTTCACAAGGTGGTGTTTGTGAGTCCTTTTGAACTCCATTCAGCTCCCCACGCTCCATCGGGGTTGAACTCACATTGATGCAGGGCTTGGCGTGACTTCAAGCGATGAGGATTGACGTTATCAAGGTCCCGGTGAATGGGAAAGCGGCTGATCAGGTGATCGCTAACCACTATTGATTTCCCCACAAAGTGGTACTCATCTTATTGACCCCCGAAGGATGATGGGCTATGACCATACTTAATCCGACAGAACCTTGGCAAGCAAATTCCTTCATATTAACCTCCACCCCTTCCTCAATCCACTGCTGGCTGAAGGCCTTCCTGTGATGTCATTGGTGGGCGTTGTTTGACATATTTCACCACAAAGAGAAGAGACCCATCATTGGTTCAGGTATACTTGCCCCACCAGTGTCAGCCGTGGCCAGATTCACAACGCAACACGCGACCCACCAAGCCACCGACTGAAACAGACCAGGCTCACGATACAAGCACACAGTAATGCATGAAGGAATCGATCACCGTCCAGAACTCAAGTTAAAGAAAATAAGTACATTTGGTAGGCGAGCCAATCGGAATTATTTTGCAGGTAAATTCATAATTTGAACGAAACTGGCACACAATGGCCTACTCTTTTTGAATAGTCGTGGGACGCATAACATCTCCTGTGAAGCAGATGGCGGGAACATATTGTATGGTTAACACACCGGCAGTACTAACTAGAACGGGCTGCCGGATTTAAACCGCAAACCTCTGCAAAAAAGCAACACTATCACTTGGCATACGTCACCACCTGCAGAGGTGTCGATGAGAATGAATTTCCTGAAGCCCCGGCACGCAGAGAAAAACGTTGGGACGAGGTGCCGAACAACGCGTAGCGGCACAAAAAGAAATCGGAAAACTGTACAGCACCTCCGATTTACACGGTTAGCTGTGTACGGTGCGAAAGAAGTTCAACATAAATACATACAGCACAAACGCAAAAACCTACATTCGTAGAAGTTTTACACCATTCTAGATTCCCATAACTACGACTGGAACGATTCATTCTCTGGGTGATCCCATAATAATGGTTAAAAGACAACATAACGGGGCTCGACAACAGCAAGATACACATGTATATGNTTTTATTTTATAAAACATACTTCAAAGGCAGAAGATTCCACACCTGCACTCGTCGTTTGAGAACGATATCTCACCTTTACAATTTACAGAGGAACACGGTGAAGCGGCAATGAAGAGGGCCAAAAATGGTACTCAGGAGACACCGAGACACGAGCGCTTAGCAGCTTAGCAGCACCCACTTGCTAATGAGCCAAGAGGTTGCCGAGTGACTGTGGCAAAACCAGCGCTACAACTTTAAGGGTGCAGATCAATTTTCCTTTTGCAATAAAAACCAAATTCAAGTGATATCTCCAGCTCAAGATACTATCAAATAAACAAAATTATTAAAGAATGGTCGTAGCCCATGCCAAAATGACCTGGACTGCACCGATTGCCAGACCTTGGATGCTAAACTCCTGGTTAGTGCCTGGAGTGTGCTTCAATGGGTGACCAGTTTGCGTGGCCGTTGTCATAGGCGAGTGTGTTACGGTGCCGACAGAGAGGCCAATGCAGGGTTTGATAAGCGTTTAAATTGGACCACATCTGAAGACGCTCCCCAGAAACATGCGACATTTCATAGATACCACCAGTCGCAGGTTTCCATTCGAGATCGGGGACCTTCGTGTGGAGCCTATGCACCGTTGTGCGAGTCAGCACAACACGTGTATTTACATCACGATAAAATGTGAGCACGTATAAAGACGCAGTACACACATGGTGGCATATTTATTTCATGGAGAGAATGAGGCCGCCAAGCACAGGTAGAAGGGATAGAAATATCTGGGCTTGGACGTGAACCCAGGCAGGGTGTCGGCAGCACGCACGGCAGAAGCTGAAGGGAGTCCCGCGCTGAATGAAATCGCAGTTGAGAGGAGTCATCGGATGCGTTTGTGGCGGCTCAGCTTGTTGACGCGCCACATGTGCTGCTTCCGCAGCAGTCGGAAATACTCCATCGAGTCAGGCTCCACCTCATCCAGCTTCAACGGGGGTCCCACATTCAGCTCAAACAGCCTTGCATGGACAGGTGGTACAGGGGAAAACAAAAAACNAAAAAAACACGCGGATGCGTGGATTGAGTAACGCTTTCCGTCACGCGCTCGTCTGCAGAAGCACTGAATCAGCGATAGTAGAGGTGAAGAACCAACATGTTAAATTCGTTTTTTCCCATTATCCCATTCCGATGACATACGTGTACGTACGTGTACCTCATCAGCGAAAAGAAAAACAAAATAAAATAACTTTATCGGTACATCTTCAGGTCGGAAGACGTACCGAGGCTCCCACAAGGCCATGCGGGAAGGCATGGCACAGTTTGGCGCTAGCTATCATAGATTGTGTCGCTACAGTTCTCTGTGGTGAGTACAGTAAAATGTTAATTAGATGCCTCTAAAATGAACAATAACCACATACACGTTCTGAGCTTCAGTAGTGAATGGAAATGGTAAATTCTGCTCAATTCCAGCTGATAATTTTTTCCCTTTTTGATATGAATTTTGACTGTCATGACCAAAGGCAGTTTCCCATCCAAAGAGTAAACCTGGCTTATCCCTGCTTGGCTTGAGATATGATCAGATTGGGATTATTTGCTCATGCAGATACAGCAATGACTCAAGACTCTGCATTACACCTCAGTAAGCGATTGGATTCACGCTCGCGTCACAGGTAATGGAAAGGGTGATAAGGACTCAAGTTGGGGGTCTGTGAATAAACCCCCATCCACCCGTCAACTCATCACCCTGTATTCTAGTCCACCAATCACCCTGTCCATTCATCACCCCATCTTAGATTTCACCAGTGACCTTGTAAACAAACGCCCCCCCATCTGACCAATATTCCCCGAACCTTCGATTAGGACGGTTGGCTACGTTCGGTAAAAAAGAAGTTAAAATACATGCATACATACAGGAGCAATACTACCTATTTCTACGCGGGGGCCAAGCAAGATACGACTGTGCCCCCCCTCCTTTCTCCCGACTCTCTTTACTGAAATAGCTATGGATGTTTTAAACCGTATACACAATGTAGGCTATAACTATTAGTGTTCTCATATTTTTAAACATAGTAGAACATGTAGGCTATAACTATTAGTGTTCTCATATTTTTTTAACATAGTAGAACCCCTCTTAACGACGGTAATTGGTTCCGCGAAACCGGTCGTTAAGTGATTTGGTCATTAAGCGAGTCTATGAAATACACGTTAAAGGCTTAATTCGTTCCGATAGCATCGAAAGTTAACATTTTCACCCAAAAAACGCACTTTATAATATTTAAACAATGGATATTAATACATACAGACACTAACAACATTATAAACACACAGTATTAAAAGAAACGCGGTTAATCAACGTATGAATTAATATTTACTGTACCAATAACAGCCCGTCGTTAACAGAGGAATGGTCGGTAAGCGAACACATTGGGCTCTATGGAGGCACTACACTATACACTGCACTACACATTGGGCTCCATAGAGACACTACACTATAACTAGACTACTATACACTGCACTACACATTGGGCTCTATGGAGACACTACACTATACTACTATACACTGCACTACACATTGGGCTCTATGGAGGTACTACACTATACTACTAAACACTACACTACACATTGGGCTCTATGGAGTACTACACTATACTACTATACACTGCACTACACATTGGGGTCTATGGAGGTACTATACTACACACTTTACACACTACACTACACATTGGGCTCTATGGAGGTACTACACTATACTACTAACACTACACTACACATTGGGCTCTATGGATGCACTACACTACACACTATACTACTATACACTGCACTACACATTGGGGTCTATGGAGGTACTATACTATTTACACACTACACTACACATTGGGCTCTATGGATGCACTACACTATACACTACACTACTATACACTGCACTACACATTGGGCTCTATGGAGGCACGCCGTTTAGCAATCAGTCGTTAACAGGGGTGCTCTTTAAGATAATTTCTACTCTAGTTTTTCTTTAAAAAAATGTCGCTGCTTATCTGTCGATTCGGGCGGCCCCACTGCGGCCGACCGGGGCCCCTACGCGTCGCATCACGCTGCATGACCCCCAACCCGCGTAGTTGCGCCCCTGCACACACACCAGGGCGGGTACTCGGAGTCGGCACGCAGCGGGGGGTCGCTGCCCTCGCGGAGGTAGTTGAGGCCCACGCAGTGAGAGACGAGGACCTCGGGGTCGCGACTCAACTCCGGGTCGACGAGCACCTCCTTCACCATGGCCTTGCCCTTCGCCTTGAACGCTGCGCATGGCGGGGGGGGGGGTTATTGGTGCTAGCTGTTGTATCTACGAACATTTACATAGCACGCGTACACGCAAGGATTCATGTACACACGATTAAAACAAGAATGCTATGCACAGATTTGTAACGCGTGAAACACAACGATGGGGGTGGATCTTCGTCCTTGTGTCTTTCTCTCGTGCTTTCTCTGCCGTTTCAATTCGCACGACCCGGTGTTTCACTGCACGTACACCGCCAACATCGCATCGCATCTCTCCTCGTGTGCTGGTGTCTCCGCGTTCACCGCCGTATCCTCGCCTCCTGGAGTGGCTCGTGTCACCCACACAGCCACGTCCGTCGGGGAAGACGCATAACACAGTCTCGTCTCCCCATACTTCTATAAACATTCACCAGCTCCCCATACTTTCTTGTCTCCCCATGTCCTCGTTCTCCCCACGTACCCCTGCCTCTCCTGTCCCCGTGTCTCCCTGTGCCCACAGTGTCCCCTCGTCTCCCCCGTCATCCCCACGTCCCCCAGCGTGTCCGCTCACCCGGCTTCTTGGCGTAACCTCGGCTGGCAGGAGGAGCCGGCGGCATCAGGGTCTGTAGGCCGGGGCCCACGAGGCCCGCGAATCCTCTGAGGAGCCCCCCGACGGCCTGAGGCCGCCTGCTGCGCCTGCTGCGCCTCCTGCGCCGCGCGCCAAGGTCGCGGGCAGCAGCAGCAGCCTCCCCACTCCGCACGCCGCCATGGCCAGCACACGTGCCTCGTGACCTCTCAACCCGCACACTCTGACCCCTCCCTCGATAGGACCCGCGCTGATTGGCCGAGAGAGGAAGAGATGGGGTGGGTGGGGCTAGGGGCGGGGCTAGGGGCGGGCTAGGGGCGGGGCTAGGGCGGGGCTGGGGGCGGGGCTGGGGGCGGGGTTAGGGGCGGGGCTGGGGCGGGGCTAGGGGCGGGGCTGAGGGCGGGGCTGAGGGCGGGGCTAGGGCGGGGCTGGGGCGGGGCTAGGGCGGGGCTGGGGCGGGGCTANGGGCGGGGCTGGGGCGGGGCTGGGGCGGGCTGGGCGGGCTAGTGGCGGGGCTAGGGCGGGCTAGGGGCGGGGCTAGGGCGGGGCTAGGGCGGGGCTAGGGGCGGGGCTAGGGGCGGGGCTGGGGGCGGGGCTAGGGCGGGGCTGGGGCGGGGCTGGGGCGGGGTAGGGGCGGGGCTAGGGGCGGGATGTCCCTGATGGGCGTGGCCAATGTCCAACCTCCTCCGAGGCGGAATCCGTAGCGCTGTAAAGCTCTTTTGTTTCATTCTAGATTTGATTTCTTTACCTACGTGACTTTACTGAAAAAACCTAAGACTCCTTGCAGTCACGAAAGCTTCAAATCTAGAATTAATACCCTCTACGGGGAGGAATTCCACCTATCTGTTAGAGTTTTTGACAGACAACGAGACAAGAAGTCACAGCTTCTCGAGACGCTGGCCTTCCTCAAGAGATGCCGAGATAACAAGGTCATACCCATCGCCTTCACATCACATCTGCTGCTGTGTCCTCACCGAACTCTAAACAGATCTTATTTAAAGCTAGCCTATCACTAATCTCGGAGTGAATAAGGTTACTCCGAGTTGAACTCGATAATTTAGACAAGACTCTTACAAACACATTCAATGCTAACACAAAAAATGTCCCCTTCTGATTGGAACCACGTTGACAACATGACTTCTGCTTCTGCTGACTTACTATCAGCCAAATGCAAAGCTAACCTGATTTCTTTACCTACGTGAGTTTACCGAAAAAGCCTAAGACTATTTTGTTTCCCTCACGGATGTCCAGTAGGGGCACAGCGTCAGAACGCGACGCAAGAAGCGATACAAAAACACGAACGGAGGTGCAAAGTATAGGAAAAGTAAACAAATCACTTAAAAATAAAATACAAATAAAATAAAAATATCCTTCATCTTACCAGGGTAAGGCCCACGAAGCTATTATCTTATTTCTCAGAAGCGACCTGACTATCACAAACGAGAGCTCAACGCGACGTGGCTTATCGCGTTGCAATATATAGCGGCGAAACAATCGATATACAATCTAAATAATCTCGGCACGTGATTATTTCGACTATGCGCTATGAAGAAGGACCATTGCCCGAAACGTCGGCCATCACGTTGTTTTTTTATCAAGGCCACACGCACGCACGGGTGTTGTTATTGACGAACGTTTTGAGTTGTTGTTTATTGTGCTTGCCGACGCAGCAGCAGCATCATCATCATCATCACCCGCGGCACCACGTGTTTAGCTGTGAACACAATCATACTACTTGACTTGAGCTTTCGTGACTGCAGGAATTATATTGTTTGGGTCTTTCGGTAAAGTCACGTAGATAGGTTCAAAGAAAATAAAAATAAAATAAAAATAATTTTTTTGAAACTATCTGCTGATCTTGAACCACAATGCGGTATCATGGGATACATTTTAGGTTTTACCCTTTCTGGCATTAAAACATGAGGTTTTAAGATGTTCAAAGACCAAATAGAAACCGTTTGCAAGGAACCGATCCACATGAACCACATAGGGCACTTGTGGTGAACATGCAAATACACTCCGATAATGATATACGCGTTGTCTTTGAAACTTTAATCGATTTGCTGTTTGAACGTCTTAACACCTGATTTAAAGCTTTCGTGACTGCAGGGATTCATATTCTTGGTTCTTTCGGTAAAGTCACGTAGAAGGGAAATAATAAAATAATAAAAAAAAAAACCACGACGTTTCGTGTGGATCACACCTGATGACGATTGCTTGTGTTGCAGTCAACGTGATTTTTATTGTTTGATATTTTTATTATTTTATTATTTCCTTCTACGTGATTTAAGAAGAACCAAGAATATCTTAACACTGTTTTATTGGCAGGAAGGGTCAACCACCTATTATTATCACACGACCTTGCTGATCTCGTCAAGGACACAACCCATCACGCGAACCTCGGTCATCCTACAGAGACGTTTGGCTCAGATGCCTTCACATCGCGCGCTTTCAGATGCACTTCTGCGGCCGTCTGGAACGCTCTTCCGAAATGAGGAAGCCCTTGGAGCTACGCACTTTTAAATCTAGACTAATTTCTTTAGAACTGCTTTGTGTTTGTTGTCCTTCCCCGCACCTCCGAGTAGTGCGGTTGGCCACGTACGGTGCGAAAGAAGTTCAACAAAATACATACACAGTCGTACTGTGGCCCGTGTTAATGGGGGTGGCTATGTGACTGCATGGATATCCACGCGGGCGGTGTCACGACAGAGTGACGCCTGGGCGCCACCGCTCTAAAATATATATATAACTAGCGGAAGTACCCGGCTTTGCCCGGGTGAAAATATATTTCTTAAAAACCTTACATATATATACACAGATACTAAGGTATTGTCAAAGCCCGGTGGGCTGTTTGTACATTTCTCCACCAACAAATATATAAGAGGCTTTCACAAGTCCAAAACGTTGTAGAAGGTGTGGGGTAAATAGTTGATGTCAAAAGGTTTCCGAAAATTGTGGTCTCCCCCTCCCCCTCAAAAAATATCTTTACCCCTCGTAGGTATATACAGTGGCGGCTCCTGCAAAATCTCTCAGGGGGGCAAATGTCTGGATGATTGATAAGGATAAGGTCCACCCATGCAATGGATAAATTAACAGCTTAAGCATGTAAAGGCAACTTCACTTCTTTAATATTAATGAAAAATAAAGTGACTCTTACAATACATCTTGTTTGTTTATATACTCACTATTAAAACAAACCACTCAAGTTTATTTTATTAAAGATTCCACTAGGTAGCGATAAATTATATTGTTGGATGAAACGTGCTTACGTATGATGACGTTAGCACGTATGATGACGTAAGCACGTATGATGACGTAAGCACGTTAGGGCTTGCCCTCCCGGAAGCCATAGATAATGCATTGGAGCGCCCCCGTTCGAAAAAAAACATCTTTGAATGTAAGTCTATGGGCCACTCGGGGCGATTCTCAGCCGGAGTGAAATCGCCCCAAAAGAGGCGGTACTCCACAGAACGTGACATGACGCTGATTGGACTATATCCAGAGGCACAGTGACGGCTAGCGTGACTGTGGTTGAATGACATTGGTGGTGCGTCGCCCAATCGCCCTAATGAAGAAACCGCCCTGGGTATTACAACAACACCTTACATACAACAGAGGAAGTGGTTCTATTGACTCTGTAGTAGTATCTACTGACTGTACCGTAGTATCTACTGAGCCAGTAGTAGCTACTGACTGTGTAGTAGTATTTAGTGACAGTAATAACTACTGACCATAGTAGTATTTACTGGGCCTACAGTAGTATCTACCGACTATATACTCGTAACGACTAACTGTATAGTATCTGCTGACTCTATAGTTGTATCCACTGACTATAGTAGTAACTACAAAATCTATAGCAGTATCTACTCACTCTATAATAGTATCTACTGACTCTAGTAGCTACTCACCGTGGTAGTATGTACTGACTGTATAGTAGTATATACTGACTGTAGCAGTATTGACTGACTGTAGCGGTATATACTGACTGTTTTAGTATTTACTATAGCGGTATCTACCAACTCGATAGCAGTATCTACTATCGCTACAGCAGTGTATACCGACTGACGTCGTACCTGCTATCACTACAGCAGTGCATACTGCTGTGTTGGTACCTGTTATGATGACAGCAGTGCATATTGTGGTGGAACCTGCTATGATTACAGCAGTGCATACTGCTGTGGTGGTATCTGCTATGATGAGAGGAGTACATATTGTGGTGGTGGTACCTGGTATGATAACAGCAGTACATACCGAGTGTGGTGGCACCTGCTATGACGACAGCAGTACATACTGTGGTGGTACCTGCTATGATGACAGCAGTACATTCTGTGGTGGTGGTACCTGCTATGATTACAGCAGTGCATATTGACTGTACTCATCATTCACCCTCACCATTCACCACTCACAACTCACCCTTATCACTCATCATCACCACTCACCACTCCCACTCACTATTCACCATTCACCCTCACAACTCACCACTCACCAATCTCCCTCACCAATCTCCCTCACCAATCTCCCTCACCACTCACCCTCACCACTAACCCTCACCACTAACCCTCACCACTCTCCCTCACCACTCTCCCTCACCACTCACCACTCACTCTCACCATTCACCCTCACCATTCAGCCTCACCACTCACCCTCACCACTCACCGTCACAACCACCACTCACCCTCACCACACAACCTCACCCTCACCATTCATCCTCACCAATTACCACTGACCAATCACCACTCACCACTCTCCACTAACCCTCACCACTCAACCTCACCACTCACCCTCCAAACTAACCACTCTCTCACCACTCACCCTCACCACTCAGCACTCACCCTCACCACTCACCCTCACCACTCACGCTCACCACTCACCCATCACCACTCACAACCGCCACTCACCCTCACCACTCACCCTCACCACTCACACTCACAACAACCACTCACCCTGACCACTCACCACTCATCCTCACCAATCACACCCTCACCAATCACCACTCACCCGCACTGCTCACCCTCACCACTCACCACTCACGCTCACCCTCACCACTCACCCCTCACTAATCACCACTCATAACCGCCACTCACCCTCACCACTCACTCACCCTCACCACTCACCCTCACCACTCACCCTCACCACTCACTACTCACCACTCATCCTCACCATCACACCCTCAACAATCACCACTCACCCTCACCACTCACGCTCACCACTCACCCTCACCACTCACTCTCACCACTCACCACTCACCCTCACAACAACCACTCACCCTCACCGCTCACCACTCACCCTCACTACTTACCTCACCACTCACCACTCATCCTCACCAATCACACCCTCACCAATTACCACTCACCCTCACTGCTCACCCTCACTGCTCACCACTCACCCTCACCACTCAACCTCACCCTCACTAATCACCACTCACAACCGCCACTCACCCTCCCACTCACCCTCACTATTCACCACTCATCCTCACCAATCACACCCTCACCAATCACCACTCACCCTCACCACTTGCCACTCACCCTCACCACTCACCACTCANCCTCACCATTCACCCTCACCACTCTCCCTCACCACTCACCAGTCATGCTCACCACTCACCATCACTACTCACCACTCACCCTCAACACTCACCCTCACCGCTCACTACTCACCCTCACTACTCACCCTCACCACTCACCACTCATCCTCACCAATCACACCCTCACCAATTACCACTCACCCTCACCCCTCACCGCTCACCACTCACCCTCACCACTCAACCTCCCCTCACCACTCAACCTCACCCTCACCCCTCACTAATCACCACTCACAACCGCCACTCACCCTCCCCACTCACCCTCACTACTCACCACTCATCCTCACCAATCACACCTCACCAATCACCACTCACCCTCACCACTTGCCACTCACCCTCACCACTCACCCTCACCATTCACCTCACCACTCTCCCTCACCACTCTCCCTCACCACTCACCAGTCATGCTCACCACTCACCATCACTACTCACCACTCACCCTCAACACTCACCCTCACCGCTCACCACTCACCACTCACCCTCACCACTCATCCTCACCAATCACACCCTCACCCTCACTGCTCACGCTCACTGCTCACCCTCACCACTCACCCTCACAACAACCACTCACCCTCACTACCAAAAACTACACATGTGTTAGTCCCTGGGTAGTAAGTGTTATTTTCTATACGTTGACATCTCAAAAGTTACAAATTGGAGAAAATTCCCTCAAACTTATTTTTTGAGATGCAGACAGTGACCAAAATTTTAATCGTAAAAATATATTATTTTTTTTACCAAAAACTACACATGTGATAGTCTCTGGGTAGTAAGTGTTATTTTCTATACGCTGACATCTCAAAAGTTACAAATGGGAGAAAATTCCCCTCAAACTTAATTTTTTTGACACGGACAGTGATATTTACAAATGGAGCTATTTTGCTAGGAGAAAACGTGTGCATTTGTGTAATTCTTTCCTTTATATAAAGTTCTGGTCACAAAAGCAACATGTATGGGGAATAATAGCCATCTTATATACTTAGGAGGCTTAAGCAATATAAAAATAACACTTTTTACCCAGGGAAAAATCGTGGTGCATAGTGTATATTTACTATCATCAAACATAACTTAATCCCTAACATCTTTTAATATATAAGAGTGATACAAAATAGTAAACATAAATATTTTAATGTTTTAACTGAGCTGTGAAGTTGCGTGACTAACCTCGTAGCTTTTCGACGGAAATAAGAATCTCCGCGATTGTTTGAAGATATCGGGAGGGTGGGGGGAAGGTAAACACGCCCACTCGTGACATCCCCCCCCCACCGAACACGGAGCAACGCCGCGAGTGTGTGCGAGTCTGAGAGTGTGAGTCTGTCTGAGTGTGTGCGAGTCTGAGAGTGTGAGAGCGAGTGTATGTGTGAGTCTGAGTGTTAGAGTGAGTCTGTGTGTGTGAGTCTGAGAGTGTGAGAGTGAGTTTGTGTGTGAGTATGAGAGTGAGTGTATGTGTGTGTGTGAGTCTGAGAGTGTGAGAGTGGAGTGTANGTGTGTGTGTGAGTCTGAGTGTGTGTGTGTGTGAGTCTGAGAGAGTGAGTGGTGAGTCTGAGAGTGTGAGTCTGTCTGAGTGTGTGTGAGTCTGAAGTGTGAGAGCGAGTGTATGTGTGAGTCTGAGTGTTAGAGTGAGTCTGTGTGTGTGTGTCTGAGAGTGTGAGAGTGGAGTGTATGTGTGTGTGTGAGTCTGGTGAGTGTGTGTGTGTGAGTCTGAGAGAGTGAGTGGTGAGTCTGAGAGTGTGAGAGTAAACATAATCTCATTGAATATCGCCCGTACTGAGAGTGCAAATGTGAAGAAGCTGGAGCGAAAGTGTCAAGAGATTTATTTATTTAAATAAAAAAGTTGTCAAAAATTGGAAATATTAAAAACATTTTTTACCAAAAACGACACATGTGTTAGTACCTGGGTAGTAAGTGTTATTTTCTATACGCTGACATCTCAAAAGTTACAAATGGGAGAAAATTCCCTCAAACTTAGTTTTTGAGACACAGACAGTGACCAAAATTTTAATCGTAAAATTATATATTTTTTTTACCAAAAACTACACATGTGATAGTCTCTGGGTAGTAAGTGTTATTTTCTATACGCTGACATCTCAAAAGTTACAAATGGGAGAAAATTCCCCTCAAACTTAATTTTTTTTGACACGGACAGTGATATTTACAAATGGAGCTATTTTGCTAGGAGAAAACGTGTGCATTTGTGTAATTCTTTCCTTTATGTAAAGTTCTGGTCACAAAAGCAACATGTATGGGGAATAATAGTCATCTTATATACTTAGGAGGCTTAAGCAATATGTATTTTCCCCCGGGCAACGCTGGGTATATCGAGTTTATACCACAAAGTCATCGCCTGACAGAGTTGCGTGTCGAGGCCTAGTGCCGTGCAGAGCCTCCGGCCTCGCCTAGATTGCCCACCCGGCTGAGGCTGGGTACTGGGGCCCCCCGCGCTACAATAATACTGTCTAATCGCTATAATTTTATTATCTACCGACCCTATAATAGTAATTGCACACATTGGGGTNGGGGGGGGAGTGAAGAGGACGTGAAACTTTGATGAATTTACCTCAGAGTCGCGTGTTAATGCGTGCGCATATTTTTAACGGGAATTAAAATGGCATCCACCCCGCAGCAAAGTTGTTGCTACCCGTTGCCAGGGGCAACCGCCGTGGTCCGCGCCGGCCGGCAATATTAAGTAAATAAATAAAGAATTAAATAAATAACTAAAGAGAAATCACACTAAATCGATAATCGGTCCGATTCAAAGTTTAGAGACGAAAAATCGGAAATGCCTAAGTTTACCGCGGCCGGGGGCGTGCCCACCTGCAAAATTTAATCTCGGCGAACCCCACGGTCCGAGAGCTAAATCCCCAGAAGGAGCGTACGCAGACGGACAGACAGACAGACAAAAAATGAATTATATAGGTTAATATGAAATAATAATGGTTCTACCAAGTAAGGCCCACTGCGCTGTATAGTTCTTTTCAGAAGCGACCTGGCTATTACGAATGACAGCTCAACGAAGTGGCTTATCGTCACGTGGAAATGTATAGCAGTCAAATACTCTCAGCGCGTGATGTGATTATAAATGTGGANGGGGGGGGGGAACCAGAGGACCCGGAGAAAAATCCACGCGACCACGGAGAGTGAGAGAGGGTAGGGGTAAGAAGGAGGAGAGCAGAGCGTGAAGTCTTTTGTGAAATCTTTCATTTAAAAGGGGGGGGGGGGGGCATAAAGCAAAGCATTGAAAAAGAAACAAACAAAAACTAAATGATGAACGAAGTAAAGTGCCGACTACACCAAGCATCTTCTTTTTCTCTGATTGTAAAATAAGAGAGAGAGACATGCAAACTCCAAATATACAGCAGCGTCATGGATCGAACTCATTACCTCCTGTATACCAGGCGAGGTCGTTAACATCTCACCACCGTGTGCTCGGTGTGGCACTTGGGTCGAGAGGTCACGGGGAAAAACAACATGTGAGGACGCGAGCATAGATTGGGAAAGACGGGCCTTCATCCAGCAGTGGGTAGATCCTGGCAGATCATCTATCCAGCGGTGGATGGATCAGATAGAGAGAGAGACTCAGATAGAGAGACAGGACGACTCAAAGAGAGGGAGCAGGACTCAGGAGAGAGAGAGTGACTCGACAGAGAGAGAGCACGACTCAAAGAGAGAGGACGACTTAGAGAGGACGACTCGAGAGAGAGAGAGATAGAGGGCGACTGTGAGAGAGAGGACAACTCAGAGAGAGAGAGAGACTTAGAGAGAAAGAGTGACTCAGAAAGAGAGAGAACGACTCAGAGAGAGGACGACTCAGAGAGAGAGGACGACTCATGGAGATAGAGGGCGAGTGTGAGAGAGAGATGACAACTGAGAGAGAGGATGACTCAGAGAGAGAGAGGGGACGACTCAGAGAGAGGACGACTCAGAGAGAAAGGATGACTCAGAGAGAGATAGAGAAACGACTCAGAGAGAGAGAGAACGACTCAGAGAGAGAGAGGACGACTCATAGAGAGAGAGAACGACTCAGAGAGAGAGAGGACGACTCAGAGAGAGAGAGAACGACTCAGAGAGAAAGAGGACGACTCATAGGCGCCAGGAGGAGGAATCACAGAGGAGCAGGAAAGCAGCAGCAGCCAAGGGGTGAGTATCCGGCCCCACCAACAATTGCCAACCTCTGCAGTCCTCTCTGTATGAAGGTGTTATCGATGTCGATACCCTGAACGGGGCCAAAGGGAAGGATGTTAGGAACGCCCCTCCCTTGCGGATTGTGTGACCATACTTCACCATTCTCGACAGTACGTGTTGGTTGCTGCAAGGATCGCTTCCGACGCGACCCGCCGCTCATCTTCAGCCGTGGCACGGAATCGAGGCCGTTCAGGACGCCGTGTGCGCAAAACAAAGCGCAACGCGCTAACCACTGCGCCACCGGTCCTCCGCGAGAAGGCAGACGAGCAGATGTGATACAATTATAACGAACAAGCGGGAGTCTGTTTCAATCGCCAATTCGATCCGTATGAATCAAATAAAAATGTAACTCGTTGGCCAATCGGTCTACCGGGCATCCGGCCCAACAATTCTACAGCAGCAGCAGCAGACGGCATTGATTTAAATCATTAGGTGGGAGTCCGCTGGCAAGATACATCCATCAGCTACTACCATGGTGACTGTCCCGTGAACTTTACTCGCATCGCCACTTACACACACTGACCCACTCACCCACATTCACACACTCACTCNATCATTCACACACACACTGACCCACTCACTCAATCATTCACACACACACTCACTACACAATCATTCACACACACACTGACGCCATTCACTCAATCATTCACACACACACACACACACCCCCACTCACCAATCATTNACACACACACACTGTCCATTCACCCAATCATTCACACACACTGACTCACTCACTCAATCATTGACACACACACTGACCCATTCACTCAATCATTCACACACACACTGACCCACTCACTCACTCAATCATTCACACACACACACACTGACCCACTGACCCACCCACTCACTCAATCATTCACACACACACGTGNCTCACTCACTCAATCATTCACACACACACACTCACTCACTCACTCACCCACTCACTCAATCATTCACACACACACACACTGACCCACTCACTCAATCATTCACACACACACACACACTGACTCACTCACTCAATCATTNACACACACACACTGACTCACACACTCAATCATTCACACACAGACTGAATGACCCACTCACCCAAGCATTCACACAAACACTGACTCACTCACTCAATAATTCACACACACACTGACCCACTCACCCAATCATTCACACACACACACTCACTCACTCACTCAATAATTCACACACACATACACTGACTCACTCACACACACACTGACCCACTCACTCACACACACACACTGACCCATTCACTCAATCATTCACACACACACACACCACTCACTCAATCATTCACACACACACACACNCACTCACCCAATCATTCACACACACACACACACTGACCCACTCACTCAATCATTCACACACACACCCACTGACTCACTCACACACCACAGCACTCACAATCACACACACACACTGACCCACTCACTCACTCAATCATTCACACACACACACACCCACTGACCCACCCACTCACTCAATCATTCACACACACACACACTCACTCACTCAATCATTCACACACAGACACGCACTCACTCACTCAATCATTCACACACACACACACACACTNACTCACTCAATCATTCACACACACACTGACCCACTCACTCAATCATTCACACACACACACACTGACTCACTCACTCAATCACACACACACACACACTGACTCACACACTCAATCATTCACACACACAATGACCCACTCACCCAAGCATTCACACACACTGACTCACTCACTCAATAATTCACACACACACTGACCCACTCACCCAATCATTCACACACACACACTCACTCACTCACTCAATAATTCACACACACACTGACTCACTCACTCAATCATTCACACACACACANTGACCACTCACTCAATCATTCACACACACACTGACCCACTCACTCACTCAATCATTCACACACACTCAATCATTNACACACACACACACTCAATCATTCACACACACACACACACNCCCACTCACTCAATCATTCACACACACACACACACACTCACTCAATCATTCACACACACACACACTAACTCACTCAATCATTNACACACACACACTGACTCACACACTCAATCATTCACACACACACAATGACCCACTCACCCAAGCATTCACACAAACACTGACTCACTCACTCAATAATTCACACACACACTGACCCACTCACCTAATCATTCACACACACACTGACCCACTCACTCAATAATTCACCACACACACACACACTCACTCAATCATTCACACACACACTGACCCACTCACTCACTCAATCATTCACACACACACACACTGACCCACTCACTCACCAATCATTCACACACACACACTAACTCACTCAATCATTCACACACACACACTGACTCACACACTCAATCATTACACACACACACAGACAATGACCCACTCACCCAAGCATTNACACACACAAACACTGACTCACTCACTCAATAATTCACACACACACTGACCCACTCACCTAATCATTCACACACACACTGACCACTCACTCAATAATTCACACACACACACTCAATCATTCACACACACACTGACCCACTCACTCAATCATTCACACACACACACCCACTCACTCAATCATTCACACACACACACACTGACTAACTCACTCAATCATTCACACACACACACTCACTCACCCAAGCATTCACAAACACACACTGACTCACTAACTCAATCATTCACACACATACACTGATCCACTCACTCAATCATTCACACACACACTCACTCACTCAATCACACACACACTGACTCACTCACTCACCCAATCATTAACACACACACACTGCACTCAATCATTNACACACACACACTGACTCACTCACTCAATCATTNACACTCACACACACTCACTCAATCATTCACACACACACACACTGACCCACTCACCCAATCATTCACACACACACTGACCCATTCACTCAATCATACACACACACACTGACCACTCACTCACCCAAGCATTNACACACACACNAACACTGACTCACTCACTCAATCATTCACACACACACTGACTCACTCACTCAATCATTCACACACACTCACTCACTCACATTCACACATACACTGACCCACTCACTCAATCATTCACACACACACTGACCNACTCACTCACTCAATTATTCACACACACACTGACCCACTCACTCAATCATTCACACACACTCACTCAATCATTCACACACACACTGACCCACTCACTCACATTCACACACACACACTGACCCACTCACTCAATCATTCACACACATACACTGACCCACTCACTCNCCAAATCAGTGACACACTCACACACACATTCACACACACATTCACGCAAGAACCCACACGCACCCACTCAAGAACCCAATCGGCGCTCAGTCTTCCTCTCGCCCACGCGCGGGGCCTTGCTAAGCAATCATCAGGCGCGTGCAGCGTGCACAGAGACATTTCATTGTCGGCGGCGATCTCGGAGAGTGGGCTCGCAGTTTGGGTGATGTCGCGGAGGTTGTCACGGTGATCACAATGTTGCTGTTGTGTTGTTGTTGTGTTGTTGTGGTTGTCAGGATAAACGGCCACGTGCTTGTGATTGATCGGGAATGTGTTTTTCGACAGATACGTCGGAATGGGGCGGGGGGAGGACAGCGAACCAATTAACGTTAATGGGCAGCGTGTGTGGTGAGGCGGTTCACGTCACAAGGGGGAGGTCAAAGCCCCCTCCTCACCATCCTCACCAAGGGCCGTCCATAAATGACGTCACAAAGCTCTGCCCCCCCCCCCCCCAAATAAAACATGCTTCAAATCGCTTTAAACTATTGTCATTGTAGTGCGTTTTTAATGTGGCGCTGTACTCCGATGTTGTAGGAGAAACATTTATTAAAAGTCTATTTAATGAAGTAGAACGTGTTGTCTATATTTATTTAAAGTTGCGCATTTTGATGTGATGTCACATTTCTCAACCCCCCCTCCCTCGTCACACATCGTCACAAATGTCTGANCCCCCCCCCCCCAGGTGCGTGACGTCATTTATGGACGGCCCCAATGTCTTAAGGTGTCCCAACCCAATGGGTCGCCGCTTTTCTATATCAGCACTGGGGAGACAAAGGCGGCCGGGCGTGGAATGTGGTTCTGGCCACACAACAGCACCACCGCCATCGTGAGCCATTTCCTGTCTTTGTAATAGGTGCTCGCTAACATCAGCTGCCCCAACAGTCTGTTAAATACGGTACGGGGGATCTTTGTCTTGGATACGGTTTGCGTGTGTTCCCCGTGTGTCGCAGTGTGTCTGTGTGTGTGCGTTTCCATGTGTGTGGCTGTGTCTCTGTGTGGCTCTGTCTCTATGTGTGTCTGTTATTTATCTGCATCAGTGTGTCTACGTCCCCCGTCTCTATGTGTCTCAATGTGTATCTCTGTGTCTCTGTCTCTATGTGTGTCTGTGTGTCTCTATGTGTGTCTGTGTCTCTATGTGTGTCTCTGCGTGTGTGTCCGTGTCTCTATGTGTGTCTGTTATTTATCTGCGTCTGTGTGTATACGAGCCCGTCTCTATGTGTCTCAATGTGTATCTCTGTGTCTCTGTCTCTATGTGTGTCTGTGTCTCTATGTGTGTCTCTGTGTCTCTCTGTGTTGTCTCTGCGTCTCTATGTGTGTCTCTGGTGTGTCTGTGGTTTTATTTATCTGTGTCTGTGTGTATACGAGCCCATCCAATGTGTCTCAATGTGTATCTCTGTGTCTCTGTCTTGTGTGTCTGTGTCTCTATGCGTGTCCGTGTCTCTCTGTGTGTTCGTCTCTATGTGTGTCTGTGTGTGTGTCCGCCTGTGCGTCTGTGTCTCTATGTTGTCGCGTGGGGAGCGGTAGTGCAGCAGTTAGCGCGCCGCACTATGAACTCTACGAGTTCGATTCTCGCTCATGACCAACACCGGTCCTGGGCCTCCCCTAGGTCGACCCAGCCGCAAACGTGTGTAAACATCGCCACTCGGGAGACAAAGGCGGGGGCGTGGTTGCGGCCACCCACCCCTGGTGTGCCGTGCCGGCCTTCATAGGCGCTACCCCCAACAGCACTTGCCCCAAGTCTGTTCAGGCTACACGGGGGATCTTTGTCTTTGTGTGTATCTACGCGCGACCCTCACCGCCCCGCCTCCTCTCCCCCCCCCCACCCCACCACGCCATCCCCTATATAGAGACCCCGTTGCGACAGGGGACCCGTTTCGCTGGGACCTGCGGCGGGTTCCACACGGACACGGATCCCTTTGAACTCCACCATCGGCGGGGTCAGGAAGCACCGCAGGAGGGCCGAAAGGTTACGCGGGTCCCGAAGAGAGAGTCGCCCGTCTCCAGGTGGCGAGCACAACAGAGGTGCGGCCGGTGCAAACACTTCTACCATCTCTCATCGTTCGTTTAGTTCGTATTTATACACACTAATCCCATCGTCATCACCAACATTATAATCACACCATCATCATCACCAACATCACCAACATTAAGCCCATCATCATCACCAACATTAATCCCANCACCACAATCATCACCAACATTAATCCCAACATCACCACAAAATCATCACCAACATTAATCCCAACATCACCACAAAATCATCACCAACACTAATCCCACCACCACAATCATCACCAACATTAATCCCATCACCAACATCACCAACATTAATCCCACCACCACCACCAATCATCACCAACATTAATCCCATCATCATCACCAACATCACTAACATTAATCCATCATCATCACCAACATCACCAACATTAATCCCACCACCACAACCACAATCATCACCAACATTAATCCCATCATCATCACCAACATCACCAACATTAATCCCATCATCATCACCAACATTAATCCCTTCATCATCACCAACATCACCAACATTAATCCCATCATCATCACCAACATCACCAACATTCATCCCAAAATCATCACCAACAACCACATCTCATTCGACTCCACCACTCACCCGCTCCTCACCTCCGATTAGCACGGGTTGGCTACGTACGGTGCAGCAGGAAGTTCAACATACATAATCAACATCGTTTTCATCACCACCAGGTATGTTCCATCCACTGCTGGATGACGTTCCTCCTTTCCCCCGCAAAGCCGTCGCCATCTCTCCGCGGTGCAGGCGGCCATGCGGCCGCCTGCACCGCGAGCTGATTCCATCCTCGCTCCATCTCCTCCGGAGCGGACGCTATCCGTTCCATTAGGGCGCCACGGTGGCTCGGAGATGTTCACTCCCTCGCCTGGCATACAGGAGGTTGTGGGTTCTATCCCGACCCTGGCGTGTCCCTTCCTCTCCCGGTGGTCGTGTGGATTTTTCTGCGGGTCCTCCTGTTTTGTTCCCTCCACATTTAGAATGAACATCACACGCCTTGAGCATTTGCGGCTGTGAAGTCCCACACGACGATACGCCGCTTCGTTGAGCAATCATTTTGATCGCCAGGTCGCTTCTGAAAAAAAGAGCTACACAGCTCGGTGGGGCCTTGCCTGGTAAAATAAAACAATAGATTCTCGCTTTATTTACCTGCCGCTCCGTCGTTAGTCCCTACCGCCGCTCGTCAGCGTCCCCTCGAAGCGAGGCGTCTCCTGCCGCCACCCACGCCTCACTCCACGAGACCCCACGTACAACAACAACAATCCTCACGCAGTCCCAGTGATCGACGTCTTGACCCCCCACCGCCGCCGCCGTGTGGTTTCTCCACGTGCGCGCGCGTCTCTCTCGCTCTCTCGATTTCTCTCTCTCGATTTCTCTCTCGGTTGCAATTAACCGAGCGCGAGTCCGTCTCATCCACTCCTTCTCTTGCGAGCACATTCTCTTTGCGCGACCAATCCGATCCGTCCGATCCGTTTTCGTCACCTATCGGCGTCTCCTCCGAGCCATCGGGTCGATGTCGAGGGTTGTTACGCACCGATTCAAATCCAAAACAAACAAACAAACACACGCCGCACGTACAGAGAAAAAAAAAAATCTACGACGAGGTGTCCGATTGTTTGTTTACGATTCCCAGATTTCGTACGGACCTTGGTTCACAAGGTGTTCTATGCGCGTTGCTGCTGCCCCAAACGTTTTGAAAGCACCACGTGGCTTTTGTAACTCTTTTAAACGTCCAAAACATTGAGGTCGAAACAAATTTGAAATGCGAATGTGAGTGATTGTTTTGGAAGATAATTTGGTTGTATTTACATAATATATTTAAAAAATATATTTTATATCTTGGTTATTAACTCTGTCCGCTGGCAGAGTTACCCTTGAAAGAGAGCTGTCATACCTCAACGGGTTATTTACTCGGATAAAAAACTGCTGATTTTGATTCAACGCTTTATTCTCTGGACACATCCCAATGTGTTTTTGACACAATGTCAAGTCCACCCTTCCAACCGCGCTCCAGCATCCACCGCGCTGTCGCCCACCTCTGGAATCCATCACTTTGATCCCTGTCCGCGTTCAACAACCGTCCGTAGGTACACGACAGGGTACACGACAGGATACACGACAGGGCACACGACAGGGTACACCCAGGGTACACGACAGGGTACACGACCAGGAAACACGACAGGGTACACGTCAGGATACACGACAGGGCACACGACAGGGCACACGACAGGGTACACGACAGGGTACACGACAGGGTACACGACCAGGGCACACCACACGGTACACCACAGGGTCAGGGTACACGACAGGGTACACGACAGGGCACACGACAGGGCACACGACAGGGTACACGACCAGGGTACACGACCAGGGTCAGGGTACACGACAGGGTACACGACAGGGTACACGATCAGGGTATACGATCAGGGTACACGACCATGGTACACGACAGGGTACACGACAGGGTACACGTCCAGGGCACACGACCGGGTACACCTTCCCTCGCCGTGCCTCCCAGTAGTGTCCCCGTGACACAACTTTGCTGTTGCTGCTGCGTCGGCAGTCGGGCACAAACAACAACAACAACAGCAGCAGCAGATATACACCATTCGTCAACAACAACATTGTGTGTGTGCCTCTTAGAGGAAAAAATAAATATATTAGGCGACGTTTCGGGCAATGGTCCTTCTTCACAGCGGGTGCTCCTCACCCGCTCCTCACCCATCTCAGACTCTCTCAACATCGTTGTTCACCAACCCAACTCCAACCCCCTCGCTCCCTCCAACCATCCACCTTTATCTCTCCTCTCTCTCTTCTCTCTCTCTCCTCTCTCTCTCTGGGTCGCGCTTCGCAGAAGGTGTACATGGAGTCGAGCACGGAAGGAGCGGTGATGCCGGCGGAGGAAGCTTTTAAGCCGAAGGTAAATCCACCACCACCACCATCATCACCAACATCACCAACATTAATCCCACCATCATCATCACCAACATTAATGCCACCACCATCATCACCAACATTAATCCCACCATCATCATCATCACCAACATCACCATCATTAATTCCACCATCATCATCACCAACATTAATCCCACCACCATCATCACCAACATCACCATCATTAATTCCACCATCATCATCACCAACATTAATCCCACCATCATCATCACCAACATCATCAACATTAATCTCACCATCATCATCACCAACATTAATCCCACCACCATCATCACCAACATTAATTCCACCATCATCACCAACATCACCAACATTAACCCCACCATCATCATCACCAACATCACCAACATTAATCCCACCATCATCATCACCAACATTAATCTCACCATCATCAATTGTCATCATTAAATAAGAATCGTCATCATAAAATCATCATCACATTCAATATTCATCATCGCAATCATAACATAATTTGTCATAAAAAATTAAATAGTTATAATTCAAGAACGTTCATAATCAATCATTATCATTCATTAAATCGATCCCCAAGTCCCTGGCTAACCCCCTTGGCGACCCCGCTGCCGGGTCCCCGTGTTCCCCCGTCCCTTCGTACACCCCACGGGGTACCCCTGGCGTGTGTCCCCTCGCCAGCTCCGTCCGTGTGCTCCCCGCTGACCCCAGTGTCCGACTCCCCTGCGACACCCGCGCGTGCATCGGCCAGCACCGGTGACGACGATGACGTTGACCCCCTGCGACCCCTCTACGACCCTCCGTGTACCCCTCTGCGTGTAGGGGACGCGCTGACCCGCGTGTCCCAGCTGCCCCTGGTGGAGCTGGGCTCGCGCGTGGCGTGGGACGCGTACGGGGACGCCAAGCGGAGGAACCGCGCCCTCTCCGCGCTCTGCGGCCTTGCCGAGCTGTGGCTCCGCGGGGTCGCGGCCCTCGCGAAGCGCACCGGGAGGCCGCTCGCCTCCCTCCTCGAGTCCCAGCGTGAGTACCCGGCCGTGCCCCACACTGAGTACCCGGCCGTGCCCCACACTGAGTACCCGGCCGTGCCCCACACTGAGTACCCGGCCGTGCCCACACTGAGTACCGGCCGTGCCCCACACTGAGTACCCGGCCGTGCCCCACACCGAGCACCCGGGGTAACCCACACAGAGCACTGGCATGCTCAACGCGAGTGCCGGGGTAAGCCAGCGTGAGCGCCGTGGGGAATCCAGATCCTGGCAGCAGGGGTTCTGTATCGAGTCAAGGGGTCTCGGGACGAGTACCGGGATACCCGCAGAGAGTGCTGGGGATACCGCAGAAGTGGGGGGCTGGGGTGGGGGGACAATCGATTATCAGGCGTCCTCTGTGACCGTGGCGGCCGGCGGAGGTTGGTCTCGATGTTTGGGCGGAGTGGGTTCACATTGGACACCGGCCGGCATCTCGGGGTGCGGGATAGTGGGGGAGAGGGAGGGGTCCTTTCTAACTGTGGGGGCAAGGTGGGGGAGGGAGGGGGTCTCCGAATGTGGTGGACCGCGATGCTAACCGGAGAACTCGCGGCACGGCAAGTTGGTGACCAAGGGGCACGCGGTAGACCGAGGGGTCTGCTGGGGATGAGTTAGAGGTTCTTCTGGGGAGGGGCGGGGGGGGTCCAAAGTGAGTGGAGGGGTCTCAGCACGGGGGGGGGTACAGGGGGTCTCGCGGCGTCACGTGACAGCTGCATCAGGGGCACGTGGCGGCACAGGGGGTGAGCGCATCCCCAACACCAGGGGGGTACACAGAGGGAGTCAGGGGGGCACGCAAGTGGAGCACAGGGTCACAGGGAGACAAAGGGGATCCTTCGCCACCCCCATCCTCAACTCCACCACCACCACCACCCCCACCACGACGCCAACTCCACCACCACCCAACTGCAGCACCACCGCCACCCCAACTTCACCATCACCCCAACTTCACCATCACCCCAACTCCACCACCACCACTACGACCCCACCACCGCCACCCAACTCCACCACCACCCCAACTCCACCACCACCCCAACTCCACCACCACCCAACTCCACCACCACCCCAACTGCACCGCTACCCCAACTCCACCACCACCCAACTCCACCACCACCCAACTCCACCACCACCCCAACTGCACCGCTACCCAACTCCACCACCGCTACCCCAACTCCACCACCGCTACTCCAACTCCACCACCACCCCCACCGCCCCCCCACAACTCCACCACGACCACCGTTTGACCCGGTTGCGAAAGTCTCGTTGGGTGAGGCGGCGGCGCTGTTTGTGATTATTTTTTAATTCAATAAACGCGCCCCCCAGTCTCCACCACGCCACGCGCGGTGGAATGTTGTANGGGGGGGGGGGCACCCGTGTCGAGCTGGCAGCTGACGAGCTGGAAAGACGAGCCCCTGAGTCTCGAGCCAGGCGCGCGAGTCTCGAACCAGTAGCACGAGGAGCCTGCATTGTGTGGGGAGCGGTGGCGTAGCGGTTAGCGCGCTGCACTACGAACCCGGCGATCCGAGTTCAATTCCTGCTCAAGGCCACCAACACCGGTGACGATTATCTGAACCGGTCCTAGGCTTCCCCTAGGTCGACTCAGCCTCAATTGAGAACTTGGTGCGATATGTAAAAACAAAGGAGGCCTGGCGTGGTGCTCTCGTGTACCGTCCCAGCCTTCATAGGCGCTCGCTAACAGCACTTGCCCCAACAGTCTGTTTAGGCTACACGGGGGATCTTTGTCTTTTGTTGTGGGTAGACGGAGGGTTGACATGGATTGAACGTGCCGGGGATTTGTTTTGGATGAAGTTTCTGATCACCAATGCTGATGTTGTTGATGCAAATATAAAACAACAACGCCCATACAGATGTCGGGAACAAAAACAACCTCCACACCGTGTTGCCTCACACGTGTCCCACCCATCACTACCTCCTCCTCATCATATTCGCTACCTCCAAGTTGCTTATCCTCCCCTTCGTCTCCACCCTCATAAGGCAACGTGCTCTTTATAAAATAGACGTTTTGGTCAATGGTGCCCTTCTCTTTATTCGCCATACTTCTCTGGTCCCTCTCTATGTGCCGTGAAGAAGGGCCATTGTCCGAAACGTCTATTATATGCATATATACGTGAGCCGCGGTGGCGAGATGTTAACCACCTCGCCTTGTATACAGGAGGACATGGGTTCAATCCCGACCCTGACGCGTGCTGTATATTTGGAGTTTGCGGTGTCTCTCTCACCGTGGTCGCGGGGATTTTGGGTCCTCCGTTTTGTCCCTTCCACATTTAGAATCAACAACACCACGCGTTTCCAGTATTTGGCTGCTATAAATGCCCACTTGATAAGCCACTTCGTTAAGCTATCATTTGTGGCCAGGTCGCTTCTGAAAAAAGAGCTACATAGATCAGTGCGCCTTACCTGGTAAAATGCTTTTTTTTAAATATCTGAATATAAAGAAAAACATAAATCCAGTTCCTTACAACCAATCTATTGGTCCAAGCAGACCCAGCTCTGCTGAGTGTTGCTCGTGTTGAACCAATTGCTGCGGAGATTTTGCTCTACGAGAAGGAAGGCCGCGTGTGGCTGATGGGATGAGTCGAGAAACAAAACACAACGTTCACGATGGAGGAACTGATACGCGAGGGAGGCATATTGTCCGCTTGGGTATTCCGTTACTCGTCCAGTCAAATGCAATTTAAGTCGGGACGCGCTGCACGCGCCTGATGATTGCCAACCCCGTTTTGCAATCTGCAGGTCACAAGTTTAAATCCCCATTATAGGGGTCGACTCATAATCGTATTCCTCTTTCTATGCAGATAACATGTTTACCACTTTGAGGATTGGGTTATTGTATGCACGGGTGCATCTCCTCTTTCCCAGCGGAGATGCCTTCTTGGCGAGTGTGACCGTTTCAACTAATGGGCATCTGTGAAGAAGAGCTTTATAGCTCGTCGGATTCCTCCAGTGTCTAAATAAACACTCCGATTCCGATCTTTCTCACTGCTGCCCCTCCCCAACACCCCCGACTCATCCCGCCAATCACGACGCACCGCGCCGCAGTCGCCTTCGCCAATGACATCGCGTGCCTGGGCCTGGACGCCATCGAGGAGCGCGTGCCCATGCTGCACCAGACTCCTGACAAGGTGAGGGGGGCGGGGGGCGGGGGAGGGGATGAGGGGGGGGGGAGGGCGAATGGGCCGAGGGTCGGGGGAGGGCGAGGGGAGGGGGAGGGGAGGGGGCNGGGGAAGGGGCNGGGGGTGGGGTGAGGGGCGGGGGAGGGGACTAGGGGAGGGCGGGCAAGTGCGTGGGCGATCCCATTCATCATTCTCAGCCATTGTCTATCTACTGCTGGATGAATGCTGTCACCGCGCCGTCACCATCCATGTAAACTAAATCTATTTTATATTTGACCTCGTAAGGCCCACTGAGCTATGTGGCTCTTTTTTTCAGAAGCCACCTGGCCGCAGATGATAACTNAAAAAGTGGCTTATCGTGTGGAAATGTATAGCAAGCAAATACTATAAACGCGTGTTTCTAAACGTGGAGGGGAGAAACTCGAGGACCCGGAGAAAAATCCACGCGACCACGGGGAGAGAGACACGCAAACTCCAAAGACAGCAGGCATCGTCAGGGTCGGGATCGAACCCAAGCCTCCTGTATACCAGGCGAGGTAGTTAACATCAATTTGGTTGTCATGCCGTCCCGAGTCTCGTCCATAGACCCCGTCCGACCATGTCTGTGCAATGTCCAAGTCACAAGTTCCGCTCCTCACTCAAACCTCACTTATACTGGTAAGAACCTCCTGGTTACACCAGCCCACAGGGGATTATTGTGTCCGTCCGTCCGTCGAGCAGGGAGGGTCTGGGTGGGGAGGGAGGGGCTGGGTGGGGAGGGTTGGGAGGGGTTGGGTGGGGAGGGTNGGGGAGGGGCTGGGTGGGGAGGGTGGGAGGGCCGGGTGGGGCTGGGTGGGGGTGGGAGAGGTGGGGCTGGGTGGGAGGGACTGGTCACCCGTGGTGCCCTTATAAAACTCAACATTTAACCTACTCACGCCGGCTTGTGCCCGCCCTCACAGTCGGCATATTTGCGGAATACACCACGCCGCCGTTGACCCTGGCCATTGACCGAGCAACCCAACGTTCCTACCAGCTCCCTCCGCAGGAATGTGTTTCTTCCCTAGCCCACCCCACGACCCCCTTAATAACCCCCACTGTTCCCTCTGCATTCATCATCATCATGATCTACTCTCATCAATTTCGCTTTCACCGAATTCACAGATGTGCCCCCATTGCTTCCTCTCATCGATTTCATTCACCTCATCTCCACAATGACATTCGCATATCGCCGTCGTTCAATCGTTGCGAGTTCGCATTAGCGCCTTAACCAAGGCGCTACACAGATCCCTTGAGATGAAGAAGTCGCCCGTCTTGTCGATGCGACGTCCCTCCCCGATCCGTCGATGGTTGCGTGGCGGCAACAACCTGGGTAGCGCCTCCACCGAGCTGAGCCGACAAGAGCCCCGCCCCCCGCCCCCGTGTCTNCCCCCCCCACCCGTGTCTCCCCCCCCCCCCCGTGTGTGTGTTTGTGTGCGACCTTAAATAGGTAGTGGAGCGGTTAGCGCTACGAACCCGGCGACCCGAGTTCGATTCCCGCCCATGGCCAACACTTGTGACGATTATCTGAAACCGGTCCTGGGCCTCCCCTAGGTAACTCGGCCTCAAATGAGTACCTGGTGCGGTGTGTAAACATCGGCATTGGGGAGACAAAGGCGGCCGGTGTGGTGCTGGCACCCAGCCCCCGCGTGCCGTCCCGCCGGCCCTCACAGGTGCTCGCTAACAGCACTTGCCCAACAGTCTGTGAAAGGCTACGCGGGGATCTTTGCTTCAAAATGACAAACATGTAAGAGGCGACGTTTCGGGCAATGGCGCTTCTTCATAGCGCATCAGGCTATTCAAAAGGGTCATTGTCCGAAATGTCACCTGTTGTATATTTTGCTTTTTTTATGTTTCCATCTTGAGGGAGGAATGTGTTGAGGCCTACTGTTATTTGTGCACCACTGCCAATGTAGCAGCAGTATCCCCAATGAGTTTGTTCTCTATCAAGGCACTGAGTGATACCCTTACTCCAGTGACACACGAGTACTGCTACTACTACTAGAGTTAAACTGACCTACTTCGACTGGTCCTCAGATGACATTTCTCATGTCCTTCCTCTCCACCAACCGTCCGCCTCACTCCTCCCTCAATCTCCTCCTCCATCTCCACCCATCTCCCCATCTCCTCCCATCTCCACCTACCTTCCCATCGTCCCCCACCCCTCTCCCAAAGGTAATGGCGCGCGCCATGGACGCGGGCTCCGTGGCCGTGGAGTCGGCGCGCGGCTTCGCCACGGCGGGCCTGGGCGCGCTGATGAGCACCAAGGTGGGCGAAGTGGCGCACGCGGTCGTGGAACTCACGCTGAGCCGCGCGGAGATGGCGCTCGAGTGCTACCTCCCCGACGCGGGCGACGAGGAGGAAGCCGACGCGAGCAGCAGCAGCAGCAGCCTCGCCATTGAGAGGCAGACAGGTGAAGGGGAACGGGGCGGCGGGGAAAGGAGGGGGTGATGGTGCAGGGAGGGGTGATGGTGCAGGGAGGGAGGGGGTGATGGTGGAGAGGGGGGGGTGATGGTGGANGGAGGGGTGATGGTGAGGGAGGGAGGGGTGATGGTGAGGAGGGAGGGGTGATGGTGGAGGGAGGGGTGATGGTGGGAGAGGGGAGGGGTGATGGTGGGAGGGAGGGGTGATGGTGGAGGAGGGAGGGGTGATGGTGAGGGAGGGGTGATGGTGANGAGGGGAGGGGTGATGGGGAGAGGGGAGGGGTGATGGGGGAGGGGAGGGGTGATGGTGGAGGAGGGGAGGGGTGATGGTGGANGGANGGGGTGATGGTGGANGGAGGGAGGGGGGATGGTGGAGGGGGGGAGGGGTGATGGTGGGGGGGGGGGGGGGGGGGGGGGGGGGGGGGGGANGGGGGGGGTGGAGGGAGGGGTGATGGTGGAGAGAGGGAGGGGTGATGGTGGAGNGAGGGAGGGGTGATGGTGGAGGGAGGGGTGATAGTGGAGGGAGGGAGGGGGTGATGGTGCAGGAGGGAGGGGGTGATGGTGAAGGGAGGGAGGGGTGATGGTGGGAGGGAGGGGTGATGGTGGAGGGAGGGAGGGGTGATGGTGGANGGAGGGGAGGGGTGATGGTGGAGAGAGGGAGGGGTGATGGTGGAGGGAGGGAGGGGTGATGGTGAGGGAGGGNAGGGGGTGATGGTGGATGGAGGGGAGGGGTGATGGTGGANGGAGTGATGGTGGAGGGAGGGAGGGGTGATGGTGGAGGGAGGGGTGATGGTGGAGAGAGGGAGGGGTGATGGTGCAGGGAGGGAGGGGTGAAAGTTTAGAAGGTGGGGGAGGGGCTGAAGAGGGGTTGGTCCATCACAACCAACTCAGATCGATCACGACCATTTGTAGAGGGACATGCCCCCCCCCCCGCTGGCAGCATGTATCTGTGTGTGTGGTGCCTGGGATGGGGTTGGTTACTTGTCGCATTCGGCGGCATGTAGAGATGCGTCCATCACCGTCGTAATCGGAGTCTCCTTCCTCATCTCCCCCCTTCCCCGCGCGTCATTCCGTTCCCAGGGAAGGACGGGGTGGACGACTCAGGGGGGGCCAGGAGGAGGGAGCGGCGCCGCCCCGCGGCAGGAGCGGGCTCGGGGCGCGCACCGCGGTGCTGCTCACGCGGGTGGCGCGGCGCGGCTCGCGGCGCGCGCGCGCTCTCGTCGTGCGGGGCGCGCGTGCGCCCGCGCGCTACTCACGTCCCTGGGCTGGTACGTGCGCGTGCGTGTCGTGCGCGTGCGTTGCGCGTGTGCGTTGCGCGTGTGCGTTGCGCGTGCGTTGCGCGTGTGCGTTGCGCGTGCGAGTGTAGCGGTTAGAGCGCTGCGCTACAAACCTGGCGACCCGGGTTCGATTCCTGCTCACGACCAACACCCAGTGACGATTATCTGAAACGGTCCCGGGCCTCCGCTAGGTCGACTCAGTCTCAAATTGAGTGCCCGGTGCGGTGTGTAAATATCGCCACTGGGGAGACAAAGGCGGCCGGGCGTGGTGTTGCCCACCCACCCCTTCGTGTGCCGTGCCGGCCTTCATAGGTGCTCGCAAACAGCACTTGCTCCTACAGTCTGTTCAGGCAATACGGGAGATTTTGTTACATGCAACAACAAAGACAAAGGTCACCCCTGTAGCCCACACAAGGCTGCTGGGCAAGTGCGGCACACACCGCACCGGATTCTCGTTTCAGGCCGAGTCGTCCTAGGGAGGCCCAGGACCAGTTCCCACACGATACATACCAACGGGTACACGTGCACAGGGTTCGGCTACATTGGGATATCGCCGCGTGATCCACCAACCCTTGTCTCCAGAGCGCCGCATCACGGGCGCGCACCACCGCATCCACTACCACCGCCACCCTGCCGTGCTCGGTTCATAATGCGCTGCGAAGGGCTATTGCCCGAAACGTCGCCTCGTATATTGTCCTTTGAAGGCCACTGTGCTATTGGCACGGGAAGTGTTGAGTTGTTAACTGTGCATACTCTTTGGTTCTTTCGGTAAAGTCACGTACTGTTGGTGAAAAATAATAAATGAAAATAAAAATAAAGAATACAAATAACTAAATTAAATCACGACGTTTCGGAGGCAACACAAGCTTCCGTCATTTATTTTCAACTACGTGACTTTACCGAAAGAACCAAAGAGTATGGATCCTTGCAGTCACGAAAACTTCAAATCCAGAATTTGTTAACTGTGCTTGTGCACCACTGCCAACGGTCTTGCCTACGATATTAGGAAGCCGCTGGAGCCATGCACTTTGAAATCATCGAGATTGAAAACTCATTTCTTTAGAACTGCTTCTTGCGTTCAGTTTGTTGTCCTTCCCCGCACCTTCGACGGGCACGGTCGGCTACGTACGGTGCGATGTACGCACGTGCAATCCAGCGGTAGCATCGCCCGAGAGAAGTGGTTCACAACAGCCACCTTGGCTCTCTCTCCACCCTCTCCCCCACCCCGGACCGCAGCACCCGGACCGCGGGGTGTGGCTGGTGTCTCGCCGCGCCGTGGGGGTCCTGCAGGCGGCGCTCGGCGTGGCGAAGGGGCCGCGGGGGTCTGGCTGATTGCCACCGTCAAGACCTTCAACGCCTCCAAAGTGGTGCTCGGCATCTCCTTGGAGATTCCCCGCATGGCCCTGCGAGTTCAGATGGCGACTGTCAGGTCAGTCAGCAGTGGGGTGGGGGGGCACACTCAGGAGGGTGGGGGGCACTCAGGAGGGTGGGGAGGGCACTAAGGAGGGTGGGGGCACTCAGGAGGGTGGGGGCACTAAGGCGAGTGGGGGGCACTAAGGAGGTGGGGGCACTAAGGAGGGTGGGGGGCACTAAGGAGGGTGGGGGCACTCAGGAGGGTGGGGGCACTAGGGCGAGTGGGGCACTAAGGAGGTGGGGGCACTAAGGAGGTGGGGGCACTTAGAAGGGTGGGGGGGCACTAAGGAGGTGGTGGAGAGCACTAAGGAGGGTGGGGGCACTCAGGAGGGTGGGGGCACTAGGCGAGTGGGGCACTAGGGTGAGTGGGGCACTAAGGAGGTGGGGGCACTAAGGAGGTGGGGGCACTAAGGAGGGTGGGGGGCCACTAAGGAGGGTGGGCACTAAGGAGTGTGGGAGCATAATACAAAACGTGCCCATCAGTTACAACTGTCACGTGACAAACCTGACTAATTGCCTGTGCCGGGTGGTGGCGGGTTCAACGGCACATTTATATTCACGCGATCTGACCCCCAAAGCAACTTGCCCCACGTACCTCACTCACGCCCCCCCTTGCGTCTCTGCCCCGTGCGTCTCCCCGCCCGCAGGGTGTCGATGCGCGTGGCGCGCGTTTGGCTGCACGGCGCCGGGATCGCGTGGGGCGCGACGCGGGGCGCCTGGGGCGCCAGCGTGGGCGCCGCGCGCGTCGCCCGCCGCCTGGCCATCACCATCCCGAGCACCTGGTGCACAACACCCCGCTCAGCTGGCTGGTAGGTCCGCAGTTCGGGCTGCGCAACGCCGCGGGGAGTCGCGGGGAGGCTCCCGGAGGAGGCGAGAGCCAAGCGCTCGCCTCGTGGGAGCGTGCCATGGAGCGAGACATCGCCATGCGCAGACGTTTCAGGGCAAACACCTTCTAGACCAGAGGGTGCGCCGGCGCCAGCGGTGGCTAGGAGATGTTAACTACCTCGCCTGGTGTGCAGGAGGTCGTGGGCCAGATCCCGACCCTGACCTTGTTGTATATTTGGAGTTTGCATCTCTNCCCGTGGTCGCGTGGATTTTCTCCGGGTCCCTGGTTTTCCCCTCCACATTTAGAATCAACATCACGCGCTTTAGAGTATTTGGCTGCTGCTATAAATGTCCACGTGATGATGATGAGCTACTTTGTGGCCAGGTCGCTTCTGAAAACATCTGAGTGGACCTGATCTGGTAAAAAAAAAGCTAAGTTTTTAAGTCTGGTGTTCCATCCGTGATGACATGGGGGGGGGAGGGGCGGCAGAGGGAGAGGGGGGGCGGCGTCGTGCTGACAGTCGTGCTGACAGTCGTAAAGGTGACCCGGTGTGAACTTGTAACAAAATGAGTGGAGCTGTCCCTCCATGTCTCGATCTCGAAATCAGCTTCGCTCTGCCGCCCCCCCCCCCCGTGTGCCACCGTTAAATCTAAAACTTCCATAGGGGGGCAGGCCTATTGGAAAGCACTTATGCGGCAGAATCCATGTGTACGCACGATTTTATTCCTTGTTGGAATGGATGTCAGCCTGGATGTTAACTGCATTGCCTGGTATACAACCCTGACGCCTGCTGTATATTTGAAGTTTGCGTCTCTCCCCGCGGGTGCGTGGATTTTTCTCCGGGTCCTCCGGATTTTCCCCTCCACATCGAGATCGACATCACGCGTTCAGAGTATTTGGCTGCGATACATGTCCACGTGATAATTTTGAGCCGTAAAATAATGTCCAGGTCGCTTCTGAGAAAGAGTTACACAGCTCAGTGGCCTTACCTGGTAAATAAAACAGTTTAATAGTTACGTTCTAAAAGTTTGGTGCAGTATAAACAGAGCACCATCAGCAGCAGCATCGTCATAATCGTTATCGTTTGTAATCAAGAGCTAATGACAATCATAAAACACGATAATTAGTCGTATAATTATCAATAACTAGGTTCTAATTATAGCTAAGGCTACCACCACTGTATCTAATCAATGCAAATCACCACAACCACCACCTCGTGTCATCAATCCAAATCACCATACCCACCACCAGATCGTGAAATCAATACAAATCACCATACCCACCACCACCTCGTGAAATCAATACAAATCACCATACCCAGCACCAGATCGTGTAATCAATACAAATCACCATACCACACCACCTCGTGAAATCAATACAAATCACCATACCCCCAGATCGTGTAATCAATACAAATCACCATAACCACACCTCGTGAAATCAATACAAATCACCATACCCAGCACAGATCGTGAAATCAATACAAATCACCACACCCACCATCGTGAAATCAATACAAATCACCATACCCACCAGATTGTAATCAATATACCCAGCACCAGATCGTGAAATCAATACAAATTACCCACCACCACCTCGTGAAATCAATACAAATCACCATACCCACCAGCGTGTAATCAATACAAATCACCATACCACCAGATGTGAAATCTACCACACCCACCACCACCTCGTGAAATCAATACAAATCACCATACCCACCACCTCGTGTCATCAATCCAAATTCATACCCACCACCTCGTGAAATCAATACAAATCACCATACCCAGCACCACCTCGTGCAATACAAATCACCATCCACCTCGTGATACAAATCACCATACCCGCACCACCTCGTGAAATCAATACAAATCACCATACCCAGACCACCTCGTGAAATCAATCGAAATCACCATACCCACCACAACCTCGTGTAATCAATATAAATCACCACACCTCGTGAAATCAACACAAATTAATCGTGTAATCAATCCAAATCACCATATCGTGAAATCAACACAAATCACCACACCCACCACCAGATCGTGTAATCAATCCAAATCACCATAATCGTGTATCAATCCAAATCACCACACCACCACCAGATCGTAATCACAAATCACCACAACCACCAGATCGTGTAATCAATCCAAATCACCATACCAGCACCAGATCGTGTAATCAATCCAAATCACCACACCCACCACCACCTCGTGTAATCAATGCAAATCACCATACCCACCGCTAATCAATGCAAATCACCATACCCACCAGATCGTGTAATCAATGCAAATCACCACACCCTCGTGTAATCAATCCAAATCACCATACCCAGCACCAGATCGTGTAATCAATGCAAATCACCATACCCACCACCTCGTGTAATCAATCCAAATCACCATACCAGCACCAGATCGTGTAATCAATCCAAATCACCACACCCACCACCACCTCGTGTAATCAATGCAAATCACCATACCAGCACCACCTCGTGTAATCAATCCAAATCACCATACCCAGCACCAGATCGTGTAATCAATGCAAATCACCATACCAGCACCACCTCGTGTAATCAATCCAAATCACCACACCCACCAGATCGTGTAATCAATGCAAATACCATACCAGCACCTCGTGTAATCAATGCAAATCACCATACNCACCACCAGATCGTGTAATCAATGCAAATCACCACACCCACCACCAGATCGTGTAATCAATGCAAATCACCATACCACCAGATCGTGTAATCAATGCAAATCACCATACCAGCACCAGATCGTGTAATCAATGCAAATCACCACACCACCAGATCGTGTAATCAATGCAAATCACCACACCACCACCAGATCGTGTAATCAATGCAAATCACCACACCCACCACCAGATCGTGTAATCAATGCAAATCACCATACCCAGCACCAGATCGTGTAATCAATGCAAATCACCACACCCACCACCAGATCGTGTAATCAATGCAAATCACCATACCACCACCAGATCGTGTAATCAATGCAAATCACCACACCCACCACCAGATCGTGTAATCAATGCAAATCACCACACCACCACCAGATCGTGTAATCAATGCAAATCACCATACCCGCACCTCGTGTAATCAATGCAAATCACCATACCACCACCAGATCGTGTAATCAATGCAAATCACCATACCACTACCAGATCGTGTAATCAATGCAAATCACCATACCACCACCAGATCGTGTAATCAATGCAAATCACCATACCACTACCAGATCGTGTAATCAATGCAAATCACCATACCACCACCAGATCGTGTAATCAATGCAAATCACCATACCACCACCAGATCGTGTAATCAATGCAAATCACCATACTCACTACCAGATCGTGTAATCAATGCAAATCATCACACCCACCACCGCGTGTAATCAATCCAAATCACCACACCCAGCACCACTCGTGTAATCAATCCAAATCACCACCCCGGTGTAATCAACGCCGATGCCCCTCATCACGTGACACCCCTCCTGGTGATGTCTGTGCTGTGGGTTCGCACGGGCGGCGGGGGGAGGGGGCTACTCCTTCTGTCAGAATAAACCCCCGCTTGCAAACCGCATCTCTCGCACCTGTCTCTCTTACTCCGTGAGGGGTCCCGTGTGTGTGCAGGGGGTCCCGTGTGTGTGCAGGGGTCCCGTGTGTGTGCANGGGGTCCCGTGTGTGCAGGGGTCCCGTGTGTGTGCAGGGGTCCCGTGTGTGTGCAGGGGTCCCGTGTGTGTGCAGGGGGTCCCGTGTGTGTGCAGGGGTCTCGAGTGTGTGCAGGGGGTCCCGTGTGTGTGCAGGGGTCTCGAGTGTGTGCAGGGGGTCCCGTGTGTGTGCAGGGGGTAGGAACCCGAGTTGAATGTCACACTCGGGATCCACGGAGTGAGTTTCACGGGTGATGGATGAGCGATGATGACTCAGAGAGATTCGCTCGGTCGTTCCTCTGTCAATCAATCACGACACGCCTGACAGCCTCGCCTGACAGCCTCGCCTGAGAGCCTCACCTAAGCCAGACTCGAACCTGCAATACACTCACTCCCGACGCGTTCACACCGACTGTTACGTCGCCGGGTAGCGGTGGAGGTGGTGGTGGTGGTGGCTACGCGGCTGCACGTGGCTGCCTGTAACCCAGCGCCGCTGTCGAGGCAGTAGCGAGGGTTGGTGGATCACCGGGTGAATGTTGTGAAACTCCCTTCCGTCGTGGGCGTCGCGAAGGAGTCACACATCTGGCTCGCGAGAAGGCAGTACAGCAAGTGTTTAGTTTGTTGTCCTTCCCCGCACCTCCGATTAGCCCGGTTGGCTACGTACGGTGCGAAAGAAGTTCAACACATAACTCGCCATTTGTTTATTCCGTCTTGACGGGGATATAGCGTTGCTCTTCGCGCAAGGCGGTGGCGTTTCCTTCCCCTCCTCCTCCTCCCACGTGAATAATACACAAACACGACTCATCGTCGTTCATCGACTGAAAACATTAAAAAATAAAAACCTCAATTTAGTAGCAGCAGCAGCAGCATCTTCCTGAAAAATAATCCGACGATTCAGTGCGGCTGTCGTGGGGGGGAAGTTAATTATTAAATTACTTAATACTAGATTTGAAGCTTTCGTGACTGCAAGGATTCATACTCTTAGTTTTTTTCGGTAAAGTCACGTAGGTAAAAAATGAAAATAAAGTATAAAATAATAATAAATGAAAATAAATTTCGATTGAAAGCTTTCGTAACTGCAGGGATTCATCTTCTTGGTTCTTTCGGTAAAGTTACGTAGAAGGAAAATGGAGAACAGGTCTGTCGAGAAGACAGACTCTGTCTTGTCTCTGTCTTCTCGACAGACCTGTTCTCCACCTGAAGACGGCTGCTTGCGTTGTGGCCAAAACGTTGTGAGAATTATTTTATTATGTTTTATTTTTATCATTTTATTATTTTCCTTCTACGTGACTTTACCGAAAGAACCAAGAAAATGAAAATAAATCAATTAAATCACGACGTTTCGGAGGCAACACAAGCTTCCTTCATCAGGTGTAAAAAGGCACAGCAAAATAACTGTAGTCTATAATTTATAATTACTTAATAATATTATAAATGATATTGGACGTCTAAAGCGGTGCACGCTCACCGGACGAGCGTCTCCGATGACCCTCGCTCGGAGCGAGTCGTGCGACCCCAACCTGCGACCCCGGCCCGACTTGCAGCGCCCACGAGGCCTCCCCCGCGTGCTCGCCCCGGCGCGGTCCCGGCCACCACCACCCGCCCCCCTTCGTGTGCCGCGTGGGTCTTGATCGGCGCTACTCGCGAACGGCACTTGGCCCAACAATCTGCTTCGGCTATACGGGGGATCTTTGTCTGTGTGTGCTCATTCCCCCCCTCCATCCCCGTCTCCTGTCCGTGACTCCTCGTGTGTTGTCGCTTCCTCGCGTCCCGTGCGCGCCCTCTCTCCCGTGCCTTGCCGTGCTTCCCAATTCTTCCCGACGCGTCCCGCGTCTCCCCTGTAACCCCCCCCTCCACGTCTCCTCCTCCTCCCCCCCTCCCTCTCCCCGTGTCTCCCGCAGCTCCCTCGCGTCATCGTCTCGCTGCTCACGAGCCCCGAGCGCCGCCTCGCCCTCGCCTCCCGCGAAGCTCGCGTCGCCCGCCGCAGGTCCCGCGTCTCCCGCCTCAGCGACTCCGAGCTCCCGGCCCTTGCCGAGTCCCAGCAGCAGCAGCAGCCGCAGCCGTGGGGACCTCGAGTGGAGGGGGCCGAGGGGTCCCGCGCCGGAGGGGGTCCTACGACTCCCCGACGCGCATGCTCATGCGCTCCTCCCGCGACTGACTCCCAGCTGGGTCCGGTTCCTCGCCTCCACCGCTCGACCTCTGACCTTTCGCCTGCCTCTCCCGTCGATCGTGCTCTCCCTGGCCGAGTCGTCACCTTCCTGGGCGAACTCGCTCCGTCTCCGCCTGCCCGACCCCGCCTCGTACCTCTCCCCCCACTCTCCCGCCTCTCGACGACGATCTCCTCCCGTCTTTACTCTCCCTCTCGCGCTTCCCATCGTCGTCGTCTCTGTCGCGTATCCCCTTTCCGCTCTCCTGCTTCTCCTCCCTCTCGCCTACATCGCATCCTTCTCTCCCCACCACGATCTGTCTCCAATACCTCAACCCGCCTGCTCTTCCTCACATCTCCCCTCCTCTCCCTTGCCCATCTCTTCCTCGGTCTCCCATCTTCCCCTTCCTATCCACCCAACATCTCCTCCCCTCCCTCCGATCTGCTCTCCCCACTCTCCCGGCTGTCCTCCGCTCTGCCCTATCTCCTGTCCCCACTCTCTCGGCTCTCCCTCCTCTCCCCACTCTCTCGGCTCTCCCTCCTCTCCGCGCTCTCTCCCGGGAGCCGAAGCCAGTCCCCTGCACTCCGCGAGGTGGCTCTGCGCTGCGTGGGAGGCGATATAATCACCTACACTTACCACGCGTAGTCACAGACAGCCGGAGGTGGTCAGTCACGTGCACCGACTGCACCGTCGCTTAATATTACAACGGTCACGTGCAGGAGGTGGCCATAGTTTGGGGGGAGGTGATCGGGCCCAGCGGCAGCGCGTTAGCCGCTTCCTGCAGCGGTTCGCGGCTCGAAGCGGCTGGCCGCACTGGTTAACACTGCGGTTGTATTAACGGCAAGATGCAACTTCTGCTACTAATGCGACGACGCGCCGTCTCCTTCGCAGTGGACGTTAACGATCGCGTGGCGGCCACTCGACTAGCGCAGGCCATTGTGTGCCGGCGTCACGGTCCGAATTCTAAAGATGACACCGCAAACATAACCCAAATTGGGATCACACAAACAGCAGCAGCAGCAACATCGCCGCTACCGTGAAACTAACGCAGCGTCGTCGTAGCCTTGCGCTGTAGGAGCGCCAGCGCCCGGCGGCACGCGGACTCGACTCCAGTCACGCGCGCTCCGTTACGCATCGACGATTGACACGCTCGCCATGGGATGTGGACCTCTGCGCCGTGAACTAATAATCGATTAATTCGCCATCGATCCGAGGTTCGAATCCCTCACCAATGAACGCTTTCTGTGAATGCAAATTTAATTCTGCCGATTCAGCTTTTTCTGCACTCGGCAGCCACCGAGTTGAGATTATTTTCAGCCTAATTCAATAATCACCACAATCTCGCACGTGTCTATTACACGCTTGTTGCTGGCCGCTCTGCGTGTCGGGCCTTCGGGCGCTGTGGCTCAGCAGCCATGATTCAGTAAACCTCCTCGACTTACCAGCCGTGGGAATGGCCTCGATGAGTCTCAAGACGTCTTTGTGCAGGAGGGCCACGCCAAGAAATCCACGAGTTTGGCTTCGTGTGGGGGTGGGGGGAACCCGCCAATCGTAAACTAGGGGTAACTTCAAACTCCACACAGATAGATTCAATGATCCACGACGAGGACATCTGGCACGCGCGATACGAGAGTCGCAAACGCGCGCTGTGATCGGAGAGGAATTTGACGAACTCGAGACGTCTCCAGCGCGAGTTGTGTTGGTGCGCGGCGGAAGGCAACAGGGCGATGACATCATCACGGATGATGATGGCGGGTGAGGATGATGATGGAGGGGGAGGATGAAGATGATTTCATCAGAAACTGCACGTGTCGTGGAGCAGGGTGGGATTATGATGGGGATCGTAGTGATGCTAATGACTCATTAAAGCGATGATTATTACGACAAGGAGCGGGTGGAATGTTTCGTTCGGGATGCGATACGGGTGGGATGATGTTGTTGGCAATGATGATAATGTTGATGTACCTCGTATTCTCAGCATGCTCAAGTGCATGACAACCCATTCAATCATTGCGAGTTAAACGTGGTTGCCACCTATGTGCTATGATGGTGGACACTCCACATTATTATGGCGTGGATCAGGATATCCAGAGGNAAAAAAAACACCACCACCGATTCCTCAAAGTGGCGCTACCCACATTCATGTCAGCGATTTACGCCAATTTCATCCCCGCCGTGCCACCAGCAACCCCGCACGGACCAGACGGAGAAGCCATTCAGAAAGAATTGCACCACCCGCGGAGGAGGGCATCTGAATTGCTTCAGATCACCTCCGATCCACACGAGCGACGCTGCATTTCCCCGTGCGCTCTGCTACCGAGATCAATGTCACGTCGATATGACCAAGCTACAGTCTACATTAGACTGCCAGTACACTCACTGAGCTTGATAACCATTGCTACAGTCTACATTATAGACTATCAGTACGTTCAGAGGTTAAGATCCAGGCTACAGTCTACATTATAGACTGCCAGTACACTCACCCAGCTTGACCATTGCTAGTCTACATTATAGACTGCCAGTACACTCACCAAACTTAATAACCAGGCTACAGTCTACATTATAGACTGCTAGTACACTCACTCAGATTAAGAACCAGGCTACAGTCTACATTATAGACTGCTAGTACACTCACTCAGATTAAGAACCAGGCTACAATCTACATTAGTGGTTTGTTTTTTATTATTTGTATTCACTTGATTTATTTTCAATCTCCGTGACTTTACTGAAAGAACCAGAGAATTTGACCAGTCGGATCATCGTCATCAGAGCCACGTGGCTAAGGCTCTGTGACGTCACCCAGTGTCGCCTCGTCGCGGGAGATGGGCAACCTTCACGCGGCCCCACTCCGTCGTGAAAGTGATAAAATCACGACGAATGGCATCAAAGCGGCGACCGAACATCGACCGTCGAGCTCGGCCGTCTCCAGAGCGACGCCGCCGCGTTGGAGTGATGCAGCTTCATGGCCTAAGGCTGGAACGGTGCCGTGACGGAGACGTTCTCGATCCCCTCTCCGCCCGTGGGTAGAAGCGCGGGACAGTGTGGAGTGTANTGTGTGTAGTGTGTGTAGTGTGTGTAGTGTGTGTGCAGTGTGTGTGCGCAGTGTGTGTGCGCAGTGTGTGTAGTGTGCAGTGTGTGTGCAGTGTGTATAGTTTGTGCAGTGTGTATAGTGTGTGTGCAGTGTGTGTGCAGTGTGTACGCGCAGTGTGTGTAGTGTGCAGTGTGTATAGTGTGTGCAGTGTGTATAGTGTGTGCAGTGTGTATAGTGTGTGTGCAGTGTGTGTGCAGTGTGTGTGCAAGGGAGTCGTCCTCCGTTCTTGCGACCCGCCAAACAGGGCGGATGCGTCTCGAGCGGACGATGTCATCGATGGGCAGGGAACCGGGCTATCACCACAGCGACATTGGACTTTCTTCAGAATATCAGATATCACACGGGGCAGGCAATAGCACAGCAATATCACACAAAAGCCAATTCGTTGAGCTATCATTTGTGGTCAGGTCATGTCTGAAAAAGCGCTACATACCGCAGTGGGCCTTACCTGGTAAAACTAAAATAGCTTCGTTTTTAGTTTTAGTTTAGTTTGCAATCACGGATCGCGGAGCGGCCAAGTCCTCAGCGGTGCCGGATCAACGACCTGACCTCCGAGCCACCCGAACCATCTCCTCTACCCAGAGCAAGGCCGTAGCCATGGAGTCAACATTGGGGGGACCAAATCTTCCAGGGGGTCTGGGGTCCCCCCCCCAGAAACATAATAATCTAAATTTGAAAACTAATTTCCTGCCATTTCCTGCCTAAAAAAAAAAATCACTAACACATGGGATGGACTTTTCATTTATTTTTTCAATAATGTCTAATAGTGTATTTATTACATTGCTCTGCTTTTTCCTTTTTTACCTTTTCTTGTTTCATTGTATGTAATGGCAGAGATTAGGGATCAATAAAATACAACCATAACCACAATCACATAAACAGAAATTTAACTTATAGCAATATATTGGGGGGGGGGGACATTTTGAGCATATTTGAATATTGGGGGGGGATATTGGGGGGGGGGGGATGCGTCCCCCCAATATATAATGATAATTACGGCCTTGACCCAGTGTTGTATCCGGCACCACAGTGATGACGATTCATTTTACACGTGCGTGTTTTTTCCCCACGTGTGCAATTTGAATTTTTATTTCTTTGCTTTTGACGCGCGGCGCAAATGATCTCAGCACGCAACGCGACACCGAAAGACTTAACATAAACATCAAACAAAACGAGAACACAACAGCAGAACGACAATCATCGCGGTGACCAGTTTCCAGGGTCTACCCAGGCACATCGCAGTCCACCCCCCTCCCGCAAAGACAAAGATCCCCTGTATAGCCTTAACAGACTGTTGGGACAAGTGCTGTTAGCGAGCACCACCTTTGTCTCCCCAGTGGCGATGTTTGCACACCGCACCAGGTACTCATTTGAGGCTGAGTCGACCTTGGAGAGGCCCAAGACCAGTGCAGATAATCGTCACCGGTGTTGGCCGTGAGCGGGAATCGAATTCGTGTCGACGGGTTTGTAGCGCAGCACGCTAACCGCTGCACCACCGCTCCCCCTCCCCCCCCCAACACGGCACGGGCAAAATTGGAGAAACAAAAGTGAGACAACAGTCGGTGGGAACGACTGCGGGAACAATGGAACTGAGCACAACGAGAATAACGGGACAATGGAGTCACCACGAGCACAACGGGGCAGACAGAAGCACAAGAACATAAGAGAAGATCAGTACCGTAACAAGGGAATCGGGGACAGAGGAGATAACGACAATGGAGATGGCAGGAACAATAAGACTGACAACAATGGACAAAGAACAAAAACAGCAGGAACAATGGGAAAACTCAGAACAATGAAAACAAAGGGGCCAGGAACGATGGGGCAATTTGGGACAAATAGGAAGAGAAAGAGAGGGAAATAAGAATACCACCTCGGGGATTGACACAGGTGGGAGAGGAGATGCCGTGGGCGAAGGCTCGCCACGCGTGGGGTTCACAGAGAGGACTCGACTCCGAGTCTCGCCATGGGAGAAGAATCCCATTGAGCAGCCGTGTGGGGAGGAGGCCTCGAGACGCCCCAAGCTCACGGCTCCCATTGAGCAGACGGACCCAGGAAATACATTTCATGTATCAGAACATTCACACGGCAGTCACGATGACAATTACATCGTCGTCATTATCATCATCAGCGGCGGCAGCCCCACAATCAGCCACCAGGATAAATCCACTGCTGGATGAAGGCCTCCTCCACCCTAAGCCAGTTGCCGCTGCTTACCCTTCGTGGTGCAGTGATGGAGGAGTCAACATCCACCACTCGGATTGCGAAAACTCGATGCCGTGGGACATGATTACGAGGGACACGATTACGAGGCGGCGGCGAGGATTTGGAGACGGTGAAACTCATCCGTCGAATTGAAAATCCACGTTGGAAGACTCGCTGGTGAATATCAAATATCACAGCTCCTCCCATCGAAGGAGACTCCAATTCAGGAGGCCCCATTAAGAAGGAGCGATAGGCAGGCGCTTCAGTGACAGAACGTCAACTAAAGATAAATTCATGACAAGTCTGCCGAGATGACAGCTTGAGTTTGCCAAGATGCGCCACGATGGTGAAATGTTAACTACTTCGCCTGGTATACAGGAGGTCGTGGGTTTTATCCCGACCCTGATACTTTTATATTTGGAGTTTGCGTGTCTCACTCTCCCGTGGTACGTGGATTTTTCTCCGGGTCCTCCGGTTTTTCCCTCCACATTTAGAATCAACATTACGCGTTTAGAGTATTTGGCTGCAATAAATTCCACGCGATAAGCCACTTCGTTGGGCTATCATCGCTTCTGAAAAAGAGCTATATATAGCTCAGGGCCTTACCTGGTAAAATAGCTTCGTAAATAGTTTTAATTGAGCAATGCAATCAGAGTGCCACCAAGAACCTCTCAAAGATGCCAATTGTTCTTGCCCTCTCCCGAGAGCATTCTCACGAGAGGTGCTCTCTGGAGCTGCCTCTTGTTGTCAGGTGGTCTCTTTCAAAAGCGGCGGTGGCACGCACGGGCAAAGTAGATTGCAGGGACTCTTAAACCCGGCCCCCTCCTTCAAACCGAGCGGATTTCAAACGAAACGCCACCGGGCAAGGACACATCAATGAGGGAAAAACGGACGATTCGTTCAGAAGTCACACCGAGAAGAGTCGACGGCAATCGTCCCAAGGGCGAGAAGCGTAGGACGACGACGACGATCAGCAATCCGTTACATCCGCACCGCTGCCACCAATAATGACGACGACGACGAGAACCGACGCGTACATTCGCCACTCTTCACATGCACGGCGATAGAGCCGAATCAAAAATATAATTATCTTAGTCGTCATCGCCGCATCATCAGCATCACGATCTCCCACCCTCCAAACATTTTGTACAGCTTTTTTGTCGCAATTCCTCCCAAAAATAGACACGTACACGCTCAAGCACACACCTCATACAGCAATGAGCAGTTGTATTTTCGTGTTCCTGCGAATTCTAACACTGGGTGATGCATCAAGCATCTTCTGCTGCTAATTGTTCCTCCTCCTTCAGGTCACCAATACCCTGGCCCCATCCCGCCACTAAGTGACGGTGCCGTGACCACAGCGCCTGTGTGCCAGGCCAGGTGCAACTTTGAGGCCACGTGAAAGTGTCGAAGGCTCGCCGACAGGTCATGGGACAGACAAAGATCCCCCGCACAGCCTTAACAGACTGTAGGGGCAAGTGCTGTTAGCGAGCACCTGTGAAGGCCAGAACGGCGTAAGAGGGGTGGGTGGCTAGCACCACGCCCGACCGCCTTTGTCTCCCCAGTGGCGATGTTTAAACACCGCACCAGGTACTCATTTGAGGCGGAGTCGACCTCGGGGTGGCCCAGGACCGGTTCAAATGATCGTCACTGGTGGTGTTGGCCATGAGCGGCAATCGAACTCGGGTGGCCGGGTTCGTAGTGCAGCGCGCTAACCGCTAAACTACTGCTCACCGGGCAGACACTCTCACACACACACACGCATATATTTGTTACACTTTAGATCTCTTATTAAAGTTACACACAATCCCAACATCGAGCGGCTCTTATCTTGTAGCTGCGCATTTCCCTCGAGCTCCCCCGTGCCCAAGCAAGCGCTGCGATGCTTCAATTATGAAAGTCTCCACATGCCGGCCCATTATCCTTCCTCAAACACGACCGTTGCCTTCCTTCCGTCTCTGTCCACGTTATCACTCACAAAGCGCTGCAGCAAGTCCTCCCAGAAGCAGCTGCACGACTTCTCGTTGTACCTATTGCAACCTTCCCCGTGGAAAAAAAATAAACTCATTACATTCATTCCCTCGATCATTATTATTCATGAAACAAAGGCGATCCGCTGACGTCAGGGCTGGGTCACCCCCCCCCGGGAACACACGCAGGGCTCGTGCGCAGCTACAAGGCAGAAGGGCTCATCGCATTTCATGATTCGATTCGTATTCTTTAAATAAATCACACTCGCTCCGATCGCACAGTCGAAGTGGGGGGGGGGGGGATGGGGGGAAATTGGCACCCATTGAATTTTAGTTTAAACATTCAAACGTTCCACCGCCAACATCGGCAACTTTCTCCGACCGTCGCCGGGGGCTACGACCTACGCGTGAGGGCAATGCAGTGGCTGAGGGGGGGGGGGGGGGTCACACAGAGCCGGACGGCTGCTGTGGCGCTGACTGTAGGAGCGGTGAAGGACCGGGTTTCCTGGGGGGGGGGGGGGTGTTGAGTGAAGGGGGGCGACCCGGACCAAGTGAGGAGGAGGAGGATAGGCAACCGGCTCTCGCGAGTCACCTCACCCGGAGAATCCAACCGTGGCCCCCAGAATTCGTGGGGTCTCAGTTCCACCTCGCTGGAAAGTGCACCGTGCGAAGGCACCATTCGTTGTAGTCCAAAAAAGTTAATAAAATATATATATACTGTCTTTATGCATATATATACTGTCGTAGGCGACGTAACACAGACTCGGATACAGTACTTGGTATGCTGTAGTTGTTCGCGTGCGCGTACGTACACGCGCAATGTTACATGTGTGCAAACGTGTGTGCGCGTGAATACACCTAAATAGGCGCTCGCCAACAGCACTTGCCCCAGCAGCCTGCTATCTGAAGGCTATACGGGGAATATTTTGTCTTTGGACATGTACACGCACATGCAGTGTTATGTGTGTACGTATACACATGTACACACACTCTTAACACTGCGAGTGTGTGCACATACACACACGCGCACAGTGTTACGAGTGTGCATATGTGCCCATGTAGACACACACATGCAGTGTTACGCGTACACACACAGCATTGCGAGTGTGTGTGCACATTTGCACATACATACACATGCGCGCAGTGTTCAGAGCGTGTGTGTGTTGGCGTGCACGTGGCAGCAGGACGCGCGCGCTCTAGGTAGTAGTTTCATCAGGCAAATGCAGAAGCTTCTCTTGTGACACAAGTTCTCGCAAGGCCGACCTCGTACAGTACACACGTCAAACGAGTGTCAGGTTGGCTCGAAACACAGAGTCATCGAAATAATAACTTAAAGCCCTTTGTTTATCCACTGCTGGTTGAATGCCGACCAACCCCACCCCCCATCATGCTGCCGCCACCTCTTGCGATGGTGTCGCGATGGCAGACCGTGCAAGACGACAGCACTTCACCACGCGGGTCAGTGCCGGTTTGTGAAGGTTGTCAAGATGGGGTGGGGGTGGTGGAGGACCGACGGTTCGAGCGGTGCTTGCTGCGGAGGTTGGCAGTTCGGCTTCAGTGGGCCACCCTGGCTATTACCGCGGTCGAGTTAATAATGACGGCGGGCGTTCGTTCTGGATACACCCCCCCCCCAACGATGCCAAATTTGCCAAAATTCACACCGTTGCCAACACCCCACCTGCCCCTACAGTGAGAACGTGGACAGGAACCCGCTGAAAAAGAGTCATGAGACTCGGTGACGCTTTCCTCTGTAAACAAAATAATAAAGTAATTGGCGCTGCCCGATTGGTTAATCGTGATTGAGCCAGCCGTGATGGTGGTGGTGAGCTTCTCTGTGGGGTGAGAGGTGAGGGAGCAGCAGGGGGGGGTCGGTCGGTGGGGGGGAGCCGAGCGAGGAGGTACCGGCACCACTCATCGATGCCCACACACCCTGTTCCCCCCCCCACTTCCTTCCCTTCTACTCACTCCTCCTCCCCCTCAAGCCCCACCCTGGCTTGGCACGGACCACCCAACTGACCGCAAGAATCGGCGGAAACATTCTGCCAGCTCTCGAGGGCACGGCGAATACTTGCGATGACCGCGGGAGATAACGCAGTGTAAACCGGTTTAAGTCGAACTTACAGGAGATATCTCAACTGATGAGCCTAAAACTTTTGACACTTTTAACAGGGAAACGAAGGGAGCTGCCACGTTGGTGGTGTAATGGTCGGCAGCAATGCTGCGGCTCGCAACCCGGAAGTCGCCGGTCACATTCCACCTCCTGTGGCCTTGGCAGTCGAAAAGCAATGGCGTAAGTTTGATTTAAATCGGCCGTGCCCCGATACGGGCTGGGACGATGTCCGACGTTTCGCCTCCGGGCGCTGGGAGCCTCTTCTTCTTCAGGGAGCGAAACGCTCAAGAAAGTGTGCGGAGCTTCGTGCCGAAATGGAGGGAGCCGCGCGGCACGACCCGCGAACTTATTTTCACGCTGCGGATTTCGCCCCGCGCAAAAGGGGGCCGAGTCGCCGGCCTGCCGCGTCGCCACCCCGTGACCGCTTCGATTGTTCTATAACCTCTTTTGTCTTTCGCGCGGAAACAAAACGGCGACACCGCGTTGGGAAAAGAAAAACGCCGCCCCTGGCGCACGCACGAAGGGGTTTGCGATAATGGCCGATGCGCAGGCGCTAATTACGCGGCTGCATCTGGCGAGAGTGATTGAGAACAATACAGGGGAGACAAACACGTGTAAACGTGTCTTTTCTTAGTGTAGTGGGACAAAAATATAGTTTGTGAAGCTTGCTCAAGAGTTGTCGGTTAACGGAATGGCTAAGGTTTGCCGGTGAATGGCAGAGATTTAAGACTCGGCGGTTTGAGAGCGTGGGAGTTTCCTCGCTTACATACTCGCATTAGCACACACGCATACAATCGATTAAACACCACCACTCAGCTCGATGTTACTTGCAGGGACATCCGCACATCAGGTCGCATATCTCATCGGCGCACACCACCACCGCATCTCCGATAAGCACGGTTCACTACGTACAGTTCAACATACATACGTAGGTAAGTGGCTGGTGTTGATGCTGGCGCTGGTGGACACGTGGTTGTGTTTGTAGTGGTGGCCGTGTGGCTGACAGATTGGGGTTGATTGGTGGTGCTGTAGGTGAGGAGGAAGTGGTGGTGGTGGCGTGGCCGGTGGTCACTTGCTGGTGGCACGAGCAGGAGAGAGACGCTATCCGCGGGCGGTGGCTCGGCTACGAGGACTGGTCGTAGTCCGTGATGAGTTGCTTGATGTGCGCCAGCTTGGAGTGCAGGTACTCGCAGCGTCGCTTCTCTTGCTGGTAATCGGGGTTGGTCTGTGGTGAGAAATAGCAAGATAGAGGGGGTAAACGCATACCAAGACAAAGACCACCCCCCCTGTGTAACCGACACAGAATGTCTAGTCAAGTGCTGTTAGCGAGCAGCCTCTACAAATGCCTGCACGGTGCACGAGTTGGTGTGGCCGTACCCGGTGTCTGGCCGCATTTGTCTCCCCACATACACACAAACAGACACGTGTGGGCAAGTATGACAATACCAATACCCGCCATTCGCCACTAAGTGACGGTGACGTCACCAGGGCCCCGTGACGGGTCGGGCGCTCTGAGGCTACGTGACGCGTCGAAAGCTCGCTGACAGGAGGTCACGGGACTCACACAGGTGCCATGGGTTGACTGAGATGACTGGCAGATGCAACAGCTGTGCCCTCTACTCTGCCAACTACCTGTGTGCATGTATGCACACAGGCACATGTACAATGACAAATGCATACGCAAACAGACACACACGTACATGCGCAAGCACGCACGCATGCAAACCACCCGCTATGACTATGGATGGAAAAGCATGCCTGTCAACCCTTGATCAGTGCCTACCTTATTACAGGCCAATTCAGACCTTATTGGTCACCCCGTGCCCTTAAAAATCTCAAAGTTAATCCTATAGAGTCCCATCACAAGGGGGAAACACAAACAAATAGACAAAATAAATGCCCGTTTTGAAACGGCTGTATGGACCTGAAAACTCAATTTCCCTCGACAAGAATACGGGAAAACAGTACGGGCTGACAGGTATGCTATAGTCGTCGCCGCACGGCATGCGCTCCTCGCTCTCGTAGGGGAGAGAGAGAGGGGGCAACTAGGAGACAAAGAGATCGACTCAGAGGCACAAGGAGGAGGAACCAGAGACGAGCGGAAGGCAGCGGCAGCGGCCACGCAGTGACAGGCTGGCACTCCCAGAAATTGCCCGAGCTCTGCTCTCCTTATATATTACGGTGTTATCGGCCAATTAAAGAACGCCTACATGTGGGTGAAACAGGAGCGCCCGGAGAAAACCCACACATGCGTGCAAGGGGGAAACACTTGATCCCACGCAGACGCGACAGTTGGGAGTCCACATCTTTTGGCTGTAGCGCCTTCTACTGGCGAGGCTGAGTTACGGCTCCTCCTGGACGCTCGTGAGAGCGAGCGAGAGGGAGTCTTACAGCGCCTGCTGCGCGATCCGCCAAGCCCAGTGGGCAGGCACAGCGGTGCTCCCGCCACGAGGGTGACGACTCACCTTCTTCACTTTGCTGTACTCCTGCACCACCTGCTTCCGGATGACCTGGGGGGGACAGAGCAAAGATCGCATCACCGCCGCAGGCGCTGGGTTCCCCCCCACCCCGTTTCCTCCCCCGTCATCCACGCACTGCGGGGTCGTCGGTTTAGGCGAAGTGCTCGGTGAGCTGCGGAGATCAGAGCTCGTGAGAGAGACGGGTTCGGACCCCCGCTCTCTTACCTGATGCTCTCCCTGTCCTCTCCCTCTCTAAAACCCAGTGCTCCTCACCCCACACACTCTCTCCTGTCTCACTCCTTCCCCACCACTCGCCCCCACCACTCGCCCCCACCACGCGCCCCCACCACTCGCCCCCACCACTCTTCCCTCTCCTCACCGATGTCCCTCCTGTCTCGTTCCCTTCTCCTCCCCCTCTTCCTCCTCTCCCCTCCCCCCCACCTGCTGCTCCCTCGAGTCCGGGCGAGGGCGTGCATCTTGTGCTGCAGCTGCTCGAAGCGCCGCTTCACGGTGTCGATGCGCCGGTGCAGCCGCCGGTACTCGGAGAACTCGCTGCTGAAGTCGGCCTTGTAGCGCTCCCTCTGCTCCGGCGTCACGATCGGCACGTAATCCCTGCGAGCGAGCACGCCGCCGGTGAGCGCCGTCGGCGAGTACTCGGGAGCGGCGGGCGCTCTGCGGCGAGCGAGCACGATGCTAGCGAGCGTGCACCTCTTGCGGTGAGTACACGCGTGCTAAGTACACGCGTGGCAAGTACACGCGTGGCGAGTACACGCGTGTTGAGTACTCTCATGTTGAGTACACGTGTGGTGAGTACACGTGTGGTGCTCTAGTGATTAGTACTCACAGTTTGTAGTCCGGGTTGCTCGCCGCGCTAGAGGCACGTTCTGGTATCAGCTCCGGTTTGTCTGCTGGCGGTGAGGAGAGGTTGCAGGGGACGAGGGAGGGGCAGGCCGATGGGGTGGGGCGGCGGGGAGGAGGAAGGGGGGGGGGACCGTAAGGGCGACACGAAGAGAAAAGTGAAACTATGGGCAGGCAGCACGAGCGTGTAAATGAATCACGTCTTCTGGACATCTGTGAAAAAGAGCTTTCAAGCTCATCGGATTCCTCCAGTGTCAATAACGATTTGGACTTATAACCTGCAGCCCCTTCCAAGCCCACTGCTGGATGAAGGCCTCCCCATAGATCACCGTTGCTCTACCATGCCGCTCAGGGCAGATGAGCGAGTGACTGACTGCGGCTCGCATAACGCACTGAAACAGGTGGACTTCTCCACAAATCTGGCTGTCGCCTGATGATGCTAGTTGTAATTTCAGGCGAAACGTCGTACTCAGATTGTAAATGTTGTGGCTTGGCTCTCCAACACATCGGTGTGCTGCACTAGTGATGAATTGGCATGTTCTGTTTACATGACAACCCTTACTATTTGGCTGTGTTGGGTGGTGGCGGGTTTAACGGCACATTTATATATTTACGCGATCTCATCCTAAAAACCTGTATTAGGGACCACAACAGATTCGGATGTCGTTCACCAACGATGTCAGCCTTTGCCGGGAATGGAACTCGGGTCGCCGAGTTCAAGGCGCAGCTGCGCTACCACTCCACCTCACCGCAAATCTACGCCCACGGATTGTTTCTTAAAGACATGACAAAAATCCCCAGTATAGCCGAAACAGACTTTTGTGGCAAGTGCTGTTAGTGAGCGCCTATGAAGGCCGGCATGGTACACGAAAGGGTGGGTGGCCAGCACCACGCCCAGATCCCTGTGTCTCCCTCGTGGCCATGTTTACACACCACACCAGCTACTCATTTGAAGCGACCTAGGGGAGGCCCAGGACCGGTTCAGATAATCCTCACCGGTGTTGGCAGTAAGGGCAATCGAACTCGGGTGACTAAGTTCGTAGCGTGCTACCGCTCCCACACACACTCGCACACGACGACGTGTGCGCGTGCGTGTGAGAGTCCGAGAGAACCTTGGGCAGTGACGCCCGCGTTGATAAACGAACCAGAGGGAAGAAGGAATGCTCATTGCCAAATCTCCGAGCGACGATGCCAATTGCTCCATTCCCAACGGTCCGTCAGTCAATTGTGCAAGCGTCGATTACTCAACTGTGCACGCGGCCGACACGCGCACGTCCATACCCGTGCTGAACACACGCAGATCCTCCCACTCTACGGTTACAGAACGCCGGGGGGGGGGGGAATGTTGCCATTTGATGAGCAGCTACGAAGGCCAGCACGGCGGCGAACCGACGATTGGGGGGGGGGGGGTGGGCAATGCCACTGCGCCATCGGCCGCCTTTGTCTTGTCAAGTGCCAATGTTTACACACCGCACCGGGTGTTGTTGTTTCAGGTGGAGTTGACTGGTTCAGATATACATTGTGGGACTCACGTTAAGCCGTGGCCAGGAATCAAACTCAGGTTGACGGCTGCACTGGGTAATGTGTGCCCACCGTTGCAAAATGGCTTCTGATGTACCTGGCTGAGAGCGCGATTCCCCTTCGGAAACCCCTCCCGCCGTGTCAGAGAACGGCCCCGTAGAAGCGAATTTCACAGAGCTACTTCTGAGGTGCCTTCTTCAAGTGGGACCATGCGGTCGTTGGCAAGGCAGCGCTTTCTCCGCCGCGACGTTTTAAACAATTCCAAGCCGAAATCTTTGGCAAATTAAACATAGCGTGGACGCTGGACTGGTTCGACATTCGACGTCTCACCAGCAGAATCAGTTCATTCACAACGCTGGCGACCGGAGTTCTTTACAAGCCATAGGCCCTCTCTGTGTTGGCTTGCGCGGGCACACAAAGACAAAGATCCCTCCGAGAGCCTTAACGGACTATTGGGGCAAGTGCTGTTCTCGAGCACCTATGAAGGCTGGCACGGCACACGAGGGGGTGGGTGGCCAGCACCACACACACACACTACACCGCGTGCACACACACACTCACACTACACCGCGTGCACACACACACTCACACTACACCGCGTGCACACACCTTCTCTGGCGTCCATTTTGAACTTCTTGTACTGCATCTCTTCCTCAGACACTCCTTGCGAATCCACTTCCATCTCCTCTGCAGGCTCCGTCACGGCTTTTGGGTTTTCTTGCTCCCTCCTCTTTTCCATCTCCTCCTGCCTCTCTCGCTCTCTCTGTTTGTCTCTCTCCTCCTGCCTCTCCCGCTCTTGCTGCTTGTCTCTCTCCTCCTGCCTCTCCCTCTCCTGCTGCTTGTCTCTCTCCGCCTGCCTCTCCCTCTCTTGCTGCTTGTCTCTCTCCGCCTGCCTCTCCCTCTCTTGCTGCTTGTCTCTCTCCGCCTGCCTCTCCCTCTCTTGCTGCTTGTCTCTCTCCGCCTGCCTCTCCCTCTCCTGCTGCTTGTCTCTCTCCGCCTGCCTCTCCCTATCCCTCTCTCTCTGCTTGTCTCTCTCCGCCTGCCTCTCCCTCTCTCGCTGCTTGTCTCTCTCCTCCTGCCTCTCCCTCTCTTGCTGTTTGTTTTTCTCCTCCTGCCTCGCCCTCTCCCGGTCCCTCTCCCTCTGTTTGTCTCTCTCCAAGTCGCGGAGTCTCTGCCGCTGCCTCTCTTGATCCCTGTCTCTCTGTCTCTCCCTGTTCCGTTCTCTCTCCCGGTCACTCTCCCTCTGTGCCTCTCTATCTTTCTGTGTTTCCCCTTCCCTCTGTGCCACGGTTTCCCTCTGGGTCTCCATGTCCCTCTGTCTATCTCTGTCCCTCTGTGTCTCCTGGTCTCGATTTGTCTCTATGTTTCTCTGTGTTTCCACGTCTTTACTTGTCTCCCTCTCTCTCTGGGTCTCCGTGACCCTCTTTGCCAGCAGCTCCTTGTCTCTCTGCGCCGCCCTCATCATCTGCATTTCTTTTTCGATCTGCGCATCCTTGTCCCTTTGCACCTCTTTGTCCCTCTGCATATCCCTGTGTCCCTGTGTCTCTCTGTCTCTCTGCATCCCCCTGTCCCTCTGCATGCCCCTGTCCATCTGCATCCCTGTGTCCATCTGCCTCTCTCTGCCCCTCTGCGTGATCCTATCCTCCGATGTCCCGCGTCTCCCTGCTTCATCCCCGCGTCTCCCTGCGTCGTCGCCGCGCCCCCGGCATCTCCTTGCCCGCTGGCGTCTCCTCTCCGCTCCTTCTCCCTGCGCTTCTTCATCTTCCTCCGCGCAGTGTCGGGCACGGGCTGGCACGGTGGCGCCGCCGCCACCGCCACCGCCGCCGCCGCCGCCACTCCCTCGTCCTTCTCCCGCCGCGGCGGTTCCGGGCGATCGCAGGGGGTGGGAGGAACGCGGCTCGTCAGATGGGACACGCGCGGCTTCTTGGTGCCGTTCTGCGACATTTTCTGCTGCTGCTGCTGCCCCCCAACGACGGCTCCGCGTCCTCCTCGGCGGAGGCGTTTGGTCGTTTCTGCGGCAGCAGCAGACGAAGCACCCGGGTAGAGTGACAAGTGACGTGACCATCTGAGTAGTGTGAGAGGTGATGTGACTATCCGAGCAGTGACAGGTGAAGTGATACCTGTGTAGAGTGACAGGTGACGTGACTATCCGAGCAGTGACAGGTGAAGTGATACCTGTGTAGAGTGAGAGGTGACGTGACTATCCGAGCAGTGACAGGTGAAGTGATACCTGTGTAGAGTGACAGGTGCCACTGTGATTACCTGGGCTGTGTGGTTGGGTGGTCGGCTGGCCTCCGCGGCAGGACTAAGCCGAGGTTGCGGTGCATTGTGGGATAGGCCTAAGGGGGCGGATGCTGCTGCGTCCCTCTCCTGTGCAGACACGACACGACACACAGGGCAGGCTGGGTCACGGCGGGGCCAAGCGGAGACGCAGGGGTCACGGTGGTGGAAGCAACGGCGACGGAAAGACCTTCCATCCTTACGTGGAACATCCAAGTCGGCGTTCAGTTCATTGCTTGTGCTAGGCCTCAGGTCATGAGATTAGGGTTTGGCCTGGGTCAGGGTTAAGACTAGGGTTATGTTTTGGTTTTGGGTGATGATTAGGGTTAGGATCAGGGTTCGGGCTATGTGTGTGACTCGGGTTGTGTGTAGGGCTGGGTGTAGGGCTAGGGTTCTGTGTAGGTCTAAGGTTATGTGTCGGACTAGGGTTGTGTGTAGGGTTGTGCGTTGGGCTAGGCTTTTGTGCAGGACCAGGGTTAGGTGTAGGCCTAGGGTTGTGTGTAGGGTTGTGTGTAGGACTATGGTAGTGTGTAGGGTTGTGTGTAGGGTTGTGTGTATGACTATGGTAGTGTGTAGGGTTGTGTGTAAGGCTAGGGTTGTGTGTAGGACTATGGTAGTGTAGGGCTGTGTGCAGGGCTATGGTTACGTGTAGGCTTGTGTATAGGGCTAGGATTGTGTGTAGGACTAGGGTTATGTCTAGGGCAGATGTTGTGTGTAGGACAATGGAAGTGTGTAGGCTTTTGTGCAGGACCAGGGTTATGTGTAGCGTTGTGTAGGACTACGGTAGTGTGTAAGGCTTTGGTTGTGTGTAGGACTAGGGCTGTATGTCGGGCTAAGGTTGTGTGTGTAGGCTTCTATGCAGGACTAGGGTTATGTGTAGGATTACGTTTATGACTGGGGTCGTGTGGTGCAAGGTTTGGAGGGCCGGCCTGACCGAGAGAGCAGGGCCTGCACGGCGCGTCGCTCCTCCGGCGAGTAACCCGGCCAGTCCGGCCGCACCTCCGCATAGGCCGCCTCCTTCAGTTGCTGCCGGCCATCCTGGCCCCTTGGTGCCGCCACCTCCACGGGCAGCCGGCAGAGGGGGTTCATGGAGGCGGGGTGGTGGGGAGGGGGGAAAGGGCAGCGGGGTGGTGGGTGGGGTGTAGCAGACCACACCATTAGCACAGCAGTGACAAACTAGAAACAGGACGGAGGGGTTTAAAAACCCACCTGCTCTCCCGCAGTCTCATGGCAACCAACGCATTTAATCCAGTGGCTTTGGGAGCTTCACAAAATCTGCACGTCATCCACCAACCCCTGCCTCCAAGGTGTTTTTTTTGCCACCACTGTGCCCGGTTCACAATTGCCTGGCGAAGGTGGCCACGCTGGCCAGCTGGAACCCATTGCCCAAGAAAATTTGGGGGAAAAAAAACGTGATATATAGCCCGTGGGCGACACTGCCCGTGGTGGATACGAGTAGCATTCTCCACCAGCAGTGGCAGTGGGAGGCTCCTCTTGGCTCACGAGCGAGTGTCGTCATATTCTAGTGCCAGATGTTTTTATGAAACGGGCAAAAACAACTTCTCAAAACACCGCCTCACCTGCTCCAGGATAGCGAACACTTGCGAACGGTCACACTGCCCACCACCACCAACGCCACCAGCGTCCCTCTCTAGCCGTGCCACCAGCTCGGCTTTTTTGCAGGGCCGCAGCGCCAGGAAGTGCACCACACGCTCGCGCATGGGGCGCCGCAGGGCCTCCGCAGGGCCCGAGGAGGCGGCGGCGGCGGCCGCAGGGGACGCCGGACGGAGCGCAGCGGCGGTTGTGGCGGCGGCAGCGCTGTTAGTGCCGGCGGCCGGGCCTTGCGCAGGGTGTTAGCTGGGTTGAGTGGCGCCGATCGCTTGCGCCCTGGGGCGAGGTCCATCAACTCGGGCGGCAACCTCCGAACGGTTCTCTTGCCTGGGGTGGTGGCGGCGGCAGGGAGGGAGGAGGGCGAGGGTGGCGGTAACGGTGAGATGGTTGGAGTAGAAAAAACACGGCTGTTGTGAAGGGCCCCTTAATCGCGTGGGCCCTCCACCACCGACTTTCCGGGTGAATGAGAGGATCAGTGAGTGGGTGAGCGAGTGGGTGAGCGAGTGAGTGGGTGGGCGAGTGAATAAGTGGGCGAGTGAGTGAGCGAGTGAATAAGTGAGTGAGTGAGTGAATGAGTGGGTGGGTGAATGAGTGGGTGGTTAAATGTGTGTGAATAATTGTGTTCTTGATTGGGTGAGTGGGTGAATGAGTGGNTGTGTGTGTGTGTGTGAATGGCGAGTCTTTAAACACTTGTGCGCGCGTTACAATAAAATTTGTTTGGCTGCGTCGGGGTGTTCAAGTCAATTAAATACGTGGCCTAACATAAAAAAATATAATCCATTGTGAATCTTAATACCGGTTGCGAAAAACCACCTACTCGTCAAGTCAACGGCGGTCATTTCCCTTTCGTCGTCGTTAGGAGTAATTCCTCTGCGGCCGTGAAATAAAGGCGGTAAAAAAAACGAACACGAGAGGCCGTGTCAGCCAAGTGACGCGCAGCCTGGGAACAAATAATTGCCTCCCCGGGGGAGGACGCGGCGTGCCAGCGTTAACGAGCGAGGATCCGTTACAACACCAGAGCTCGACCTTTGGCCCCCCCGCTCTTAATTCGTGTCGCGGGGGTTTAAATTTGGGGCGTAATCGTTGGTCACGCGTCGGACGATGCTCGGGAACGCCGCGAGACGCCTGCGGAAACGTGCCCCGTCGCGCTCCCGGGCAATTGCTCAAATATTTTCAGGGCAGACGGCGATCCGTCAACGATGCGGAGAGGCGCCCGCCGCCGCTGCCGCTCACACTAATCCCTCGTGCGAGACACCGGACGAGAGCTGGGCGTGGTGGCGCGCACGTTCGCGTGTGTGGTGGCGTGGTAGTAATGGTGTGTGGTGGTGTGCGTGTAAAGTTGTGGCATGTTGGCGTTGTGGTGGCGTAGCGGTTAGCGCGACCTGGGTTCGATTCCCGCTCACGGTCGACGCCAGTGACAATTATTTGAACCGGTCTTGGGCCCTCCTAGATCGACTCAGCCTCAAATGAGTACCGGTGTGGTGTGGGGTGACAAGGGCGATTGGGCATGGTCTTAGCCACACACCCCCTCGTGTGCTGCGCCGGCCTTCATAGGTGCTCGCTAACAGCAGTTGCCCCAATAGCCTGTTAAGGGTATATGTGGGATCTTTGTCTTTGTTCCAGACATGCGTGGTGGTGAGGGTGGTGTCTGTTGTGTGGAGAGTGGAAGTGTAGTGGTTAGTCGTCCTCTCTGATAGCGAGTGAGTACTGTGCGGCAGTGGCGCGTTCCAAGTTGAAACTATGCCCATTATCACCGTTGTGATAATGTAGAGTAGAGATGTACGCAGTGCACGCAGTTGAGCGGGTGCAATTGAGGATGAGCAGGTGTGCGCGCTGGGGCAGGAGGTTGGCGCCGGGGAGACGGGAGATGGGGGCAATGATTAGGGATGAAAGAGTGCGAGAGGTACATGAGGACTCGGAATGAGGAGGGGTATTTTAGCGGGAGTGTGCGTGAGCAAAGGGAGTTGTTCGGGGACCAAGAGAGAAGACATCGCCGCTGCTGCTCAAACCGTCAACGGGACCGCGCCCCGCACACCGTCGCCGGGCGGGTGTTGGCCGAAGCCCCGCCGGGACAGACGGGTGAGTGGGTACGGGGCAGCGTAGGAGAGGGCAGCGGCGAGATAGGAGAGAGTCGGTGAGGTGCAGAGTAGTGAGATGCAGAGTAGGTGAGAGCGGGTAGTAGGAGAAGCAGAGTGTGTGGTGATAGTGGAAGGCAGTCATAGGAGTGCCTACAACGGGTGCGAGAATAGGATTAATAAAGTGTAAGCAGGTGACCTATTACTCGTGTGCGAGTAATTTCAAGAAATATAAAAGTGCAAGTTGAAAAATTAAAACCTCACTATGAGGGCGTTATTATAGCAAGACGCAAATTGGCCTACAAGGTGGCCTGGAGATGGCAGGACAGTCAGAAGTTGCAAGTGGGGAGCACAGGTGGTGCATCTGCCAGTCATCTCAGTTAGTCAACCCATGGCACGTGGTCTGCCATATTACCTCGTGCCAGGAGCAAGTCTTTGACACTTCACGTGGCCTCAAAGTGCATCTAGCCTGGCACAAGCACTATTGGCGATGTCATCCCTACTTGGGCATGGTGCTGGCTACCCACCCCTCGTGTGCGGTGCCAGCTAAGGGCACTTGCCCCAACAGCCTGTTAAGGCTATACGGGGGATTTTTGTCTTTGCATGCGTCTAGGTTGACAACACTGGGGAGACAGACGTGACCAGACAAGGTGCTGGCCACCCTTCCCAGTCACCGGTGCGCCTCGCTAACCGTCGGTGAAGGCTACGCGGGGGACCTTTGCCCTTTGTGTGGTGCAGCATCACCGTTGAAGGGGCCGCCGGGTTTGATGACGATGGCGCCGCGGCTGCGCGTCTCCTCCTCGGCCTGCGCCATGCGCTCGCGCGTCGTCTGGTACGAGTCGTCCGTGGCGCAGATCGTCAGCTTCTCCTGCACGGTGCCCACGCAGTCCAGCCGCGGCACGCCCAGCCTGCACACGCGCACACAGGCGAAGAAACCGCCCCCCCAGGTAGCCTTTAACAGACCGTTGGGGCAAGTGCCGTTAGCGAGCGGCAGCGCATGTGAAGGGTGGCACGGTGTGCTAGGGGTGGGTGGTCGGCACTGCCGCCACGACCGGCTGCCTGTTTTTCTGCCCAGTGCTGAAGTTTACACATTTAAGGCTGCATCGACCTAGGGGAGACCCTGGACCGGTTCTGATATTCTCATCACTGCATCACTGGTGTTGGCCACGAGCGGAAATCGAACTCGGGTAACGGGGTTCGTAGTGCGCAAACTAAATCGCCACCACCCTGCCCCATACAAACACACACAGGTATACATACACGCATACACAGGTGCTAATGCCCACGCACGCACAGGCTGTAACACATACATGCCCACACGGGTACACTCACACTCACACGGTTATAAAGATAGGAGCAGGTACTAACAAGCACACAGGGGTATAAACACATGCAAATATGTATGCGCAAGTATCAACACGCATAAATACACACATGCATGTATGTGCATGCCTAGGCACAGGCCGGAACGTACAGGCATAGTCACACATACCGGCATTGTTGCATCAGTATCAGCAGCATTACCATTACGCTAATGCACGCAGGCGCCTTCCACTAATGTCTCAAGGCTCCTAATAGAATAAGGAAAGGCCAAGAGAGAAGAAGCCAAATAGAATAAACGGATTTTATTTTCGATTTAAAGCTTTCGTGACTGCAGGTATTCATCTTCTTGGTTCTTTCGGTAAAGTCACGTAGAAGGGAAATAATAAAATAAAAAATAAAACATAATAAAATACAATTCTCACGACGTTTCGGCCACAAAGCAAGCAGCCGTCCCTCAGGTGAAGAACAGGGCTGTCGGAAAGACAGCGTCCGAATGAAAGACAGCGTCTTTCCGACAGCCCTGTTCTTCACCTGAGGACGGCTGCTTGCGTTGTGGCCGAAACGTCGTGAAAATTGTATTTTATTATGTTTTTTTATTATTTCCCTTCTACGTGATGACTTTACTGAAAGAACCAAGAAGAAGAATAAACGACTTAAGATGTGGTTTTTAGACGAGACTTATTATCGGATGAACGAATTTCCAACGGTAGGGAATTCCACGCACGTCAAGTGGCCGCGCTCACCCAGGAACGCAGCCGGGGTCGAGGCACGCACAGAGCTCTTCTTCACAGATATCAATGCACGATGGGAGGAACAATCCTCTAGTCACGTTTTGCAAAGACATCAAACTTAGCGATAAAAAGTTGCTCGTATCATCACCACCACCATCATCGCTATCATTATAACCACGCTTATTTGTTTCCAGCCTTTACGTTTAATTTGTGTTTCCCGTCACCGTTTTGCGAAATGTTTTTTTGTCACTTTCTCCCCAGTTTAAAATCCAGACCGCGCTATCGGCGACGTTACGAGACGGCGAATCCATTCGGGAAAATCTCGCAGAGCCGCGCGCCACTCCATGTCGCAAGAGAACGGCCCACGGAAGCGGACATCGAAGAGCTACCACTGAGGTATATTCTTCAAGTGGCCTCTGGTGCACACCCAGTAGGGGGATAGGGGTGGGGGGGGGGGAGCAGCACTTTCCCATCCGCTCTGACCAACGAGAATCGCACGACAGTCAAACCGATATTTGAATTCTCGGAGATGACATTCAGCTGAAGGAAGTGCAGAACCGCATTGAATGCGACAGTGTTTATTTTTTTGTCATCGGTGGGTGAGCAACACGAGACAATCGTCAAATCGCTAGGCTTGAGAGCGCGGTTTAATTGCAGGCGGTGGGCTGAAACCTGGAATCTAACCCACTCGGCGTCTGCGACCTCTTGAGCCAGCCATTGAATTCCTCTCCGTTTGCAGAAAGCGTTCGGCCCGTATTCTTAGTCGGGCTTGTCTCAGCCTCGGGCATGGCTCAGGGCGAGCTGCTGGCTCAAAGCCAATGCTCACCCTGAGCAACGCTGTGAGCACGGTCCGTGTCCACGTCCGTCCAGTGCTCGCCGAGCTGCATCGGCTTCCGTTTGCCGAAGGAATGCGTTATGAGGTCGCGCTATTACCCACAAGGTGCTTGCCACAAATGATCTCGTTGAGTAACATAAGCCATCATCAGCAAACTCCGGTCATCCTCGCAGCGGATTTTGGCTGGCCGTCACAGACGGTGGTCACCGCATCGCACGCGTTCAGATGCGCTTCTGCAGCCGTCTGAAACGCTTTTCGTTCCGATTTCAGGAAGCCACTGGAGCAATGCACTTTCACATCATCAGCTAGATTGAAAACTCATTTCTTTAGAACTACTTCTTGTGTTTAGTTTGTTGTCCTTCCCTGCACCTCCGATTAGCACGGTTGGCTACGTACGGTGCGAAAGACGTTCAACATACATATACATACATTCCCACAAGGCAGAGCCAAGAGGCGAGCCGCGATTACGAACGAGAGCGGTTCGGTTGCGAGCTCACCCCTCCGTGCGCGCGGCCGGGGGACTCACCGGTCCACGTGCTGGTGCACACAGTCAAAGCTGCCCTGAGCCCCGTCCCGCGAGCGGTAGATGGAGAAGGTGCGGAAGCCGCTGGGGCTTTCGGACAGCGGCACAGGGATCTTCATGTACTACGGGAAATGCAAAAAAACTCTTAACCGGGGAGTGGCACGGCCCGGTGACATCTGTGCCATCGAGTCGGTGCCAACCACACAGGGTGGTGCCTGCCGAGCGGTGGTGGAGTGTGGTTGGCATGGCTTGAAGTGGGTCCCCAGTCCAAGTTAACCCCCTTCCACCCCTACACCCCCTCTTCTCCGTACCTCGGCGCCCGCGGTGCAATTGTACCGCCTGCACACTCGGGAGCTACGCCATTGCACCAACCCAGCGGTCAGGTAGCAATGAGCACACTGCCGAGTATATTTCTAACCACGGCTGGCACCAACACCATGGACCAGTTGGCCGTTAGTGATGCCAGAGAGCATCGTGGCTTTGGCTCGAACGGCCCTGGTCATAGGGCGAGTGCCGTGCAAATCAGCTGGCAGTGAAGGTCTACCCTCCTCCCCTGCTGGCCGCCCAGGCAGAGTTTCCAGTGGGACTGGTTTGGCGACAAAATAGTTTTGCATCTCTAGTTGTTGTTGTAGTCATCGTCATCATCACCACCACCACCCCTCGGGCCACCACCCTCTAAACACAACCAACACCTCCACCCCACCCCCCCTAGGAGGTCTAACAGCTGTGAGCAGACCACCCCCACACACCCAGGTCTCCTTTGTGATGTATGTTATGTATTTATCTAGGAGAGCCACACCGAGTCACAGGACTCTTGGTCCTGCTGCTGCTGCTGCTGCCACATTGAGGCTTTTATTTTTTTAGTTGTCAAATAATGATGAATTGCGTTCATTATGCACGTGGCGAGTAAACTGGCGTACCCGGAGAAAACCAAGGCCTTGTGTGAGAGGGGGAACACTCTATCCCGTGCCACGAGTTAACATTATGAAGCCACTGGAGTCATGCACTTTTAAATCTCGATTGAAAACTAAGTTCTTTAGAACTCTTCTTGTTGTGTTTAGTTTGTTGTCCTTCCCCGCACCTCTGACTAGCGCGGTTGGCGACGTACAGTGCGAAATAAGTTCAACATACGCACATACTACTATACACGCCACTATAAACTACACTACTCTACACCACTCGCTAACACTCCACTACAATACACTACACTGAATCATCATTTCTTTAGAATAGTTTTTTGTGTTTAGTTTGTTGTACCTCCCCCACACCTGCGATTAGCACGGTTGGCTACGTACAGTGCGAGAGAAGTTCAACATACACACACCAAACCCCCCCCCCACCGCCCCCACAATGACCAGTGTGGTGAAGTATGGTCAAACAAACTCCAGGGCAGGCAAACAGATGGACAAGGCGCTCTGAATTATGGTGATTGTTATTTTTAGCGACGTTCTGGCGGCCACCAACGGCTGAGTGGGGCGCCCATGTGAGATGGAGGTGGTGATGGAGGTCCTTACCCCCTTGTCTCCTCCCAGACAGATCTTTGGCTGTGGGGATGAGGCTCCCTGTGGTGGGGAGGAGAGGAGGGATTGGGAGGGAGCAGACACAGGGGGGAGGGGTAGTGTTTGGACATTCATTATTCATTATTAATTAACTTCACTTAAATTCCTTAAATAATTGTGTTTAGTCTTTCGAGTCCCGATATCAGCATCACAAGACGAAGAATCTATTCGGAATGCGCACAGCAGGGCGGATCCCCTTCTTGTTAAGAGAATGGCCGGCAGAAGTGGACATCACAGAGCTATTTCTGAGCGACCTCTGATCCAACAGAGCGGAGGGCAGCACTTTCCCATCCTGCCCTGCCAACCGAGAGCAACGTTCGTCACATGACGAACATCAAACTGATATTTTAAATTCTCGGGAGGTGGAATTAAGACAATTTAAGAAGCCTAATTTAACACGATTATACCGGCCTGAGACCGTAAAACTCGCTTGACTTGAGAAGGCCGAATTAATCACAGACGTCTCTGCCCACCCCCATGACCCACAGCTGCGTTCATCACCAAGATGATGTGCAAACAAAGACAAGCTCCCCCGTATAGCCTTAACAGACTGTTGGGGCAAGTGCTGCCTGCGAATACCTATGTAGGCCGGCACGCACACGAAGGGGGTGGGTGGCCAACAACCAAGCCTCGCCGCCTTGTCTCCCTCATGGCAATGTTTAACACATCGCACCAGGTACTCATTTGAGGATGATTCGACCTAAGGGAGGCCCAGGACCAGTTCAGTAATCCTCACTGGTGGTGGCCGTGAGCGCGATGCGCAAACACGCACGCTTGCACACGCACGCTGTTCCCATGCCGTCAGCCAATTCCATCAGCCAATACACAAACACAGGGAGGAAAACCCATGAATATGCACGGTGGATTTTGTGCAAATGCTTTCCGACGTGCGTCTCGTCTTTGGAACGGATTTAATCGGCGCAGATCGAGTCGTGGAGGCGCACCACGAGATGGCGATCAACGTGGTGGCGTGACGTGGTCACCCGGCCAAAAAGGCTTCTCCGTAAAAGCGCGGGGGGGGGGGTTGTGGCAACGCTTTGGCGAGCCAGTCCGTGAAATTGTCAAGATTTTATCGAATTACAACACCAAGGTTTGATGTAAAAACGTTATTTTTTCCTTGCGTATTTGTTTTGTTTTGTTACGACAGTTATTGTAGTCCACTGCATTTGGATGGACGGTGCTTGTGCAGAAAATGTAAAATAAACCAACTTCGTCTAAAGAAAAATGTAACCGCCGGGTGATTTAACACCCGAAACCAAAATAACCTCGGACGTGCTTGATTTAGTCTATTACTATTAAACTATATATTTTATCTTACCAGGTAAGGCCCACTGAGCTGTATAGCTCTTTTTCAGAAGCACCTGGCTATGGCATGGCGATGGGGAGGCCGTCATTCAGCAGTGAATTGACATTAAAGGGTTGTTGCATGCACACTCGGTCAAGCAGACAGATTGTTTAGTCTCGTCCACACTGTGCTCATACCGCTACCAACACACCGTGCAGGTCAAAACAACACACCCACCCACTCACTTACTCACCGACTTACCTACTCACTCACCACTCACCCACTCACTCACAAAGCCACTCACCACACTGCAAGCACAATAAGATGCTCACCCACCCACTCAATCACTCACTCACTCACCGAGCCACTCACCCACCCATCACAGTGCAGGTCACAACACTTCTATTTTTCTGCTTCTACCCTCACAATGCTCCACTGTGGAATTCCTCCTCCCATCATCGTCGTCTTTTCCCCCCAAAGCTCTCACAACATTAACTTTCCTCAACTCAAGAATACACGTGTTCAAAACTATTATCTCTTACAACTTTGATAATACTGTAAAAAGCCGTTTAGTGACGGTCCTTCGATCTTTTTGAGCCTTTGCTCTGCAACTTTATTCAGAAAAAGGAAAAAAGTGGTCCAACATTTCAGGCAACAGCCCAACTTCAGAGCACAGAAGAAGAGGGGGTGGGGGGCAGAGTGAAACTCGCCAAACTTGTGGCTGGCAATGCGCGCGCTAGCTTTACAGCGCGGGGAGGGAGATTTTCTCTACCTCCTATAAAAGCGCCGAGTCTGTGTTTCCCCGAGGCCGCGTGGCCAAGGTCCACGGGCCCACGTCACAGGGTGCAGATGGAGGCAGCTGCGCTGGGCGCAGCCCCCGAAACCGCTCGCGTCAGCTGATGCCGGATGGCGCCTCTACGCTCGAGCGAACCCAAAAAAGGGGGGTGCTTTGGACTTAACTTGGGGTTTGACAGTGGCTTGGAGATGCTAAATGCCTCGCTTGGTATTCAGGAGGTCGTGGGTTAGATCCCGACCCGGACGCCTGTATATTTGGAGGTTGCGTGTCTCTCTCTATCTCCCCGTGATCACTGGATTTTTCTCCGGGTCCTCCGGTTTTTCCCTTCACATTTAGAATCAACATCACGCCTTTGAGTATTTGGCTGCTATAAATGTCCAGATGATAAGCCACTTTGTTGAGGTATCATTTGTGGCCAGGTCACTCCTGAATAAAGCTATGCAGCTCAGTGGGCATTACCTGGTAAAAATAAAGTTAAAATAGTTCAGCTAACTCTGCCACATTGACCGGACGTGCTGTAAGAAGTTGGCAGTACCCACACTTTACCCCACCACGGGCAATCACAGCCAAACTGCGGTGAACCCATTCGTGTTGCTGGGTGGACAGAGGCGGAGGGCGTTGTGGGGGAGGGAAAGAATTTGGGAAACTTGCCCCGTTGTGACAACTGCCGCGCCTGGAGGTCGTCTCGGACCTGCGACCTCTGGATTGCAAGTCCGGTGCCTGCTAACGATTAACGTCGCAGCGGCAGCTTAGTCATAGATGTTAATTGATTAAATGACAAGTAATTAGGGCCTCTATACACAACGCAGTGGGCTAAATGGCTGACGAATACGAGCATTACTGTACAGGTGGCGTCTCAAGCTCAGATAAAATATATAATTATTGGCCAGTCAACCCATTACCGACAGCTCGTTAGCCGCACAATGAGTCATGCACTCCCCCCTCCCCCCCCCGTGACTCCATAAATTATGCCCATTGGAAGCCCAGGCGATGATTCAAATCAGTAGTCGATTCTCCTTTTGTCACTCATTATCCACACTGTTCAACCACCACGACTGCATGTCACAGCAGCACACCCGCCCGCATAATCACATACTCTCTCACTCGCTCGCCCACTCACCAGAACCCACTCACCCTCCCGCTCATACACCCACTGACTCACCAACTCAGTCACCAACCCACTGACTCACCAACTCAGTCACCAACCCACTGACTCACCAACTCAGTCACCAACCCACCGATTCACCAACTCAGTCACCAACCCACTGACTCACCAACTAAGTCACCAACCCACTGACTCACCAACTCAGTCACCAACCCACTGACTCACCAACTCAGTCACCAACCACTGACTCACCAACTCAGTCACCAACCCACTGACTCACCAACTCAGTCACCAACCCACTGACTCACCAACTCAGTCACCAACCCACTGACTCACCAACTCAGTCACCAACCCACTGACTCACCAACTCAGTCACCAACCCACTGACTCACCAACTAAGTCACCAACCCACTGACTCACATATCATTCACCAACCCACTGACTAACCAACTCAGTCACCAACCCACCGACTCACCAACTCAGACACCAACCCACTGACTCACCAACTCAGTCACCAACCCACTGACTCACCAACTCATTCACCAACCCACTGACTCACCAACTCAGTCACCAACCCACTGACTCACCAACTCAGTCACCAACCCACTGACTCACCAACTCAGTCACCAACTCGCCCACCGACCCAGTCACGAGCCACACTACAGGGCACAACACTTCTCTCTTTCTGCTTCGTCCCTCGCCACTGCTCCACTGTGGAAATCCTCCCCCCCCCCATCGTCTCTTACCCCCCCCCCACCAAAGACATTGTAATCACCGTGCAAATTCCCCAAATTATTACCATTACAACTTTGACAGTGCTGTTTGCTAGTGGCCGTTTGATGTTTTTGGGCCTTTGGGCCTGTGCTCAGCAACAGTCTAAAACAAATACAGTCGACCCTTGTGCATCATCGCCAAATTTCCCCATCGCAGCTTCGATATGTCGTGGGGTCGGCAGAAGAAATTAAATGGGAATATTTTGGGAATATTTTGGGAGTTTTGCGAAGGCCGCAGACGACACGTGAAAAGTTGAGTAACTCAGAAAGTACAGTACTGTATAATATTAATGTATTTTATATTTGATACCATAAATAGACCATTTTTTTAAAGTAAAATTTCGTAAAAAGTTAAAGCAAAGGCTGCAAATGTAGAGACAACTTAAAAAGTTTAGTAACGCGAGGTGCTCGCTTCACTCGCCAAGGGGACCAAAACATTTCGCGTGGTTTTTCCAGATCGTGGGGGCCTGCCCCCCTAACCCCCGCGATGTGTAAGATTCGACTGTAAAGAACCCTTGCAGACATCACAGGTGCAGAAGCACGCATTCATTCATTCACTGCGGCACAACAGAGAAAGTGTCAAGGCTGTGTCAGAGCCCACAGATGAGGTGACAATGAGGCGTTACAGACGATGAAGAGGTCGCAATACCAGAGGTGGTGGTGCTATGTCAGAGACCAGAGGTGGTGGTGCTGTGTCAGAGACCAAAGGTGGTGGTGCTGTGTCAGAGACCAGTGGTGGTGGTGCTGCTGTGTCAGAGACCAGAGGTGGTGGTGCTGTGTCAGAGACCAGAGGTGGTGGTGGTGCTGTGTCAGAGACCAGAGGCGGTGGTGGTGCTGTGTCAGAGACCAGAGGTGGTGGTGCTGTGTCAGAGACCAGAGGTGGTGGTGCTGTGTCAGAGACCAGAGTGGTGGTGGTGCTGTGTCAGAGACCAGAGGTGATGGTGGTGTTGTGTCAGTGACTCGAGGGGGTGTCAGAGATTGACAGTTATAGCCATCCTGTGAAAGCACCCCCCCCACCCCAGCCCCAACAGCTGCAGGCAGACACAGGATGGATATTTTATTCTATTCTGAGAGACTCGTCGAATTCCTCAACTTTCCCCTGGGGGCGGGCACAATTGCATGGGATTTTAGTTTGACGAGTAAAGCAGTCCCCCCCCCACCCCCTTAGCTTCGCGACGCAAGGCGTCGCGTGCGTAGCAATTGATGCTTTTCAATTTGCAGAGTTGCGACGGCCGTCGACGTTACCTCTCGCGGACGCGATTTGCCTTTCACCGCTATGTCAACGACGACGACAGCAGAAACCACACCGGATCGATTCCACTGTTGGAGAGTGCAATTTTGGATGAATTCGCGAAGCGTCGCGACAATTCACCGACATCTCCGGATGGGGAATGTTCACCATCATCATCGTCATCGTCACCATCAGCCGCGATCAATCCACTGCTGGATGAAGGCTTCCCCAAGCCGCCACTGAACATCACCAATGCACGAATTGACCTCGTCGCTCCATCTCCTCCGCGATGGTGGATGTCCTCTCCTTGGCTGCCACTCTCCCCTAGACTATTCTCGACCATCTGCCATCGTCCCCCTCCTCGCCGTGACATGTGTCCTGCCAAGCACTCCGCTAACTTTTCTGAACACTTTAGGGACGGGACGGTAAGCATCATCTAATAAGAGCATCAGGATGATGCCGCTGACGATGAGAATAAAGTGTCTTTCAAAACGTCAACAGTAAAGAGAAGTCAAGGTAAAGGTGCAGCCCTGCAACGTATTGCTCACGCGCCACTGCTGGCAGAAGGAACGACGTTTAAAGCGAGACCTCCCACCGCCGCCATTTGACCATACTTCACCGGCTTGGTGCGGGCTGGTAAAGCAGGAGGGAACCCAGGACTGTTACAGGAATCATTCGTCACTAATGGCAATCGAATTTGGCTCACCGGGTTGCATGTTAACTGCCTCGCCTGGTATACAGGAGGTCGTGGGTTCGATCCTGACCCTGACGCCTGCTGCTGTACATTTGGAGTTGGTGTCTCTGTCTCTCCCCCATGGGTGCATGGATTTGTCTACAAGTCTTCTGGTTTTCCATCCACATTTAGAATCAACATCACGCATTTCAGAGTATTTGGCTGCGATACATTTCCACGTGATAAGCCACTTCGTTGAGCTGTGTCATTCGCTTCTGAAAAATAGCTATACAGCACGGTGGGGCCTAACCTGGTAAAATAGAATTTAAACCACAGTGCCAATGGGTTGGTGGGGGGGGGTATTCCTACCCATACTCTCTCCCCTAAACGACAGTTTAAGTCTTAAACACCCACCCCTCTCGTCACCGTGATGGGACAGAGTATTACAACCACACACACACGCGCGCTAAACCCAGCTCTCCTTTCTTAACTGGAGCTGGATCATCGCTCATTCGACGTGTCCATCCGCATCACCAATTGCAGCAATTAGCAGAGCAAGCAGCTATTTATCGTGAATTCATCTGACCGTCAGTTTTTACGCCAACGCCGCCGCGATTCGAAGGCCATTTAAGTGGCTTTCAAAATTATCTAAAACGAGCGGGGGACGAGAGATAAGGCGATGCAAATAGTATTGCGGTTTCTGTTCGGTTGGCTGCGAATTTTCCCAACGCTCGAGAGTGATGTCACTTGTTGCGCTACACCGCCACAGGCGGGTGTGTACGCACGCTCGTACACACCACGCGTGTGTACACGCGCACGCGCGTGCGTACACACACACGCGCGTGTGGTAAACGCACACTCAGCAGAAATGTGGAAATGTAAGAGAAGGGTTTTCAGGGGATCGCTTTTGGCAGCTATCTCACCGCTGCGGTCACGTACACAGGAAGGTGACCGGCCGTACACACACACACAGAGGCTCAACCTCGGCTATTAATGCGTTAACAACGGACCGACGGACACAAATACAAAGATCCCCCTGAATAGCTTTAACAGACTGCTGGGGCAAGTGCTGTGAGCGAGCGCCTATGAAGGCCGGCACTGTGACACACGAGGGGTGGGTGGCCAGCACCACGCCCGGCCACCTTTATCTCCCCAGTGGTGATGTTTACACACCACCCAAAACTGAGTCGACCTCGGGGAAGATCAGGACCAGTTCACATGATCATCACCGGTGTTGGCCATGAGCGGGAATCGAACTCGGGTCGTCGGGTTCGTAGCCCAGCGCGATAACCACTACACTCCCGCTCCCAGACGGAATCACACACACACACTTCACGGCACGACTACTGCGATCGTGGCTACAGTGTACGGGTACAAAGGTTCCACATTGCAGGATTGTATTTTATACGTCCGGCCAGATGGTGTATTCTTGTGTTGAATGTTTCATCCTATTTTAAACCAACATCATCGTCAGCCCTGATCGATTGGTCCATTCCGAGTGATCGCCCCCCCCCTCCCCCGCTGTGCCGTGTCCTGCCCAAGCTCCACTCTTCGCAATCGTTTGGACGTCATGAACCTGTGTGTTCTCCGATCAGCGTGTGCTCCTAATGTTCGTCTCTCGATGCTATTTTGAGACCCATCTCTCTCTCCGCGCTTCTGGGAGAGAACTTTGCGGGGTTTTTGTTCTGCGTTTTTTTCTTCGCAAAGGGCCGCACCAACAACGCGGTACGGTTCCATCACGGTCGAAGGCGTCACGATGGCACTCCAGTGACGTCACCGTGACATCACTGCCGACGATTTTCTTAATTAAACGCCCGTTCACGTGACATCACTTGAGCGCAGTGGCCGAGTGATAATGACGTTGAAAGTAGTTGTTTTGCTTTTCTACGAAACCTCAAAAAATGTGATACCTCCACCACATAAACCTTACACAAGCATTAGCAGCATAAGGGCTGTTTGTATTTTGTGTTGCGTCCCCCCAATTTAAATTATCGCGCACAATTGGCACTAGTCGGAGTGGCGTCTGTTTTCACAGGGGGGAAGAGGGGAGGGATTCAGACTGGGCGTGGACACACAGAGGTCACGTGATTTACGCGAGGCTTGAGCCGATTAGGATATGCAGATGGTTATTCGAGTCGAGGTCGTCTGAAGATACAAAAAGACGTCCTTCTATAATTTGGTTGATTGAATCTCGGGGCAGAAGAGATGCGCAAACACGGGACAGCCCAGAGAGACACAGAGTAACACCGACACAGGGAGACAGGAACACATTGGCACACACGGACACACAATTATAAAAGTCATAGACGTGAAACAATATATATAAACAGAATGGACAAGTCTACACAGTAAGAATAAACATGTCACAGTAAGCCAAAAGTGCAGTAAGACGCATTATTATCAGACACACAGATGGATAGGTACATAAGATCCTGTACACACAAAGACACAGTCATACAGTAAGGGAGAGAACACACTAACACAGACACTCAAACATGCAGACATACATACAACACAAACTCACTCAGACATGCAGACATACATACAACACAAACTCACCCAGACAAAGCCTTCCGTACACATTCAACCAACCCACAACATCCGCCATTCGCGACGAAGTCACGGTGACGTCACCACAGAACTTGTACCAGTCTAGGTGCACTTACAGAGTACAAAGGGGCAAGTGCTGTTAGCGAGCGGCACCTATAAAGGTCGGCACGGCACACGAGGGGATGGGTGGCCAACACCACGCCCGGCCGCCTTTGTCTCCCAGTGAGGATGTTGACACACGCGCACTAGGTACTCATTTGAGGCTGAGTCGACCTAGGGGAAGCCCAGGACTCATAAAATCGTCACTGGTGTTGGCCGTCAGTCAGCGCAGCACCCTAACCCCTATACGACCGCTCCCCTTTAGAGTGCACACAGAGAGCACACACAGAGTACACACGCACACACATAGACCCACAAAAACACCACAAATACGCACACTTACGTACACACAAAAACTGTTTAACACGAATAAAACATCCCCGTATAGCCTCAACAGACTGTCAGGGCAAGTGCTGTTATAGCGAGCACCTATTAAGGGCAGTACGGCAGTGGCCACACCCGACCGCCTTTATCTCCCTAGTGGTGATGTTTACACAGCACTGGGGAGACAAAGGCGGTCGGGTGTGGTACAGTATTGGCCACTGTCGTACTGCCCTTCATAGGTGCTCGCTAACAGCACTTGCCGAGTAGACCAAGGGGAGGTCCCTAGCACAGACACAATCTCACACACACAGACACTCCCGACACAGACACACACGGACACACACGAAGACACACGGACACACACGAGCGAACAGACACACACACACGGACAGACACACACGGACAGACACACTCTCACACACACGGACAGACACTCTCACACACACAGACACACACTCACACACAGACAGACACACACACACACGGACAGACACACTCTCACACACACGGACAGACACACACACAGACACACGGACAGACACACAGACACACTCACACAGACACACTCACACGGACAGACACACGGACAGACACACGGACAGACACACGGACACACACTCTCACACACACGGACAGACACACACTCACACACACACTCACACACACGGACAGACACACGGACACACACTCACACAGACACACACTCACACAGACACACACACGGCCACACACCCTCACACAGACACTCCAACCCTCAACAGCCGCCATTCCTCATTACTCTCCATGACCGCGTCGACGCAAGGAGTTTGTACCAGGCTTGGTGGCACATCGAGACGACAAAGACGCATACAAAGACATGCACACATACAGCCAGACACTCAATCAATCCACAATCCACAACAGCACTCGCCATTACGTAACGGTGACGCGCTTGTGCCAGGCTAGGTGCGCTTCCGTAGCCGCAATCAAACAACCGCTCTCCGCCACACACACACTACACATCCACACACGGATACAACACACACACACGGATACAACACACACACGGACACACACACACACAGATACAACACACACACGGATACACTACACACACACACGGATACACTACACACACACGGATACACACACACACACGGATACACACACACACGGACACACTACACACACACACGGATACAACACCACACACATACACGGACACACACATACACACACGGACACACCACACACACACACGGATACAACACCCTCGCCCACAGACAGTCAACACCCAATCCACAACAACAGCCGACATTCTCCTCCGCGACGGTGACGTCACCAGAGCGACTTGTGCCAGGCTAAGTGCGCCTCTACAATACAACACACGTACCCAACAACAACAGCAGCCACCGTTCGCCACTAACACGACGACGTCACCACCAGAGCGCCTTGTGCCAGGCTAGGTTCACACACACACGTAGACAACTTCCAAGCGAGTCGCTTGTCCTGCCCGCCACTCACTCACCCACTCACTCACCCACCACTCACTCACCCACTCACCCACCCACTCACTCACCGCTGTGCGGGCGGCGTCTCCAGGGCCCGCAGCGCCGAGTCGGTGAGCTTGACGAGCAGCACGGAGCGCCTGGAGCCAGGCCCCACGGGCCGCAGGGCCCCCCTGCGCCCGGCAGCAGAGCGGCACCCCCCCCGTGCCGCGTCGTCCACTCGTCCTCGGCCACCGCCGTCTCGTTCCCTGCTGCTTGCCCTGCGCGGCGCCGCCATCGCCCCCTCGTCCCTCCTCCTCCTCCTCGTCGTCGTCGTTGTTGCTGATCGTCCGCGGTGACGCGACCGCTCCACTCGCTCACCTCGTCCACTCGCCACTCGCACTGCCCTCTGCGGACCCCACCCTCGCACGGACAGGGAGGGATGGGCAGATGACGTTGTCACGGCTGAATTACATGACGTCACTCGCCTCACTCACTACTTCCCTCTTTCGCAATCCATCACTCACTCACATGAAGTGATGGGGAAGATGACGTAAGCCAGAGTTTATTACATGACGTCACTCGTCTCGCTCACCTTGCCTCATTCTCCCAATTCCCACTCACACGAAGTGATGGGAAGATGACGTGGGCCAGAGTTTATTACATGACGTCACTCGTCTCGTCGGTTGACGTCATTCACACATAAGNCCCCCCCAGCTCCGCCCCACCGATATATATGACGTCACTAGCAAATTCTGAAGTTAATTGCGTCATCCCCCCCCCCCGGCAGCGACGTGCCTTCACAGAATCCCATAGAGATCGGAAATTACGTCACGGCAGTCATCTTGGTAAAAGTGACAAGTGACGTGGGGAATTTTGTGCTAAAAGGCGTAGTGCCAATCTTGATTTGAAGCTTTCGTGACTTTACCGAAAGAACTAAAGAGTATAGGCGTAATGCCGTCGACCGCTGGAAGGCATCATGTCAATCCGCAAAACGCCGTGCAAATCCGAACGCTGGATGGCGTCAAAATCAACGGAATTGAAGTTCGTGACGTCACGTCAACGCTTTGATGTGTCGTCACACTGCGTAAAATTGCGTCATGCCAGCGAATGCTTCCGGATGACGTCACAACAGGGCGTGTCATGGGACTGCGCTGCAGAACGTTAGCGGTGCTGGTGCACAAACAACATTAAACTAAAATAACTCAACATAATAACAGCTGATGTGCTATGAATAAGGGTCATTGCCCTAAACGTCGCCTATTATATATATTTCCCTTTTAAGACCACACACACGGTGTTGTTTATTGACTAATGTGTTGTATTTTTTTCTCTCTAAATGATGCGGTGATGAATGGTCGAAGCCGCTTCAGAGTTGTTTTTACTTGTGGTAAACCAATACTGTTTTTTTATTATTCACTCAGAGGATCCGGTGTATGTGAAAATTACTTTGTTTTATTTGGATTGGCAGATGTTTTAAGAGACAGATTGGCTGATTTTCTTTTCGGTAATTGAAACACATCGGGTGATGACGTCATTCGATGACGTCAATCGAGGTAAATTGAGTATAAATAAGTGCGGACGTCACCATGAACTCCGAGAGGGACCTGTTGCCACGATGCCCGAGTCGTGCCACTCGGTTAAGAAAAATGGGGGTAAATATTGACTGCCATTTACAATCACTCAAATTAATCCTTTAATTAAAGTACTAATATTTTCTTCTTAACTTATAGAGCTATATTAATGTGTTTATATAAGAAAAACTGTTTAAAATATTTCAGTATTTATGTTTCATGGCAAAGTGTTTTGGTTTCGCCCTCCCGTCGACTGCGCTAATGGACTCGCCCGTTCCACTGCTCCAGCTGGAGGTGACGTCACAGTGACGACGGGTTTAAAGGGAAGCGCGGTTGCCCGGCAACGTCCACGCGTCTCTTTAAATGGAAATGTGACGAAGCTGACGATTTGCCGCCCTCCTGCCCTTGATCCGCCCCCTAAAACATACTGAAGTATTTTTTAAAACACATCCCATCAGAAACAAGGCCTTCTGCGGAGTGCGTAATTTCCGCAGCATTTGTTCATTAAAATTCATTCATTGGGCATTTGTCTAATGGAAAACTAGATCGGTTTCGACATTAAGTGTCTCATCAGCAGGCAATTCAGGCAGGTAGTGCTCAGTAAATACTACTCAGTCAATACGAATCTGTAAAACTACTTTGTCAGTACAGTCGATAACAGTACGCAATCTTTACAGCCTACGCAGTCAATACAGTATATAAACAGTACTCCGTCAATTACAGTACCCAATCTATACAGATTATACTTTGCCAGTGAATAGACCATCTAAATCGTCCTCCCTCTGTAAAGTCAGTTTATAAATAGCTCTCGGTTCACACAGTCTATACACGGCACTCAGCCCATACAGTCTATACACGGCACTCGGCCCATACAGTCTATACACGGCACTCAGCCCATACAGTCTATAATCAGTGCTCGGTCCATAGAGTTTATAATAATCGATCCATACAATGTATAGACAGGACAGTACTCGGTTCGTACAGTCAATAAACGTTACTCGGTCCATAAGTCTATAACAGTACTCGGCCCATACAGTCTATAACAGTAATATGTCCATAAGGGGCCGTCCATAAATGACGTCAAGCACTTAGGGGGGGGGGGGTCAGACATTTGTAACGATATGTGACGAGGGGGTTGTGAGAAATGTGACGTCACATCACAATAGTTTAAAGCGATTTGAAGCATGTTTTTTTGGGGGGGGGCAGAGCTTTGTGAGGTCATATTTTAGGGGGGGTCTGACTTTTTGTGACGCCGTGTGACGAAGGGGGGGGGGGTCAAAAATCGTCAAAATCGCGTGACGTCATTTTGGACGCCCCTAATTATAAAAGTGCTCGGTCCATATAATCGATAAACAGATTTGCAGCGCAAAGCGCTAACCACTGCGCCACCAAATACACACACACAAAGCCAAATATCCCCTGCATAGCCTAACAGACTGTGGGGCAAGTGCTGTTATCGAGCAGCTGAAGGCCGACACGGCACACGAGGGGGTGGGTCGCCAGCACCACGCCCGACCACCTTTGTCTCCCCAGTGGCGATCTTTTTACACACCGGACCAGGTACTCATTTGAGGCTGAGTCGACCTAGGGGAGGCCGAGGACTGGTTGCTGTCATCTCCCTGGCCACCGCGTCTGAAGAGGGGGCGCAACGGCCTTGGTTTGGTGTGTGTGTGAGGCAAAGCTGCGTGTTCCACTGCATTAGGGATCATCATTGGTCGAAGTCGGCAGCCCGCTGAGCTCACGGTATCGTTTAAATAGACAACCCCTTTTGTCAATGCCGTGGGGCTATATAGCCATACCTCGCCACGCTGGTCAACGCGGGGCGGTGAGCACGATGACCATAGTACAGGTACAGCACCACTTAATTGTGCTGCGCTGCACTCTGCTGGCCCGCCACGTAGCCATGTAGCAGCCTATAGCACCTGTTATGCATGGTGGTCACTCTTCCGAACACGATCCAGGTCTCCACCCTGCTCAGCTCTCGAGAGACCTGGAGATCGGACGCATTTCGAGGTGATTTGGTCACCTAGACGTGATATTATATGGGTCCTCATCTTCATTGGGGTTCATCAGTTATCCAAGCTAAATACTGTACTGNCAAACATATCCAGAGTGTTCCCTAATCCGCGCAATTGTTAGGAACATGAGTGCGCCATATCGAGACAGTTCAGATTGTTATGAATGTCAACACAGCCCAGAATGGTAAATGAATCCTCATCTTCATTGTAAACTGCCAAGAGACTACAGCTGAAAGTTGGAGTGAGAGTGACAGCCTCATCATGTATCTCCTCCTCTTCCTCCACGCATGGCCTCCTCCTCCTCCTTCCGCCGCCCCGCTCTCATCTCCCTCTTCTCCTCATCCACAACCGTATGCAAGCAGCGAGCGAAACCCGCACTGGAGTTTCGATATGCGGAGCCTGGAGACTGGAGCGCGGATCCTGGAGCCGCCGAGACAGATTCGTCTGAAGGCTAAGTAGTCGGTCGTGTCGTCAAAAGTATGGATTCTGGAGTGAGGATCTAGATCCTGATTTTGAAATATGGATTCTGGATCCCAAATCCGGGATTGCGGTGCCGAAACGTGCAGCCTCGAGAGTGTGAGGAGCGGTGACGCAGTGGTTAGCGCGTTGCGCTACGAACCCAACGACCCCAGTTCAGCTCCCGCTCACGGCAACCAACACCTAATGGCGCATATCTGAACCCGGGTCTTGGGCGTCCTCTATGTCGACTTAGCCTTAAATTAGTACCTGGTGCGGAGATCTTTATCCTCGTGTATGAAATAAGTACAGTATATGTGTACTGTCTATGTATGTACTGTGTATGGTCTGTGTATGTTGCATTGATATACTTGGTATGTATGATGTTTGTATGTCATATATGTGTATGCATGTTATATTCATGTAGTGTGTACTTACTATGTGTATATGTAGTCTGTTTGGTGTATGTAGTGTTTGCGTTGTGCATGTAACATGTATGCAATGTGTATGTAGTATGCTTGTTGTGTGTGTTGTATGTAGTATGTATATTGTGTTTCCTATGAATGTAGTGTGCATGTAGTATGCATGTTGTATGCATGTTAGTGTGGAGGTTATACGCATGTAGTATCCATGTTGTGTGCTATATGTATGCAGTGTGCATGCTGTATGTAATAAGCACGTGTGATGTATGTAGCGTGTATGTTGCATGTGTGTAGTATGCACATTGTGTTGGATGCTGTGTTGCACGTAGTGCATATGTTGTATGTATGTAGTATGCATGTTGTATGTATGTAGTATGCATGTTGCATGCATGTAGTGTGTATGTTGTCTGTGCACTGTGGATGTAGAGTTTGGAGGTACATCAATTACAGAACCGCCTTCACCTTGGCTTCAGTCCAACATCCTCCCTCCTCCTCCCTCCCCCACTCCCCTCCCTGCCTCTTAATCTCTCCTCACCCTTCTTCTCTCATCACCGCTCTTATCTGCTCCATCTACCCCCGTCAGTCACCCCGTCTCCTCCATCTCTTTCCAATCCCAGTTCCCTCCCTCTGTGCTCTCTCCCCTCCCCCAACCTCTTTCTCCTCCCGCCTTCCTCCCTCTCGCTTCTCCCTTTTCGTTCCCACTCTCCCTCCCTCACATTCGCTCTCCCTCCCACTCACCTCTCTCCCTCCATCCCATTCGCTCTCCCTTCCTCTTTGCCTCACCCCTNCCCCTCCTTTCCCTCCTTCCTTTCCTCCTGCCTCCCTCCTCTCCACCCCTCTGCCCCTCCCTTTCTTTCTCCCTCGCTCTCACAGTCGGGCTTGACTAAACGCGTTTCCACGAGTCGTAGTATATCGTGTTACGTTAACCGAGTTTCCAGCAAGAAGCCAGACAGACAATACAAACGAGATAGAACTAATGAGACGGACAATACAGATGTAGTGGGTTAAATTGAGGTGCACACTTGATCTTATAGGCAACACGTTATATTAACTAACTCCACATGTAACTCCTACGGGTGGTGATCACCATTAGTAACTACATACACTTGGAGAGATGACTATTTACATACTGGATGGGACAACTACTACATCGGACCAAGACAGCCAACACGCTGCCTGGTCCACGTGCGCGAAGACCAGAAACTGAAGACCCACGAAGATGGAGGATTTCTTCCCAGAGATGAACAACCACGATCCCTGCCAAGATCTGCTTTTATCTGCTGCGGCATGGCCAGGCCCGCCCTTGGCCCCGCCCTTGGCCACGCCCCTTTTCCAGATCCTTCTCGACGACTCAGGACCCACATCACGTGTTCCTCTTACCTCCCTGGTCCCCGTTACCACCTCATCCGGTCACGTGCCCCTTGGGTTCACCCAGACTGTCATGACCTCACCCGACCTGTTCCCTGATCTTCTCACTCAGGTGCCAGGGAGAGGCTCCACACATATAGTACCACTCACTCGGTACTGTCGCTACACTATAGGGCCATCATCTATGACACTACAGTTATTTCCTGTCTGTCTCCTTAGTTCTGTCCAGGGTGTATTGTCTTTCTTGTTAGTTCCATCTCGTCTGTATTGTCTGTCTCGTTAGTTATGTCCCGTCTGTATTGTCTGTCTTGTTAGTTGTCCCGTCTGTATTTTCTGTATCGTTAGTTCCCTCCAGTCTGTATTGTCTATCTCGTTCATTCTGTCTCATCTGTATTGTCTGTCTCGTTAGTTCTGTCTCGTCTGTGTAGTGTCATAGTTGATGGCACTATAGTGTAGCGACAGTACCGAGTGAGTGGTACTGTATGTGCGGAGCCTCACCCTGGCACCTGAGTAGACCAGGGAACAGGTCGGGTGAGGTCATGACAGTCTGGGTGAACCCGAGGGGGCACGTGACTGGATGAGGTGGTAGCATGGACCAGGGAGGAGGTGAGAGGAACACGTGATGTGGGTCCTGAGTCGTCGAGAAGGATCTGGAAAGGGGGCGTGGCCAAGGGCGAGGCCTGGCCACGCCGCAGCAGAAAAAAGCCGAGTTCCTCTGGGGATCTTGTGGGTCGTCGGTCTAGGCAACATGTTGGCTGTCCTGGTCCAATTGAGTAGTTGTCCGATCCAGTATATAAATATCATCCTCCAAGTGTATACAGTTACTCATGGTGGACACCACCCTTAGTCGTTATCCTGTTAAGTAGGAGTTACCTGTGGAGTGAACAAAGATGTTGCTCCAAGATCAAGTGTGTGCCTCAATTTAACCCACTACACTGGTGCCAGAAGTGGTAATATTTTCTAAATAGGTGAAATGTTCGCACGTCGGAGACAACTTACCAAGACGTCTTCGGACGATGAAGATGATGAGGAATTATCCACAGACAGCCCCGGGGATAGCAGCCCTGGAAAGAGGGAGCAAGGCCGCGCTACCGGCGGAGCAGTGGGACAACCACCACACCGCCGCTTAGCCGCCGTCGGGGAGAGAGCCGGTCATTCTGCGCCTGCCTCGCCGAGCTGCTGGAATCTACGGCTGTCCTGGTCGCCGAGCTCGACCGAGAGGAGCCTGCGACGGAGGTTGGAGCATCGGAGCCGCGAGGTGTTGAACTTGCCGCTGTCGTTTCCCGCGTACGGTAAACTTCGGCCACACAGCCGCGCATGCGGCCGCCATTTTGGTGGACAGGTGGGAAGAGGAGCCTGCCAAATTGGAATTCCCGCCTAAACCGCAGGTGCAGATCCCATCACCAAGCACCGGCTCCCGTTTGTGAAGGAATTCACAGCTGCAGGAGGAGATTGGGAGGCATTTAGGCGGCGCTTTACTGCTGACTGCGAGTTGGCGAGCTGGACAGAGGCTAAGGCGCTGAGGGCGCTTCCCACCGCCTTGGACAACGATGCCTTGGCGACATTCTACGCCATCCCGCCGGCGGTGAGGGCCACGCTGCCGCTGGCCTTCGCACAGATGGCGGCAATCTACAATCCGTCGTCTAATGTTCATCACAAGTTTACCACGCGGAGGCGGAGGGGGGCTGAGACCCCTCGCCTTCCGCAGCGCACTGTTGTCGCTGGCAAAAGCAGCATTTCTCAAGATGGAGCAAGCTAGGGTTGACTCGTTGGTGTTGGAGCTTATGCTGGCCTTGGCGAAAGAACCTAACATCACCCTGCCAGCAACGGAAGATGACAATTTATCGTCCCTCAAAATCGCTCGGTGCATTCAAGCACATTTCAATTTGAAACAGCGTACGCAAGTTGTGGCGTGCACCGCACCCTCCAAGGTGTTCGGTGCAACCGAAGAATATGAGCCCGCTCAAGCCTGCGCTTCAGTCGATGACGGAGGTTGGCGAACAGGTGACGCGGAGCCATGAGGAGGACACGACCGATGGCGGGGGACCTCTTCTCGCATGGGGATCGGCTCCGTCCTTTGCTACAATTGCGGCCTGTCGGGACACATCTTGACAGGATTCTGCGCCGCAAGGAAAAGACCCTGCGGGCCATTGCCATTATCCATATGGATATCAACTTCACTTGGTCTAAGGCGAGCCACGGCACACCACACACTTGGCCCGTACAACCACCTCACTCATCTCGTTCGGTCGTTGGTACGCGCTCACGCATGGAACGCCCTCGTCGGGTTGCGGAGTGGGAGAGTTCGGTTTTGCCGGGAGATGGCTGGCCACACCGTCCTGGTCAGTGGTCAGAATTGGCTCACCGTGTGGTCACTGCAGCGGCGGGATCATCAGCCGTTATTGGCACGGTACAGGGGATAGAGGTAAGGGTGCTCATCAACATCGGAGATTTTGCTACCATCATTTCGGACATGTTCGTCCTGTCACAGCCCCGTGTTTTGCCGCAAATGGTGGTTCACTCGGAATTTTCGGTCAAATATTGGCAACGGCGTGCATTGGTGACATTCAATTGACAGGACTGGTTTTAGTTTAAACATCCCTAGCCGTGACATGTCTGCTGGGGACCGATTTCTTGGGGAAAATGCCCCTTAAAATCTTAGTGATCAGGGATGCCTTGAATTGCCATCGGGCCGTCACATGGCGTTTTTTCTTCTCCCACTCGATTGCGGATGGTTAACGCCACGGTTCGGGCGCCAGCGACTAAAACTGTCACGATTCCACCCGGCGCACAAATGTTGATTCCCTTGCGGCTGAGGAACCACCTCGATAAAGAAGCGACCGCCGACGGATCCTGCAGACACCCGCGAATAAAGCGGCTCGGGCCTAACGCTAGTGGGGCACAAACGCTGGTGTCCAATCAACCCTTCATTCAGGTTCTGACTGCGGGGTTGAACACGTCCGTTGTTCAGGCGGGCACTGTGTTAGCCCACGCGTCCGCCGCAGGTTGTGCCAGTGACTTTGTTGGAGAGGTGGGGTGGTGTCACCCACGGAGCAGAGGTTGAAAGGCGATGATTAATGGATTGATGCACTCTGCTCGGAGAACCCCGATTTGTCAGATGGCCAGAGGTGGAATTTGCCAACGTTTTTAGCAAAAGAAAATATGATATCGGCCACACCACTCTCTGAAGCACCACATCGACACGGGAAATACTGTCCCCATTCATCAGAATCCTTACAGGTTAAGTCCCACAGAAAAGGACCACGTGCGTCAGGCGGTTGATGAGATGTTGGCCGCCGATATTTCTCCATCTAACAGTCCGTGGGTGCTCCTATAGTTCTTGTCAAAAGCAGGATGGGAGTCTGAGGTTTTGCGTCGACTTCCGCAAACTGAATAAAATATCAATGGCTGACGCGTACCCCCTCCCGCGAATGGATGACTCATTGGATGCTTTGGCAGGGGCAAATTATTTTTCCACTCTTGACCTGCTGTCGGGGTTCTGGCAATTTCCTCTGGATAACAGCTCTAAACCCAAAACCGCTTTTCGTACACCACAAGGGTTATTTGAGTTTAACTAGCTCCCTATTGGCCTCCACTTGGCTAGCGACGTTCCAGAGGCTCATGAAGATAGTTTTGGCGGGCCTCCAATGGGATAGTTACACGTGTTTTTTTCTTAAAATGCGGGCGGCGAACCTCAAATTCAAGCTGCAGAAATGCCATCTGTTACAAAAGTCGGTTCGATACCTGGGGCACATCGTTAGCAAGTCGGGAATAGCTACGGACCCGGATAAAATTGCGTGCGTGTGCACATGGCCAACCCCCAAGCTGTTGGGTGAGGTACGCAGCTTTATTGGGTTCGCATCCAACTACCGCCGCTTTGTGCCCGGGTTCGTCACCATCGCTAAACCTTTTCATGCCCTGACGGCCAAAGGTAAAACATTTTGATGGGGAGAGGAGGAGGAGGCCGCATTTTTGCGCTCCGGAACGGCCTGGTGGATGCCCCTCCCCTCCGAACCCGATTTTTCACTGCCCTTCGTCTTGGACAAGGACGCAAGCAACACTGCCATTGGCGTCGAACTGTCCCAGGTGGTGGACGAGGTAGAAAGTGTCGTGGCATATGGCAGTGGAGTGTTGTCCCCGGCCGAGCAGCGCCACTGCATTACGCACCGAGAATTGCTGGTCATTGTTTTCTTTATACAGCAATCTCGGCCGCACCTCTACGGCAGGACCTTTGAGGTGCCGCCCTCCAGTACGTGCTGCGCATTGAACAACCATCCGGCCAGCTATCCCGATGGTTGAAAGTCCTCAGGACTACTCGTTGGAAATTCTTACCGAAAGGGTGCACGGCACACGAATGCGGACGCACTGTCGTGGTTACCACCGAGCGACGAGGGCGCATGTCTTTCTGGTTCAGGGCACTGTAAGCCAGCTGCCGCGGCAGTGCCCCCTTCTGTTGTGGCGTCGGCGGAGGTTCCAACCCCTCATGGGGGACATTGTCACTGTGCTGAAGGGGTGTGTGCAATGTGCTCGTCCCAAACCCCTGCCTAAATTGCGCTGTCCGCACTTGCAATCTATTCGAGTTTCCCGTATAAATGAACTTGTCGCGCCGTTTTGCTGCTTGTCGCACTCCTTCGACAGTTGGGTCATTGGCTGAACCTGGCCCTTCTCGTGCTTAGAGGTGTTGTCACATACACAGGGCAGGGATGTTTTTTGGGTGGGGGGGGGGGGTAACCGGGGTCGAGTACATTGCTGACGTTTTCTTGTGTTATTGTTGTCCTATCTTTCCTCTATCTCTCCTTTACCCCTTCTCAGTAACTGTACATTTTGTATACAGTATATTGTATTTATTGCACGGTTGCCAGTTGTTTATTGATGTTATTGTTTAGGAGGCACACCCTTGCGTTCGGGTTTGTTGACAGCCGGGACGGCTGTGTTTTATAAAGGGGGGGGGGTGATGTAGTGTCATAGATTATGGCACTATAGTGTTGCGACAGTACCGAGTGAGTGGTACTGTATATGCCTCACCCTGGCACCTGAGTAGACCAGGGAACAGGTCGGGTGAGGTCATGACAGTCTGGGTGAACCCAAGGGGGCATATGACCGGATGAGGTGGTAACGGGGACCAGGGAGGAGGTGAGAGGAATACGTGATGTGGGTCCTGAGTCGTCGGATAAAAGCCGAGTTCCGGTGGGGATCGTGGTTGTTCATCTCTCGGAAAAAATCCTCCATCTTCGTGGGTCTTCGTCTCCGGTCTTTGCGCACGTGGACCAGGCAGCGTGTTGGCTGTCCTGGTCCGATTTAGTAGTTGTCCCTCCAGTATGTAAATAGTCATCCCTCCAAGTGTATATAGTTACTAATGGTGGTCACCACCCTTAGTCGTTATCACGTTAAGTAGGAGTTACCAGTGGAGTTCATAAAACGTGTTGCCTATAAGATCTAGTGTGCACCTCAATTGAACCCACTACATAACTAACGAGTCAGACAATACAAATGAGACAGATATAACGATACAGACGCGGCGAAACTAACAAGACGGACAATATAGATGGGACAGAACTAGGGAGACAGACAAAGCAACCTAGACATAACTGATGAGATAGACAATACAGACGGGATAGAACTGAGACAGACAATACAGACGAGACAGAGTTAACGAGACAGACAATAGAATCAGAAAACAGCTAACGAGTCAGACAATAGAAACGAGCCGGAACTAACGAGACAGACGAGGCAGACAATACAGACGGGACGGAACTAACGATACAACACATTCCTGCGGAGGGAGCTGGTAGGAACGTTGGGTTGCTCGGTCAATGGCCAGGGTCAACGGCGGCGTGGTGTATTCCGCAAATATGCCCGACTGTGAGGGCGGGCACAAACCGGCGTGAGTAGGTTAAACGATTAGTTTTATAAGGGCACCACGGGGTGACCAGCCCTCCCCACCCAGCCCACCCTCCACCAGCCCCACCCTCCCACCCAACCCTCCCACCCAGCCCTCCCACCTCCCTCCCCTCCCACCCAGCCCACCCTCCCACCAGCCCTCCCCACCCTCCCCTCCCCACCAGCCCTCCCTCCTCGCCCAGCCCCACCCTGCACGACGGACACAATAATCCCCTGTGGGCTGGTGTAACCAGGAGGTTCCTACCAGTAAAAGGGACCTAACTAACGAGACAGACCATACAGACGAGACGGACTTAACGGGACAGACAAAACAGCCTGGACAGAACTAAGGAATACAATACAAACGAGACAGAACTAACGAGACAGACAAAACAGACGGGATGGAATACGCGAGACAATGGAAGGGGGTTGAGGGGAGGGGGTGTGGGGGTGGTGTTGTTGATTGGAGGAGGGGAGATGCTACACAACAGGAAGACCACAGAACTGTTGAACGAGCGGTGAAGGCAGCAAACAGGAGGTTGATGTCCAACGAGGTTTTTTTAACGGTTTTACTTAACTTGACTCCTATGTTTGTCGAGGTCAAATCTTGTAATCAATGTTAGTCTACTTCCTGTTGTCCAATCAATTCCAAATTTTGCACACGCACTCAGATCCGGTGACAACGCATGCTGTATCAAAATCGGCATCAATTAATCAATTAATTCGCTACTTTAAAGCAATCAACATTTTGTATGGACGCTTTATTATATATATTTGTGTAGGTAAAAAACGCCGCGGTCCCTAAACTCTCAAAATGCCTGCACCGTGTGAACGAATTACGGAAGTAATCTATTAATTCAAGTAAGCGTTCATGTGGGAGCAGGCGCGCGTCATTGACGTACTTCTCGACTGTGAGTTTAACGAGGTTGTTAATAAAACCGTTGTTTAAAAAAAACTTTTTTTAAGGAGTTTATTTTGGGTTCGATTGCTAAAATATAAATGTCGTTAAACCCACTAGCACCCGACACAGCCATTTAGTACGGTTTGTCACTTAAACAAAACATGCCATTTCCTTACTAGCACAACAACCGGTGTATTGGAGAGTAAATCCACGATATTTACAATTCGCTCATAATTGCAACCAGCATCATCAGGCGACAGCCAGACTTGTGAAGAAATCCCCAGCCTGTTTCGTTCTTAGATAGAGGAATGAAGGGAGGTTGATGGTTGGTCGCAGACAAGGTGGACCCGTAGTTGAAATACTTTTGAGTTACGGTTGAATCCGATTTAAGTTATAGATATATAAATACCGTATATATATTCTCTATAAAACGCCGTTCCGTGTGGGAATCATTGGCACTGCGTAGCCACTCCGCGTGATGCCAATGCAAACGTTGTTTTAACCGAGTGGGCGAACTTGACTCCGCTATTATTTGGAAGTGTTGTCAATTGTTACACGAAGACAAAGATCCCCCCGTATAGCCTCAACAAACTGTTGGGGCAAGTGCTGTTCGCGAGCGGCACCTATGAAGGTCGACACGGCACACGAGGGGTGGGTGGCCAGCACCACGCCCGGCCGACTTTGTCTCCCCAGTGAGGATGTTGACACACGCGCACTAGGTACTCATTTCAGGCTGAGTCGACCTAGGGGAGCCCTAGGACCGGTTCAGATAATCGTCGCTCGTGTTGGTGGCCGAGAGCGGGAATCGAGCTCGGGCCGTAGGCGAGTTCACAGCGCAGCGCGCTAACCACTGCGCCACCGCTCCCCGATACAGACACACACGTGCTGTGCGTGTACACTCGCATCATCATCATCACCATTATCACCATCATCATCAGCCATGATCAATCCACTGCTGGATGAAAGCCGTGGCCATCTCTCACGCCCGATCCTGGGATCCGCGACAATCCCACCGCCTCTCGCTCCCGTCGGAGTAGGAGCCGATTTGAGCGCTCCATCTCCTCGTCGAGGGTACCACCCGGTCGCGTACTCGACACACACACTCACACGAGTAGTATATAGATATGTGTGTGTCGCCATGGTTACTGTGTGCCTTATACAGTATAATGTGTGTGTGTGTTCTGCCTCTCCTCTTCTCCGCGTGTTCTGTCTTTCCGAGAAAAGGGCTGAATATTCGCCCCCCCCAGACTCCCCCCTCCCAGCACCATTCTATCACCATCACCACCTCGTCTCCCTGCCCCACCACCACCTTCCTCTGATGTCTTTTCCTATCTGCCCACCCCCACGCCTCTCTCTGCACCTCCTCTCACTCCTCTTAACTCTCCTCCCGCTCCCCACTCTCCCTCCTCCCCACTCTCCCTCTCCCCCCTCTCCCTCCTCCTCCCCACTCTCCTCCTCCCCACTCTCCCTCCTCCTCCCCCACTCTCCTCCTCCCCCACTCTCCCTCCTCCCCCACTCTCCCTCCTCCTCCCCCACTCTCCTCCTCCCCACTCTCCCTCCTCCTCCCCCCACTCTCCTCCTCCCCCACTCTCCCTCCTCCCCACTCTCCCTCTCCTCCCCACTCTCCTCCTCTCCCCACTCTCCCTCCTCCCCACTNTCCTCCTNCCCCACTCTNCCTNCCTCCTCCCCCACTCTCCTCCTCCCCACTCTCCCTCCCCCCACTCTCCTCCTCCCCACTCTCCCTCCTCCCCCCACTCTCCTCCTCCCCCTCTCCCTCCTCCTCNTCCCCACTCTCCCTCCTCCCCACTCTNCCTCCTCCCCACCTCCTCCTCCTCCCCCACTCTCCCTCCTCCCCACTCTCCTCNCCCCACTCTCCTCCCCCCCACTCTCCCTCCTCCCCCACTCTCCCTCCTCCCCACTCTCCCTCCCTCCTCCTCCCCCTCCCTCCCTCCCCACTCTCCCTTCCTCCCCCACTCTCCTCCCCCCCTCTCCTCCCTCCTCCCCACTCTCCCTCCTCCCCCACTCTCCCTCCCCCCACTCTCCTCCCTCCTCCTCCCACTCTCCTCCTCCCCACTCTCCCTCCTCCCCACTCTCCTCCTCCCTCCTNCTCCCCACTCTCCTCCTCCCCACTCTCCCTCCTCCACTCTCCCTNCCCCCCCCTCTCCCTCCTNCCCCACTCTCCTCCTCTCCCCACTCTCCCTCCTCCCCACTCTCCCTCCCCCCACTCTCCTCCCCCCCACTCTCCTCCTCCCCACTCTCCTCCTCCTCCTCCCCACTCTCCCTCCCTGAGACCTCCCCCACTCTCCCTCCCTCCTCCTCTCCCACNTTTTTTACGATCAGAGGAAACAAGAAGATGCTCGGTGTAGTCGGCACTTTGCTTCGTTCATCATTTCGTTTTTTATGCTTTGCTTTATGTTAACCCCCCTCCTCCTTTTTAAATGAAAGATTTCACAAAAGATTTCACGCTCTGCTCTCCTTACCCCTTCCCCTCTCTCTACCCTCTCTTCCTACTCCATGTCTATGTTCCCCTATGTTTTCTATGTAATATTTGTAATATTCAAAAAAAAATTTACTACGACAAGTGCTGCATCTGCACCCACTCTCCCTCCCTCCTCTCCCACTCTCCCTCCTGCCATAATCTCCTCCATCTCCAACCCTGTCCGGCTCTGCTCCTTTCTCTCCTTCCCTCCCCATCTCTCTCCCATCTCTCTCCCCCTTGACTCTCTTTTTTTTCAATGCTTTGCTTTATGTGCCCCTCCCCTTTTTAAATGAAAGATTTCACAAAAGATTTCACCCTCTGCTCTCCTCCTTCTTACCCTTCTCTCTCTCTACCCCTCTCTCTACCCCCCCTTTCTCTCTACCCCCCCCCTCTCTCTACTCTATGTCTATGTTCCCCTGTTTTCTATGTAATTTTACTACGACAAGTGCTGCATCTGCACCCAGCCCTTCTCGCAGTCCTACGGCCTCCGACGGTAGCTCATAACTGCATGCAGAGCTCTCCATCTTCTGCCACTGAGAACACGGCCTCCTCCAGCGCCCACTGCTCCTTGAAGGCCGGCACGGCGTGGGTCAGCCGCGCATGGCGGAACTCCAGCACACCCTGGCACCGACCAGGGCGTGGAATATGCTCAGGCTGCTGGCCGGACGTTTCCCCTCCACGGCCACCTTCCTCGCTCTATATATGTGAGCTTGGCGTAGCCGACGAGTACGTTAACTAGCCTCTGAAGATGTTGGGATCCATCGCCCTTCGGGTGTCTAAAGATGAGGACCGTCGGAGAGAAGTGGAGGCTGAACTTTAGGAGGATGATTCTCAGGGCCTTGAATAGCGAGTCCAGGCTCTTGCACTCCACGTATTGGTGCGCCACCGTCTCCACTTTACCGCAGAACCGGCACTCCGGGGACGTGTTGGTGAAGCGCGCCAGTGAGGCGTTGGTGGTGATGGTGCCGTGGGCGATGCTCCAGGTCGCCGATGTGGTTGTACGTCGAGCTGCAGTAGAGTTGCCTCCAGCGAGGCCTCTCTGGAGAGATGCATGGCAGGGCTTTCCTCCAGGCATGGTCCTTGTGGCTTCTCAGGGTGTCCTGTTGGTGAAACCGGACCATGTAGGAGTAGAAGGCCACCTCCGGTAGGTCTTCCAGCCGGCACAGGTTGTGATCCACCTTCGTTTGTCGGCATTGGCGATGCAGTGGCACGAGCTCCGGTGGAGGGGACCGAGAGGGGCCTCGTCATCCCCAATGCCGATGGGGGGCGTTCTCTCCGCTTCTGCTGAGAAGGCCCCCTTGGCTTCGGCCAGGATCCGGGCAGCCTCCCAGAGCGACTGCAGCCCTGTTTTTGCGGCCATTTCTGCTGGTCCGAGCCTCCAGCCCGTGTTCCAGGCTTCACCAGATCTCCCATCCTGGTGAGCCACGCGTTGTCGAGGTGCCTCTCTATGCCAGGAGTGGTGGTGGTGAATGGCAGCTTTGTTCGTGGGTTCCTGAGTATCGGTTCGAAGACCAAATCCTGGCGATCGCGGCTGGTTCAGCCTCCTGACGGCGAGGGAGCTCCATGTCTGCAGGACGCTCCTGTAGAAAGGTGGCAGCTGTCCCAGTGGGAGGCCCTGCAGGTCCATGTGAATAGTTGTTTGGAGCACTGCAGACCCCCAGCTGTTTCAGGAGGAAGGAGGCCGTGACGCTCCAGGCCGGTGCAGGGCGGCGTGCAGGAACTTTTGCGCGGCCTGCAGTCAGAAGGTGGCCAGCTGACTCCGCACGCACACCAGCCCGTGACCGCCCTCGTCCAGTGGCAGGCCAGGACCCCAGCCGCGACCCGGTGTCCTCCGCCCGACCAGAAGAAGTCGAGGACTCGCTTCTGAAGCGCGTTGACGAGGCTCATGGGGGGTGCAGGAGAAGAGTCGGTGCCACAGCATGGACGTCACCAGCTGGTTCGCCACCAATGTCTTTGTTCTGAAGGTGAGGAACTTGCACAGGCGACTCCAGTTGCCCAGCCGCTCCTTCACCTTCTCCTCCAGCTCGACCCAGTCCCTTAGCGGTGGTTCCTCCTCTTATCCCAGGAACACCCCCAGGTGGTGCAGCGATGTTGCACTCCAATTTATGGCTTTTGCCTTCTGGGGACACTCGGTCATGTCCACACTCCAACCAGCAGCCCGCTGCACTATTGCCTGTTCATTTTTGACGAGGAGGCCTTCTAAAAGACCTCCTGGCACTCGTGCAGCAGGGTGACATCATCCAGGGAGCGCAGGATGAGGAGGACGTCGTCGGCGTATGCTGTCAGGACCAACTTGACGCTTGTTCTCTGAGCACCAGGCCGCTGAGTCTCTGCCTTATGAGACTCAGGAAAGGCTCTAAAGCCAGGGTATAAAGTTGTCCGACAATGGGCATCCCCATCTCACTCCTCGCTCGATTTTGACCAGGGCAGTGAGGGCGCCATTGACCTTGATCATGCACTCCACCTTGGTGTAGAGTAGGCGGATCGTTCGGACAAAGCCATCCCCAAAACCATAGGTCTTTAGGGTTCCCAGCAGGTATTTGTGGTCCACTCTGTCAAAAGATTTTTCCTTGTCAAGGGCCAGAAACGCGACTGGGATGCCCAACCTCTGGGACACCGCGATTAGGTCCCTGACCAGGAAGATGCAGTCATGGATGGATCGTCCGGGGATGGTGTAGGACTGGTCCCTGTTTACGACTTGTGCAATCAGCCCTTTCAGTCGCAGGGAGAAAGCCTTCGTCAATATTTTGTAGTCTGTGTTCAAGAGGATACCGGACGCCAGTTTTGTAGGTGCCTCAGGTCTCCGTTCTTGGGAAGCAGAGTGAGCACCGCCCTCCTCCAAGACTGAGGCATCACCCCGGTCACAGCGGCTTCCTCCAGCACCTCTCTGTAGTCCTCCCATAGGGATGGCCAAAAAGGGCGTAAAACTCCCCTGTTAGCCCGTCAAACCCTAGGGATTTATTTGGGGCCAGTCCTCTTACAGCTGCATCAAGGTCATTCCTGGTGAGCTTTTGCTCCAGCAGCTCTTTCCCGTCTTCCCCAGGGTGGGTAGACCACTCCATGCCTCCGCCTGGGCAGCTCCCGATGTTTCTTCAGGGGAGAACAGGCTGCCGTAGAAGTCTCTGATGATGGTCGACTTCTGCTGGAGTTCGTGTGCCAGGACACCGTCACCATCAAAGGGGCACTCCATGGATTTGCGTTTCCCGTTCTGCCTCCCGAGGGAGTAGAATAGCGGGGATCCCGTGTCGAGGTCGGTGATGAGCTTCACCCGGGATCGCACAAACGCCCCCCTCGTCTGCTCCTCCTGTAGCCCTTTGAGACGCTCCCTCTTCTCATGTTCTCGGAGAAGAGCAAGGTCGCTGTCTTCGGCGAGCCGACCCTCCAAATCGAGGACTTGGGCTTCCATGTCGGTGATGTCCGCGTTCTTCTGTCTGGTGCTCCCCCAGGTGTATTGTTGGCACAGCAGCCTGGTAATTTGTTTGCGGAAATATCTCCGCTTTGCCCTCTCCTTGCCCAGGGGCTCGAGTCCCTGCTTGGCGAAGAGTCTCTCGGCTTGAGTCACAGAGGCCTGTATTGCCTTGATGTCCTTCCATCGAGCCAAGGCAATGTCTGCTCCGTCCTTCTTCAGGTTGGTCTCGTCGAGGAAGTGCCAGAGATCTTCCGTGCAAACCAGGGAAGTCTGTGGGTCAAGGAGTGTCGACCCTGGCTGCTCTCGCTCCCCTCGCTGAAGCAGTTGTCCCGATCTGAGTCGATCTCCCCGCCATCCGGCTCAGCTGGAAGAGCTGCAGCGGCTGGCTGGCGCATGGCCCAGCGGCGTCTTCTCCCCAGTGTCAGGGATGGCCTGGGATGGCTCCTGCTTGACTTGATCTCTACTCTCTCTCCTCTCTCTCCTCTCTACCCTCTCACATCTCTCTCCCTTTCTTTATACGTTCTCTCTCTCTACTCACTCCATCCACTCACTCCTGTCTTCCCCAAAGCTCTCCCTTTGTCTCTTCTTTTCTCTCTCCCTTTATTTCTTAATTTCTCTCTCCCTTTCCCTCTCCTTCTCCCTCTAGTTTTCTCTCCTTCCTTACCCACTTTTTTCTCTCTGTTCGTGCAAATTTCCCCTCCCTCCCTCCATCCCTCCCTCCATCCTCCCCCCCCCTTGTTCCCCTCATCCCCCTCTCACTCCCTCAATCTCCCCTTTATTCATAAAATCTCCCACTCTCCCCCGTCTCCCTCTACAACACTTCTCTCCCATCTCCCCTCTCTCCTTGCTCAACATTTGTTGCTTCTCCCCAGCACTCCTTATCTCTACCCTAATCTCTCTCCATATCTCTACGCTCCCTCTCCTCCGCACCCGCTCCAAATCTCATTCTCTATCATTGCTCTGTTACCCCCCTCTCTCCCTACCCCAACCACCATCATTTCTTCATCTCTCCTCCCTCTCCCTCCCCCACCCTTTCTCTCTCATTCCTATTATCTCTTCCCTCTCTCTCTCTCTGCAATCGCCCCATTTCTCTCTCGCACAAACCCTTGCTCACACACCATCTCTCTCCCTACCACACACCATCTCTCTCTAGCACACACACCATCTCCCTACTACACACCATCTCTCTCTCTACCACACACGCAATCTCTCTCCCACACGCCATCTCCCCTCTCTCTTTTTTCTTTCTCCCTCTCAGACACACAAGACAAAGCTCCCCGTATAGCCTGTTGGGCAAGTGTTGGTAGCGAACACCTATGATGGCCGACGCGGCACCCGAGGGGGTGGGTGGCCAGCACCACGCACGGCCGCCTTTGTATCCCAAGTAGCTACATGTACACATCGCACCAGGTACTCATTGAGGCTGAGTCGACCTAGGCGAGGCCCAGCACCAGTCCAGGTAATCGTCATTGGTGGTAGCCGTGAGCGGGAATCAAACTCGGGTCGCTGGGTTCGTGGCGTAGGGCGCTTATCCACTGCGCCACCGCTCCCCACACCATCTCACTCACACACCATCTGACTCACACACCATCTCTCTCACACACCATCTCACTCACTAACCATCTCAATCACACACCATCTCTCTCACACACCATCTCACACACACAATCTCACACACCCATCTCACTCACACACCATCTCACACACCATCTCTCTCATACATACAAACCATCTCACTCACAGCATCTGCCTGACGCACACACACACACGCCCTCTCTTGTACACATGCAATCTCTCTCACACACACGCGGTCTCTCTCCCACACACACCCAAGCTCTCTCAAGTACAAAGACAAAGATGCCCCGTATAGCCTTACCAGACTGTTGGGCAAGTGCTGAACCTCACACTAAGGGTGGGTGGCCAGCATCACGCCCGGACGCCTTTGTCTCCTCAGTAGAGATGTTTACACATCGGACCGGGTAATAATGTGAGGCTAAGTCGACCTAGGGGAGGCCAGGACCGGTTGAGACAATCGTCACTGGCCGTGGGCGGAATCGAACTTGGGTCGCCGGGTTCGTAGCGCAGCGCGCTAACTATTGGACTACCGCTCCCACAATCACAAAGACTTCTCTCACAATCTAACAAGCACACAATCTCTCTCACACAATTATACCCACACACACACACCCTCTATCACACGAACACACGCCATCCCACTCCCTCGTAACACGCATCATCCCATGCACGCACACACGCAGACATACATGCTCCGTTTTTCATTTAGTGCGGTGACGTCGCCACGGCACTTGTGCCAGGCTAGGTGCACATTGAGGCTACGTGAAGTATCGAAGGCTCGCTTCTGACAGGATGTCATGGGACAGACCCAGGTGTCATGGGTTGACTAACTGAGATGATTGGCAGATGCACCACCTGTTCTCCCTATGCTAACTCGCTACATCTCAACCGCCCCGGCGCTCCGCTCGTTGTTGTGAGCATCGCTCCTCCGCACTCGCGTCCTTCACGAGCCTCCTCCGCAGAGAGCGATCTTTACAGCGCTGGTACCAGTCATAGGCGAGTCACTCAGCTGTACTACATCACTCCATCTCCTCTCTAGCATGTGCCGCGACCTTCATACTTCTCTATCCGGCCAAGCAGAAGCTTCTTGGACATGCGGTGGCGAGGCGAGCGAGCGAGCGATATGGCCCAGCCAACGGAGCTTCACCTGCCGGAGGAGTTCACCGATGAGACTGTGTCCAGATCTTTCAAAGATCTTTGAGCTCCTCACACAACGCAGCCTGGTTAAACCCAGGATGGATCGTAGGCCATCCACTCTGACGCACGTCGCCTATCTCAAACACTATATAAACATACATCAACTATTTAATATACACTCTAACACACAAGACGATGATCCCCCGTATCGCCTTTGCAGGGTGTTGGACAAGTGCGATTGGCGAGCACCTATGATGAGCCAGGATTGCGGGGTGGGTGGTGGTCAAAAATTGCTGACGTTTACAGACTGCTCAATGTATTGTACTAATTTAAGGCTGAGTCGACCTAGGGGGAGGGAGGCCCATGACTGGTTTCGGATATCACTCGCCACTGATGGTTACCGTGGGCAGGAATCGAATGCACGCTACTGTATTCGCAGCGCAGTGCGCTAACCACTTTCCCACCGCTCCACACACGCGCAAACACGAGCACTCTATCACGCACATACACACATGGGCACACATTATCACGCACACGCTCACACACACTTCCAGACACACACTCCATCATTCACACCACATCTCTCACACTCCCACTCTATCCATTTCATATCTGTAGATGTTTTTTTTATTTGTCTCAGTGTCTCTCTGTCTCTTGTGTATATCTGTCTGTTCCTATATAGCGGGGAGCGGTGGGTAGTGGTTAGGGCGGTGCACCACGAATCCGGCCCTCCGAGTTAATTTCCCGTTCACGGCCACCAATAGAATTGCGGTCCTGGTCCTCCTCTAGGTCGACTCAGCCTTAACTTAGTTCCTTGGTGCGATGAAAAAAAATCGCCATGCACGTACGTTGAACTTCTTTCGCATCGTACGTTAGCCAACCGCGCTACGAGGGAGACAAAGCGGTCCGGGCGTGGTGCTGGCCACCCCACCCCAGTCGCGTGCCGTTTGCCGGCCTTCATACGGTACTGCTCGCTAACGGCACTTGCCCCTACGCGCTCTGTGGGTGGGAAGAGGATCCTTTGTCTTTGTTCCCAAATATATAAAAAAAATCCTCGCCACCACTAAACCCAGGCTCACAACAAGCGCTTCATGTCTGGGATGTCGCTAGCGCAGAGGACCCTGATTCCACACATTGCCCTCTTTGTCTCTCTCGTGAATAGAGGCGGACAGTGTGGGGGGCGCGAGGTGGCCCAGCGGTGCAGTGGAGTCGCCGTTGGTCGCAGGAGACGTGAAGGTCGCGGTTGGAGTCTGGCGAGCCGCCCTGGTTATTCCCGTGTAGTGTCGATCGCGAGCATTTTAATTTGCAATTGTATCGAGTGTTGTCTTGGTGTAGTCAGGGGACTGGATTGTTGTTGGTGTTTTGTTGCTTTTCCCAAGCTTCTGTTTAGTGTTGAAAATGAAACATCGGTGGGAATGTCTGCACTGACGCAATTCGTGCAGCTGTATGTACGTATTATTGACTCTCTTACATGATTGTTGTTACTTGCTGACCCGCCCCTTACTGGACATCTGTGAAAAAGAGCTTCGCGGCTCATCGGATTCCTCCTCATGCAGTCTAAATAATCATTCTGCTCCCCGCGGTGGCGGCGTGTACACGATCACCGCACGACCACTCCCGACCGCGCGTCGCCTGCTCCACTCCGAGTGGAGCACACACTCACACACCCACACTCGGAGTGGAGCACACACTCACACACCCACACTCGGAGTGGAGCACACACTCACACACCCACACTCGGAGTGGAGCACACACTCACACACCCACACTCGGAGTGGAGCACACACTCACACACCCACACTTGGAGTGGAGCACACACTCACACACCCACACTCGGAGTGGAGCAGGTAAATGTCGCGTGACGTCACGGAGTGGAGCAGGTAAATATCGCGTGACGTCACTCGGAGTGGAGCAGGCAAATGTCGCGTGACGTCACTCGGAGTGGAGCAGGTAAATGTCGCGTGACGTCACGGAGTGGAGCAGGTAAATGTCGCGTGACGTCACGGAGTGGAGCAGGTAAATGTCGCGTGACGTCACGGAGTGGAGCAGGTAAATGTCGCGTGACGTCACTCGGAGTGGAGCAGGTAAATGTCGCGTGACGTCACGGAGTGGAGCAGGTAAATGTCACGTGACGTCACACGAGACGAGTCGGCCATCGTTGTGTCGGTGTCGCCACCCAAAATGGCCACATTCGAAACATCACGCCGCTACAACAACAACAGCAGCAGCAGACGCCAACGTCACCACGGCGCTTGTGCCAGGCTATTTGCCCTTTAAGGCCACGTGAAGTGTCGAACGTCCGCTGACGGGATGTCACGGGACAGACCCAGGTGCCGTGGGTTGACTGAGATGACTGGCCCATGCAAACTGCTGTGCCCCCCCCCCTACTGTGCCAAATTGCTGTGTTTTCACCGCCCGGCGCTTCGTTCATTGTTGTGAGCGTCAATTCTCTGCCCTCCATTGTTGGTGGAGGGCATAACTCACTTTAGATCACACCAGCAGCAGCAACAACATTGCCCGCTACTGCGAAGCTAGCGCACGGCAGCAGAACCTTCCTCCGTGATGATCTCATCTGTGCCACATAGGGACAGCTGCCATTAGGGGGGCCCCCGAGGCCAGACCACAGAGCAGCAATCGGTGGAGGAACGCTCTTGGAGGGATTTCTCCAAGACAGAATTTTGGGGGCAAGTGCTGTTAGCGAGCACCTATGAAGGCCGGAACGGCACACGAGATAGTGGGTGACCAGCATAGCTGGCTTTGTCACCTTAGTGGCGATGTTTTTACACGGCACCAGGTACTCATTTCAGACTGAGTGGATCTAGGGGAGGCCCAAGAATGGTTCAGATAATCGTCACTGATATTGACCGTGAGCGGGAATTAATCTCGGATGGCCGGTTCGCGCGATAACCACTACACGACCGCTCCTCACACACCCACACACACACTCACACACCCACACACCCACACACCACACACTCACACTCACACACCCACGCACTCACACACCCACACACCCACACACTCACACACTCACACACCCACACACCCACACACCCACACACTCACACATCCACACACTCACACATTCACGCACTCACACACCCACACACCCACACACTCACACACTCACACACCCACACACCCACACACCCACACACTCACACTCACACACCCACGCACTCACACACCCACACACCCACACACTCACACACTCACACACCACACACCCANACACCCACACACTCACACATCCACACACTCACACATCCACACACTCACACACCCACACACCCACACACCCACGCACTCACACAACCACACAAACACACACTCACACACTCACACACTCACACACCCACACACCCACACACCCACACACTCACACACCTACACACCCACACATCCACACACTCACGCACCCACGCACTCACACACCCACACACCCACACACCCACACACCCACACATCTACACACTCACACATCCACACACTCACACACCCACACACCCACACACCCACACACCCACGCACTCACACAACCACACAACCACACACTCACACACCCACACACCCACACACCCACACACACACCCACGCACTCACACATCCACACACTCACACACCCACACACTCACACACCCACACACTCACACACCCACGCACTCACACACCCACACACCCACACACCCACACACCCACGCACTCACACAACCACCCACACACACACACACCCACAACTCACACACTCACACACTCACACACCCACGCACTCACACAACCACACACCCACGCACTCACACACCCACACACTCACACACCCACGCACTCACACACCCACACACTTACATACCCACACACCCACACACTCACACACCACGCACTCACACAACCACAAACCCACGCACTCACACACCCACACACCCACACACCCACACACTCACACACCCACGCACTCACACAACCACACACCCACACACTCACACACCCACACACCCACACACTCACACACCCACACACCCACACACCACACACTCACAGATCCACACACTCACACACCCACGCACTCACACACTCACACACCNACACACTCACANACTCACACACCCACACACTCACACACACACACACACACACTCACACACTCACACACCCACGCACTCTCACACACCCACACACCACGCACTCACACACTCACACACCCACGCACTCACACACCCACACACTCACGCACTCACGCACTCACACACCCACACACTCACACACCCACACACCCACACACTCACACACCCACACACCCACACACTCACACACCCACACACTCACACACCCACACACTCACACACTCACACACTCACACACCCACACACTCACACACTCACGCACTCACACACCCACACACTCGCACTCACACACCCACACACTCACACACTCACGCACTCACACACCCACACACTCACACTCACACACCCACACACTCACACACTCACGCACTCACACACCCACACACTCACACTCACACACTCACACACTCACGCACTCACACACCCACACACTCACACTCACACACCCACACACTCACACACTCACGCACTCACACACCCACACACTCACACTCACACACCCACACACCCACACACTCACACACTCACGCACTCACACACCCACACACTCACACTTACACACCCACACACTCACGCACTCACGCACTCACACACCCACACACTCACACTCACACGCCCACACACTCACACACTCACGCACTCACACACCCACACACTCACACTCACACACCCACACACTCACACACTCACGCACTCACACACCCACACACTCACACATCCACACACTCACACACTCACACACTCACACTCACACACCCACACACTCACACACTCACGCACTCACACACTCACGCACTCACACACCCACACACTCAGACTCACACACCCACACACTCACACACTCACGCACTCACACACCCACACACTCACACTCACACACCCACACACTCACACTCACGCACTCACACACCCACACACTCACACTCACACACCCACACACTCACACACTCACGCACTCACACACCCACACACTCACACTCAAACACCACACACTCACACACTCACGCACTCACACACCCACACACTCACACTCACACACCCACACACTCACACACTCACGCACTCACACACCCACACACTCACACTCACACACCCACACACTCACACACTCACGCACTCACACACCACACACTCACACATCCACACACTCACACACTCACACACTCACACTCACACACCCACACACTCACACACTCACGCACTCACACACTCACGCACTCACACACCCACACACTCACACTCACACACCCACACACTGCACACACTCACGCACTCACACACCCACACACTCACACTCACACACCCAACACTCACACACTCACGCACTCACACACCCACACACTCACACACCCACACACTCACACACTCACGCCTCACACACCCACACACTCACACTCACACACCCACACATTCACACACTCACGCACTCACACACCCACACACTCACACATCACACACACTCACACACTCACACACTCACACTCACACACCCACACACTCACACACTCACGCACTCACGCACTCACACTCACACACCACACACTCACACTCACACACCCACACACTCACACACTCACGCACTCACACACCCACACACTCACACATCCACACACCCACACCCACGCACTCACACAACAACACACCCACGCACTCACACAACCACACACCCACACAACCACACACTCACACACCCTCACAACCACACACTCACACACCCACACACTCACACACTCACACACCCACACACACACACNCACACACTCACACACTCACACACCCACACACTCACACACACACCCACACCCACTCACTCACACACCCACACACCCAGACACTCACACACTCACACACCCACACACCCACACACTCACACACCCACACACTCACACCCACACACTCACACAACAACACACCCACGCACTCACACAACCACACACCCACACAACCACACACTCACACACACTCACACCCACACACTCACACACCCATACACCCACGCACTCACACACCTACGCACTCACACACCCACACAACCACACACTCACACACCCACACACTCACGCACTCACACACACTCACACTCACACACCCACACACTNACACACTCACGCACTCACACACCCACACACTCACACTCACACACCCACACACTCACACACTCACGCACTCACACACCCACACACTCACACTCACACACCCACACACTCACACACTCACGCACTCACACACCCACACACTCACACTCACACACCCACACACTCACACACTCACGCACTCACACACCCACACACTCACACATCCACACACTCACACACTCACACTCACACACCCACACACTCACACACTCACGCACTCACACACTCACGCACTCACACACCCACACACTCACACTCACACACTCACACACCCACACACTCACACACTCACGCACTCACACACCCACACACTCACACTCACACACCCACACACTCACACTCACGCACTCACACACCCACACACTCACACTCACACACCCACACACTCACACACTCACACACTCACCACCCACACCCACTCACACACCCACTCACACATCACCACTCACACACCCAACACTCACACATCCACACACTCACACACTCACTCACACACCCACACTCACACCTCACCACTCACACACTCACCACACACACCCCACACTCACACTCACACCCCACACACTCACACACTCACGCACTCACACACCCACACACTCACACATCCACACACCCACCACCACGCACTCACCAACAACACACCCACGCACTCACACAACACAACCACACAACCACACACTCACACACCCTCACAACCACACCCCCACACACCCACACACTCACACACTCACCACCCACACACTCACACACACCCACACACTCACACACTCACACACCCACACACTCACACCACACCCACACCCCACTCACTCACACACCCACACACCCAGACACTCACACACTCACACACCCACACACCCACACACTCACACACCCACACACTCACACCCCACACACTCACACAACAACACACCCACGCACTCACACAACCACACACCCACACAACCACACACTCACACACACTCACACCCACCACACACCCACACACCCACGCACTCACACACCTACGCACTCACACACCCTCACNACCACACACTCACACACCACACTCACACACTCACACACCCACACACTCACACACTCACACATCACACCCACACACTCACGCACTCACACACCCACGCACTCACNCACCTACGCACTCACACACCCTCACAACCACACACTCACACCCACACACTCACACACACCCACACACTTACCCACACACTCACACACCCACACACCCACACACTCACACCCACACACTTACACACCCACGCCCACTCACTCACACTCACACACCCACTCACTCGCACACCCACACACTCACAAACCCACACACTCGCACACCCACACACTCACACCCACACACTCACCACCCACACACACGCAACCTACCACTCACAAACCCACACACTCACCACCCACACACTCACACCCCCACACATTCACACACACACACACACCCACACCCACTCACTCACACACCCAGACACTCGCACACCACACACTCACACACCCACACACTCACACACCCACACACTCACACACCCACACAACCACACACTCACACACCCACACACTCACACACCCGCACACTCGCACACCCACACACACTCACACACCCACACACTCACAACACCCACACACTCACCACCCACACACCCACACACTCACACCCCACACACTCACAAACCCACACACTCACACCACCACACACTCACACCCCCACACACTCACACACTCACACACCCACACACTCACACACCCACACACCCACACACTCACACACACACTCACACACCCACACACTCACACACTCACACACTCACCACCCCCACTCACACCCCCACACACTCACACACCACACACCCACACACTCACACACCCACACACTCACACACCCACACACTCACACACCCACACACTCACACACCCACACACTCACACACTCACACACCCACACACCACACACTCACACACCCACACACTCACACACCCACACACTCACACACCCACACACCACACACCCACACACCACACACCCACACACTCACACACCCACACACTCACACACCCCACACTCACACACCTACACATCCACACACCCACACACCCACACACCCACACACCCACACACCCACACACTCACACACCCACACACCCACACACCACACACCCACACACTCACACACCCACACACTCACCACCCACACACTCACACACCACACACTCACACACCCACACACTCACACACCACACACTCACACACCCACACACCACACACCACACACTCACACACCACACACTCACACACCCACACACCCACACACTCACACACCCACACACCCACACACCCACACACTCACACACCTACACACTCACACACCCACACACCCACACACTCACACACCTACACACTCACGCACCCACACAATCACACACTCACACACCCACACACTCACACACCCACACACCCACACACTCACACACTCACACACCNCACCCACACACTCACACACCCACACACTCACACACCCACACACTCACACACTCACACACCTACACACCCACCACTCACACACCCACACACTCACCACTCACACACTCACACACCCACACACCACACACTCACACACCCACACACTCACACACCCACACCCACACACTCACCCCCACACACTCACACACCCACACACTCACACACTCAACACCTACACACTCACACACCACACACTCACACACCCACACACTCACCACCCACCACCAACACTCACACACCAACACTCACACACTCACACACCCACACACTCCACACCCACACCCACACACTCACACACCACACACTCACACACCTACACACTCACACACCATACACCCACACACTCACACACCCACACACTCACACACCCACACACCCACACACTCACACACCCACACACCCACACACCTACACACTCACACACCTACACACTCACACACCCACACACCCACACACTCACACACCTACACACTCACACACCCACACACTCACACACCCACACACTCACACACACACCCACACACTCACACACTCACACACTCACACACCTACACACTCACACACCCACACACTCACACACCCACACACCACACACTCACACACCTACACACTCACACCCCCACACTCACACACCCACACACCCACACACCCACACACCCACACACTCACACACTCACACCTACACACTCACACACCCACACCCACACACCACACACCACACACTCACCACCCACACAATCACACACTCACACCCACACACTCACACACCCCACCCACACCCACACACTCACACACCACACACCACACACTCACACACCCACACACCCACACACTCACACACCCACACACTCACACACCCACACACTCACACACCTACACACTCCACACCCACACTCTCACACACTCACACACCCACACACTCACACACTCACACACCCACACACCCACACACTCACACACCTACACACTCACCAACCCACACACTCACACACCCACACACTCACCACCCACACACTCACGCGTACCTGGCTCATTGGTCTCGGGTATAATTCTCGTTTATGGAGCCATTCATTTAGTACGTACGGGGAGGGGGGGGGTAACCCAAATGCGTACGCTTGCGTATGGGGGGGGGGTCTAGTGACAGTGTACGTACGCATAGGAAACTGGGGGGGGGGGGGGGTGTGAAGCTTCGATGATATTTGTCTACATCGGCCTTCAATGAGTTAGATAGTCCGGCGGTTAACTATCTGTTTGCTTAAACACGTTAATATTATTCATCCTTGATCGTTTCTGCGTGGATTAAATATCGGCCGTTCTATAGGATTCGCGGGGGTGGGGTACGTCAGGCGTGCGTAGCAGGTGAGGGGGGGGATGTAAAAGTCCGTGTGCGTACAGGGAGGGGTCGAGTTTTGACAGATTTTGCGGACCTACTCAATGGATGGCCCCTATAGTGTGGGAGGTCCCGGGTTCAAATCCCGGACGATCCCTAAAATCATTTATTCGATTTATATGAACGTTCTAAGTTCTGGATTTTAAATGTGCGCATACGTGTTGCCTACTATTCTCTACTTTGTCATTTACTTGTATGTATTGTATGTATGTTTATATATCATATATATCGACTCAAGCTTCCCGTAAAACGAATGACTTCTGTGTGTTGCCCCCACTCTGAACTCCTCCAATCTCGCCGCCCCTGTGAAAACAGACGCTGCTTGTTCGAGCGAAGCGCTGATGCCCTTAACGTGTTCCAACGAACGCGTTGTGCGGTGCTGATGCTGCTGCTACTACTGCTGCGGTTGCAGTGGTGTATAAGCACGAACACATTCATCAACACGTGAGTCAATAACAATAACACACACACACGTGCGTGTTATTGTTATCGTGTGTGTGTTATCGTGTGTGTTTGTGTGGCCTTACAATGACACGCATATATATTAGGCGACGTTTCAGATTATGGCCGTTCTCCATGGCACACGCTTCGTGTAGATAGATGTCTGATTTGCATCGCGGAATCATATCACACGAGCAACAATACTAATATATACACCCAGCTCTGTCATTCTGTGATGATTCTGTGATTAACGCGGCACGGATTGGTTGAAGTGCATCACGTGACCGCGAGCAAGCACCAACCAGAGGTGCACCCTACAAACATGTACGCCCCCGATTGGTTGAGTTACCAGTATGTTGGGGGCCGCCGACGCTGTGGTTGTTCGGGGGCGCCATACACACCACGTGTACAGGCACACACCAAACCACGTGTTACCAGGTACACACACTCACACGTGTACCACACCCACGTGTACCAGGCACACCACGTGCACACCCACACCACGTGTACACACACACCACATGTACACACCCACGTGTTACCAGGTACACCACACCATGTGTAGCAGGTACACGGGTGTGTGTGTACGCGTGGTGTGTGTGTGTATTCGTTCATCACATTCGAGTTGAAATGTGATCCGGGAGCTCAGCTCAACACGAGGTCTCTGCAGCGCGTGTCTGTGTTCTACCTTCTCCTAATGGCTGCACTGCTCCACACAGCCACGCGTACTCATTGCACACGTGCCAGCGTCTGCGTGTGTGTGTGTCTCTGGTGTTGGCACCCACCCCCTCGTGCGCCGTGTCGGCCTTCATCGTTGCTATTCACTGACAACTTGCCCACGGTCTGTTAAGGCTATAGGGGATCTTGTCTTTGTGTGTCGGTACGTGTCTTTGCGTAGTCACACGGGGAGCGGTGCGCAGTGGTTAGCGCACTGCGCGCCAGACGAGCGCTACCCGAGTCGGAATCCCCATCAGCGGCCAACATCAGTGACAGCGAATATCTGACATCTGGAGTCGGGCCTCGCGAAGGTCAACTCAGCCTTAAAGCAGTACTGGTGCAGTGTTCATGAAGTTCGGCACTTGGGTGACAAAGGCGGCAGGCCGTTGTTGTTGTTATCACCGTGCCGGCCTTAATAGGTGCTCGCTATCAAGCACGCGTCCATTAACTCCGAAGCAAGGCTCAGTCCTCCCGTCCTCCACCGCCGGCTTTCTGCGTTTGCCGATTTACTGCTCTCCATTCAAATGAACACGCTGCGCGCTGCACGCGCCTATGATTGTTACACACTCCCACGTGACGCGCGAAGCAATGAACGCCGACTGCGTTAACAGGGCCGATTCAAATTCAGATTGCGATCTCGGTGTGCGTGGTGCGTTCACGTTTTGCGGGGAGCGGTGGCGCAGCGGTTAGCGTGCTGCATTTATGAGCCTGGCCGCCCGAGTTCGATTCCCGCTCACGGGCCACCGCCGGTGACGATTATCTGAACTGGTCCAGGGTTTCCCCTTAGGTCGACTCAGCTTTAAGTGAGCACCTGGTTCGGTGAGCAAAATCGCCACTGGGAGACAAAGGCGCTCGGGCGTGGTGCTGGCCACCCTTCCCCTCGTGTGCCGTGCCGGCCTTCATAGGTGCTCGCTAACAGCACTTTCCCCTAGAGCTGTTAAGGCATACGGGGGACCTTTGTATTTGCACGCGTGTTCCACGTGTGTGTGCGCGTGTGCACGTACACACACACATCCTCTCGCTCCCATTTCCCATTGCTTCTCTTCTTCCATCATTTATTTATTTATCTTCTTCCTCTTCCGTTCCTCCCACCCCAGCCTCCAGCACCACGGATCGCGTCCGTGCCAGTGTCGTGCCACGAGCCACGACGTCGCTCGTCGAAGTGCTCGCCCCCCTCCCTCCCCGACAGTCCGCGTGGCTATTCGGGACACCTTTGTCTTTGTCCGTGCACGTGGTGTCAGTCGGATTGTACGGGGGGTGCACTGGTTGTCGATTCCCGGCCACGGCTAACATCAGTGGCGATTGATATCCGAACCGCTCTGAGCTCTCCCTGCATAAAGCTCTCCATCCTTCCACCCCTCCCCCCCCCCCCATTGACCAGCGTGGTGAAGTATGGTCAAATGGGGAGGTACATTATATATTTATGTGAGGTCGGTACACTCACAGACTCTTCATATCACTGAAAACGCCCCGTGTAGCCTTAACAGGATGTTGGGGCAAGTGCTGCTAGCGAGCGCCTATGAAGACCGGCACGGCACACGAGGGGTGGGTGGCCAACGCACTACGGCCCGGCCGTCTTTGTCTCCTCAGTAGGTATGTTACACACCGCATTTAAAGGCCGAGTCGACCTAGGGGAAGCCCAGGATCGGGTGGAATGTATTCGTCACTGATGTTGACCGTGAGCGGGAGTCATCTCGTGTCGCCGGGCTCGTAGCGCCGTGGGCTAACCGCTTCACCAGCTGCCCACAAAGACAAAGATCCCCGTATAGCCTTAATAGACTGTTGGGGCAAGTGCTGTGAGCGAGCACCTATGAAGGCCGGCACGGCGCACGAGGGGGGGGTGGCCAGCACCACGCCCGGCCGCCTTTGTCTCCCAGTGGCGATGTTAACACACCGCATCAGTTATTCATTTGAGGCTGAGGCGACCTAGGGTAGGCCCACACACTGACACACACACACTTACACCCACGCGCCTTCACACGCTGTTTGCACACAGAGCTCGGCACCACGCACATACAGGGCAGAGAGGGCGGAGAGAGGAGGAGATGAGAGAGAGAGAGGGGAGGGAGAGGGTGGGGAGACAGGGGAGATGAGAGAGAGAGGGGGAGAGATGAGAGAGAGGGAGGGGAGGGCTCGGAGAGAGAGGAGANGGGGGGGGCGAGAGAGGGGACGGCTCCAGAGAGGACGGAAAGAGAAGAGGGGGGGGGGAGAAAGAGGAGAGGGGATAGACCAGAGGGCGTGATGAGAGAGAGGGACAGGAAAGAGGAGAGCAACGGAGAATGTGGGGGGGGGGGGACGGCACAGAGTTGGGGTTGGTGACTGACATGAGAGAAGGGAGAGATGAGATAATGTAGCAATAATAGTAATAATTTATGTATTTTTCCAGGAGAACCACTCTGATCTTATGACTTTTTCAGACGGGTCCTGCTGCTGCTACTAAATTGAGGTTTTTGGTTCTTTCGGTAAAGTCACGTAGGTAAAATAAATCAGGTGGGAAAACCACAGCAAGAAATGTTTTTTTGCTGAAGTTGGAGAGAGAGTTGCCGTGGTAAGAGGTTATATAGGTAAGAAAGGGGAAGGGGAGCGCTGCGTGGATGCTTGGAGAGAGACGTGAGGCTGGGAGGGGGGGAAGTGGCAGGGGGGAAGTTAACTCGGAAAAATAGACCAGTACCCTGCAGATATGATAGACAACAAGCACTATAAAGCAGTTAGGGTTTTACCTGGTTAATGACATCCTTACAATGATTGCTCAATTTGTATCCATCTTCTCGGTTGAAGTTATGTTTATGTAACGTGAGGTTACACCTGGGCGATCGTGATAGGCTCTGCCGGCCTCAGCCCGCAGCCAATGGGGAGTCGAGCCAGGGGCGTAGCCCTGGAGCTGGACAGTATCTTCGAGCAAGTTCCAAGGGTGTGGCTGAGAATTGGCTACGTGGTATCACGTGGGCCAGGTATTATAAGGAGTGGAGAAAGACAGCACGTGGTCAGTGTGCGGAGGAACGCAGGGGGAAGCCACGCTGGTGCCGTGGTCCCGCTCCAGCCACGTGGCGGGCCGCGGCAGTCTCTCACGCTGTCAGCCAGCAGCGTGAGGGAGCGGAGAGGGAGGGAGGGAACCGAGTGTGTGAATGCGGTGGAAGGCTGTGAACGGGAGATATGAATAAACAACTCTGAAGTCAAGACGTCGTCTGAACGGGATTTATTACATTTATATATCTGGATGGCTTCATGAACAAACCTTTGATAGTAGCCCGAAGGTTTGCAGAGTACCTTGGTCTCGGAAAAAAACAATATCATGCGAGCCCACAGCATTATAACAATGGTCAGCTACGGCAGAGGTATTGGTTCTGCCGTGTTTCAGATCTGCCTTGTGTTCGCGGACACGGTCCGAGACATGTCGATTCGTTTCCCCTATGTAACTGCTGCCGCAGGTACAACTCAGTTTGTAAACTTCGGGAAATTGCATGTCAGGAATGACATCCTTCACAGATGGGATTAGATCACGGATTTTGTGTACTGTATTGAATCGGACCTGGATCTTGTGTTTAATTTAGATTTTGGAAATCTTTTTGGCAACACCTGCTATGTATGGTAACATGATGGTTTTGATTGGCTTCTCAGGGGGTTGTTTCTCCATGGTTGGAGAAACAGTTTCGTTTCCCCAATGGAACTGCTACATGGTTGGAGAACAGCTTTGCGAATAATGCGGTCCGAGTACCCATTCATCTTGAGGGCCTGGTGTACGTGTTCCAGTTCACTGGCTAGGTGGTGTTGGTTGGAAATGCAGTGGGCCCTATGGCGTAGTGTTTTGATAAGGGAATTATTCTGTGCCGCATGGTGGTGGGAATCAGGTTTCAGATAGGAATCCGTGTGGGTGTATTTCCTGTAGACAGAGTGTTCCAAAGAGCCGTCAGGTCTCTTCTCAAACAAAACATCCAGGAATGGTAGCTCACCATCCTTCTCCACTTCCATGGTGAATTTGATGGATGGGTGTATGGAATTGATGTGGTTGAGAAATTGGTTCAAAGCTGGCAGGCCATGTGGCCAAATGACGAAAGTGTCATCAACATATCTCTTCCACAAGGAAGGACGTAGGGTGGATGTCTGGATGGCATCTGTTTCAAAATTTTCCATGAAAATATTCGCTATCACAGGTGATACGGGGGAACCCGTGGGGGTACCTTCATTTTGTTTGTAGAAAGTACCATTCCAGGTGAAGTAAGTGTTGGTAAGGCAGTGCCTAACCAGAGTAGGTACATCAGGATTCAGTCCATATTGGATTAAGTCCTCAATTATTGCTAAGGTGTCAGGTACAGGAACCTTGGTGAACAGAGAAACTACATCAAAGCTGACAAGCAAATCATCTGGGGACAGTGAAATGCCCTTGATTAGAGAGACCAAGTGAGCTGAGTTACATACTGCTGAGGTAGTTTTGCCCGTGAATGGAAGCAAAGTGTCAGACATAAAACGGGCTAGTTTGTAGATAGGTGAGTTGATAGTGGAAACTATGGGCCGAAACGGAGTACCTTCTTTATGGATTTTAGGAAGACCAAAGGATCTGGGAGGTCTCGCAGCCAAGAGTTTTAGGGAGGGCCGTATGATTGGTTCAATTAGGGAAGTCGAACTCGTGATGATCTTGTTGGTTTTAGTAGCCAGGCGGTTAGTAGGATTCATATTCTTGGTTCTTTCGGTAAAGTCACGTAGAAGGGAAATAAAAAAAAATACAAATTAAACATAATAAAATAAAATTCTCAAGAAAAAGAGCTGTCGAAAAGACAGCGGTCTTTCTGACAGCTCTGTTTCTTCGCCTGAGGACGGCTGCTTGCGTTGTGGCTGAAACGTCGTGAAATTTTATTTTATTATGTTTTATTTTATTATTTTATTATTTCCCTTCTACGTGACTTTACCGAAAGAACCAAGAATATGAATCCCTGCAGTCACGAAAGCTTTAAATCGAAGATTAGTAGGATTTCTGTTGATTTTGATGTAGCTGCCATCATTAAGAAGGTCCTGGATGTTGTTGTTGTATGTGGTTTTATCCATGATGACAGTAGCATTGCCCTTGTCGGCCGAGAGGATGACTATGTCATCTCTCTTTTTCAATTTGGCTAGTTCAGAGCGCTCGTCGCACAGGCGAAGTTGGCGAGATCAGGGCGCTTGAGAGACTGACTTTTAAAGAACTTTTATTGCTGCCAGCAGCAACAGCACTGGAGGCGATTCCGATATGAAATACACAGTCACCAGCAAACAAATAACAAACACTATAAATCCACGCGCTGTGGCGCTAAATGCACCACGCACAACATGAAAGAAAAGTCACNTGGTGGTGGTGGTCATCGCGCACGCCACGGTGATGAGCGAGCGCTTCAGAAGGTGAACATGAGGGTGCCGTCCACGCTGGTACAGAGAGGGGCTTTTCCGGCTCCCCAGCGTTCGAAGAAGACGTGCACATCACCGACATGTGTGTGGTATGCATGCTCCAGTCAGAGCCGCGCCTTAAGCAGGTCCCTGAACACTGAAAGCACAGAGCAGCCGTCAGTGTCACCTTCCAGCATCTTTTTCCTCGTTCTGTACACCGCCATCTTAATCTGAGCACAGGCGATGTTGGCGAGGACATCTTCAGTTTCGCCACGGTGATGAGCGAGCGCTTCAGAAGGTGAACATGAGGGTGCCGCTGAAGATGTCCCCAAAAGGCAGAACATTGGTTTGAGCCGCTGGCAGTGTAAGTACCGGTGGGGCAGATCCTCCCTGGCACCGCAGGAAATGCACAAGTCTGTTACCCCTGGTGAGATTCGGTTGAGCCACATGGCCGATGGCAACGTGCAGTGTGCCAATCTTTACTGGAGGTCACCACAGCGTTTGGCTACGGGAGACTTGTACATTTGTTTCCACTGAGGGGCGGCCACAATGGCGCTTGAGAGAGGAGGGAGAGAAGCAGGGAATTGGCGAGGCAGCCTTCCGCATCTCCCCCATCAATAAATCCCGCGAGCAGAGGCGGATCTGCAAACGTCTTGGCGACGGGAGGAGGTGGGGAGTGTGGTCCTGAATCAAAGCCTCCAACATTTACAAAATATTTGATTAAAGTTTTGGTGGCTGGCAGCGCGATGTCACGTCTAGAGGGAGGGACGGACGGACGCTGATCGTTTACAATAACAACAACAATCATCCAAGACGAATATTCACTTGCAAGTGTAAATGTAATAAAATTACGACAATAAATAGAAGTACAAGAACAGCAGTGTTGGGTCTGTGCAGGAGGGGGGAGGGTCGCCCCAGTTGCACCCCCGCACCACTTCGCGAGCACCACCCCAGGAGTGTGGGAGGCCCTCCACCACCCGACACAACTCATTGGATCGCCATGTGGTGTACGAGCTGTTTATTGTTGTTGTATGTACCGTATGTTTAATTTATTTCGCACCGTATGTAGCCAACCACACTAATCGGAGGTGTGTGGGAAGGATAACAAACTAAACATTAAAATCAGTTCTAAAGAAATTAGTTTCCAAATTGTATCGTGGTGTAGTGTATAGTGTAGTGTGTAATCGTGTAGTGTATAGTGTGTGGTGCAGTAGTGTAGTGTATAGTAGTGGAGTGTATTGTAGAATGTATATATGTTGAACTTCTTCCGCACCATATATAGATAACTGTGCTAATCGGAGGTGCGGGGGAAGAGCAACAGCATAAAACACAAAGCAGTTCTAAAGAAATGAGTTCAATTTAGGTGATTTAAAAGTGCATTGCTCCAGTGGCTTCCTAATGTCAGAAGGAAGAATGTTCCAGACGGCAGCAGAAGTGCATTCGAAAGTGTGCGGCGTTGCAGTGTTGTTTCAGTTCGCTCACCGACAAAGTTAAAGAACAAATCCTGAGCACCTTAATGTATACCATTGGACATCCTGGCTTTCTCGAAAATCCAACGAAACAATAAACTATTGCATGATTTACCGGTAAAGCCCACTCACTGAGCTATTGGCTCCTGTTTAGAGGAGAGCTGTCCACACGTGATGATAGCTCATCATCATCATCGCAGGGGCTGAAATCATCATCGCCATCATTACACGCGGGCATTAATATTTGCAGTCAAATAACACTGGTCAATAAAAAAACATTTTTTTTTGGCTTGGAATTTTGCAGCTGTTTTAGACTAATTTCAGGGTGCCGATTCCAAATCTGATCTCAGATTTGCTCTATCACATCTCATTTTTAAATCCTTTATATTAAGTTCACTTGCTTGCTTGCTTGCGTGCTTACGACCGTGCAAATCTTTCGTCGTTTTTTAACCCACTTCCCGTGATCCAATCGAGCTGACATTTTGCACACAGACTCGTTGTGCGTGACAATTTATTTTCGTGCAAAAAATCCAAAATTTTACACTTTTTAGGAAAAAATAAATTTCATATTTAATTTAAAATACCAATGTGATACAAATGAAACTCTTACTCAAGAAAAACAGAAATGAATAATAAAATAAAACCGATGCCACGCATATAAAGGATTTATAGTAAAAAACTTTGTTTTTACGGGTTAGTTTTTTAAATCCTTTATATTAAGTTCACTTGCTTGCGCGCTTATGACCGTGCAAATCTTTCAGTCGTTTTTTAACCCACTTCCCGTGATCCAATCGAGCTGACATTTTGCACACAGACTCGTTGTGCGTGACAATTTATTTTCGTGAACATTTTTTACAAAATTTTCAACATTTTAGGATTTTTTTTTATATTTAATTACCAATTGCTTAATGTGTCAGGCAATCATCTGACCCATAGGTGGCAGCCATCTCAAGCCAGAGGACGAGAGGACTCTAGCCGCCCGTTTCAAAGACCAATGTGGGCTGGCACGCATATAAAGGATTTATAGTGAAAAACTTTGTTTTTACGGGTTAATTTTTTATGCTATCGGCATAACCCATTTTCATTGATTTTACCCGAAATTAACTCTGTCACTTATGATTGCAAGTTGTTGCGAGTCAGTGACTGCTTTAGTGTTAAAATATGGTGCTGTATTTTTAGGATAGTGTGTTTATAATATCATTTTATGTAGATATCCAAATTATTAAATATTTTTCTTCTGCAGTTTTTATTGAAAATGCAATATTGATATCTCAAAAACCTGATGTGATAGACAAAAACGGATGCCAGATTTGGAATCAGCACCCCAAAATTACATTGAAACCGTTGGAATACCTTATGCCAGAAAAAGTGTGTTGTTTTTAAACGCGGAAGAGGAGGTGGGCTGAACTTGGAGAACTAATCCACGCTACGACCACCACGGCGAGAGAGAGAGAGAGGACACGCAAACTCCAAATACGGGGTGCTTCAAAAAAATGTTAACACTTCTGGGAATTTGCAACAATGCCACGAGAAATGTGCATCCGGGCTCTGGATCACCTGGAGAAGATTCCAGGCAACGTGTTGACAATGAGCGCGAACAAGTGGAACTTTTGACTTTTTGAAGCTATTACATACATTTGTTATGTCACAGTGTACTATCCGTTCTTCCATTAAAAAGATAGTCCCATATAAGTGTTAACATTTTTTGAAGCACCATGTACATGCAAGGGGTGCCACGGTGGCTAGGAGATGTAACTACCTCGCCTGGTTACAGAAGCTCGTGGGTTCGATACCGACCCTGACGCCTGCTGTATATTTTAAGTCTGCGTCTCTCTCCCCGTGGTTGTGTGGTTCTTTCTCCGGTTTTCCCCCTCCACATTTAGAAGCATGCGTTTAGAGTATTTGGCTGCTATAAATGTCCACGCGATAAGCCACTTCGTTGAGCTGTCATTTGTGACCAGGTCGCTGATGACAAAGAGATACATAGCTCAATGGGCCTGACCTGGTAAAATAAAATAAAAAATTGTTTCGTATTTTATACAACAGCAGGCATCGTTAGGGTCCGGGATCAAACCTAGGGGCTCCTGCGTGCCGGGCGAGGGAGAGATTGCATCTCAAGCTCGCCACGGGTCCGCTCCGCGTGTCTCGTGGTGCAGGGATGTGAGAAATTGAAGCGATGATGAACGGACCCGAGTAAAAAAAACTGAGCCGGAGTTTCAATATAAAAAAACACTCAAGACAGCCAAAGTTGTGTCTGGTCGGCAAAATTAAGGGAGAGACATCAGAGAGAGAGCGATGAGAGCTACCCGTCGGAGGCCGTCGGACTGCAAGACGGGCTGCGTGCAGAACGAGAGAGAGCGAGAGAGTGAGAGAGTGAGCGAGAGAGTGACCGAGAGAGTGAGCGAGATAGTGAGCGAGAAAGTGAGCGAGAGGTGGGGGTTTACATAAAGCTAAGTTNAAAAAAAACGAAATGATGAACGAAGCAAAGTGCCGAATACACGAGCATCTTCTTGTTTCCACTGATCGTAAAAAAAGCGATGAGAGAGGTGGAGACGAGAGAGATAGGAGAGAGCGCATCACAAGAATGCAGGTTTCTGTGTAGACGCTCATACACTGTTGGGTAGGGCTCAGGTGCTGTTAGCGAGCAGCTATTAAGGCTGAGACGGTGGCAGGCGAGCGGCTTGGTGAGTGCACTGCACCACGCACGGCCGCCTTCGTCTCTCCCAGTGGTGATGTCTCCATGCGCCGCGCAAAGTGCTCGTTTATGGCTGAGGGGGAATCGAACTTGGGTGGCAGGGTTCATCGCGCAATGCGCTAACCACTTCGCCACGGCTCCCCGCTGTCGGACACACACACTCACCTGCTCACACTCACCTGCACACGCTCACCTGCACACGCTCACCTGCACAACCCACACACACACCCGCACACACACACCCCCACACACACGCTCACCGCACACACACACTCGCACACTCTCACCCCACACAACAACAACAACCGCCATTCGCCACTAAGTGGCGGTGACGTCACCACGACGCTTGTGCCAGGCCATGTGCCCCTTGAGGCCATGTGAAGTGTCGAACGCCCGCTGGCAGGTCACGGGGCAGACCCAGTTGCCACGAGTCGACTGACCGAGATGACCGAGATGACTGGATGATGCACCACCTGTGCCCCCTACCGTACCAATTTGCTGTGCTTTAGCCACCCGGCGATCCGCTCGTTGTTGTGATCGTTGCTCCTCCGCCCTCCGTTGTTGGAGGGCGACTGCCTCCAACTGCCCAGTAGCGTCCTTCACGAGCCTCCTCCACAGAGGCCGATCTTGACACCGCTGGTACCAGTCATCGGCAAGTCCTCAGCTCCACGTCCTCCTGTACCACATCACTCCATCTCTTCTCTAGCCCGTGCCGCGCCCGTTTAGTCCCCTCGATCCGGCCGAATAAAAGCTGTTTAGGCATGCGGTGGCTGGGCATGCGGCTACATGACCCAGCCAACGCAGCCTTGCCTGCCAGAGGAGCTCACCGATGGGACTTTGCCCAGATCTTTCAAGGATTTGTGAGCTCCTCACACAATCCAGCCTGGTTAAACCCAGGATGGATTGTAGGCAGGCCAGCCTAAATGTTTCCAACCGGCGAATATGCTCCATTAGGGGGGTCCACGTTTCGCAAGCGTAGAGAAGGGAGGGAAAGATCGTGGCCGAGAAGACCTGAAGCTTCGTGCGGAGCGACAGACCAGGTAACTTCCACACAGCGTTACGCAACCGATGAAAAGATATTGCCGCTCGACTGATTCGGAGTGAGACCTCTGCTGTTAAACTGGAGCCGGTCATAAGCACACTGCCCAGGTATGGTAACTCTCCACTCTCTCCACAACTGCCCCATCACCGATTGGGAGTTGTGGGGGTGGAGTGTCCGATGGTACAAAATACCCAGGAAGGTGCTTAGTTTTGGTGGGGCTGATGGTAAGGCCCACCTCTTAGTGGCACGCTCCAGTCTCAGCAGCAGTGTCTCCAACTCCTCTTCTGAATGAGCAGCTATTACCAAACATCGGCATACATAACGTGGTTGACCAATAGGGAGCCATCCCTTGATCGCACCCGGGCGTCGATCAGCCTCCATTATATCTGTACCAAATGGAAATTCCCCCGGTACAGCTATTGAAGGATTCACGAACTACGCAGTCAAAATAGATGTTAAATAATGTGGGAGCCAGAGGACATCCCTGTCGCACCCCAACGTGTACAGGGAAAGGCTCCGACTCCCGGCCACGTATAGTTTTACCCGGGCCCGCTCACCATCATGAAGGTCCTTAATGATCGTGAGCAGAGGGTCACACACGCTCACCGCACACACTCACCCACACACCCACTAGCACACACTCACTTGCACACAGCCGCACAACCCACAACCCAGTGGAGAGCGAGAGAGGACAGGAGAGAGGGAATAGATGAGAGAGGGTGAGTTGGTGGGAGAGAAAGGGGGACTGGGTCGAGAGAGTGCGCAGAGGAGGAGATTCAACAACGGCGGGAGAAATAAAACACGACGATGAGGAGAGGCAATGAGGAGGGAGAGAGTAAGAGAGAGTGAAATATTTTGTGAAATCTTTCATTAAAAAAGGGGGGGGGGTTACATAAAGCAAAGCATAAAAAAACCTAAATGATGAACGAAGCAAAGTGCCGACTACACCGAGCATCTTCTTGTTTCCTCTGATTGTAAAAAGAGAGAGAGAGGGAGGTGGTAAGAAGGAGGAGAGCAGAGCGTGACATCTTTTTTGAAATATTTCATTTGAAAAGGGGAGGGGGGGGGGGACATAAAGCAAAGCATTGAAAAAAAACCCAAATGATGAACGAAGCAAATTGCCTACTACACCGAGCATCTTCTTGTTCCTCTGATCGTAAAAAGGGAGAGGGTGGAGGGAGGGGTTGAGAGAGAGAGCCGAGAGAAGTTGGTGAGCGAGGGAGCAAAAGGAGAGAGCAAGGGGCAAATGCAGTAATAAAACAGAGTGGGTTACCCAGGAGAGAGAGAGAGAATGAGGGAGAGAGGAGAAGAGGGGCAGAATATGGACATAGAAAACAGGGGGACATAGACAGAGTAGGGAGATGGGGTAGAGAGAGAGGGGTAAGAAGGAGCAGAGCTTGAAATCTTTCGTGAAATCTTTCATTTAAACGGGGGGGGGGGGGCACATAATGGAAAAAAAACAAAAAAATCCGAAATGATGAACGAAGCAAAGTGCCGACTACACCGAGCATCTTCTTGTTTCCTCTGCTCGTAAAAAAGAGGGAGGGCAGAGAGAGGGGCGGGGTGGAGGGGCGGTAGAGAGGGAGAAGAGGAGAGAGGGAGGGAGGGAGAGTGACAGCATCCACAGTGGGGGGGGGGAGAAAAGCGACAGGGTGGTAGAGAAGGGAGAGGAAAGGGTGAATAAAAAGAGAGAGATGAGAGAGGAGAGAGACAGGAGGAGAGGGAGAGCGAGAGGAGAGTGGGAATTCAAGAGGGGAAACACATATGGGGAGAAGCAAGGATGGGAGAGGGATGGGAGAGGGAGGGAGGAGAGAGGGGCAGAGTCACGTGATTAAGAGAAAAGAGATGGGAGAGAGGAAGAGTGTGGAATAAAAAAAAGAGACGGGGGGAGGGAGTGGGAGATAGATGTTGTGAAAGAGAGGGAGAGAGCAGGAACGGGCTTGGGCCAGAGAGCGCACGGAGAGTGCAGGGAGAGCGCGGGGTGGAGGGGAGAGGGTGAGAAGGGGAGGGTGGAGAGAGAGGCCAGGCAGGGGGCGGAGAGAGGGAGAGTGGGTGGAGAGAGAGTGGGAGAGGAGAGAGACTGAGGAGAAAGGAGGGGAAGAGAGGAGAGAGAGAGAGAGGGGGGGAGCAGCGAGACACAGGCGGAGCGCGAGAGGAGAGCGGAGTTCAGGGGGAGAGAGGAAGATATGGGGGAGGGATAGAGAGAGCGTGGAATAAAAGAGAGCGTGTTTGGTAGAAGACAGGCAGAAGAGACCGTGAAGAGGGAGACGAGGAGAGTGGGAGAGAGAGGGGAGTGGAGAGGAGTGGAGAGGGGAGACGGATAGAGGGAGATGCAAGAGTGGTGAAAACAGAAGCGAGAGAGAGAGAGAGTGTGGTAAGACGAGAGGAGTGAAGGGGAGAGAGTGAGTGAGTGTGTGGAATAAGAGAGAGGGTGAGAGAAAGGAGTGGGTGAGAGGGAGAGTGTGAGGGAGATAGGAGAGAGAGAATAAAAAGAGAGAGGGCGGAGAGAGAGAGGGGAGCAGAGAAATAGGAGAAGAGGGGAGAGGGCACACGGAGAGAGCGAAAAGAGAGGCGAGGGGAACGAGACACAGCACACAGAGAGAGTGCGGAGGGAGAGAGAGAGTGTGAGAACAGAGGGGGAGAGGAAAAGAGAGGGCGGAGAAAGGGAGTGTGGAATTCAGGAGAGGGTGAGAGAGGAGAGACAAAGAGGTGGGTGACAGAAAGAGGGGAGAGAGCGCTCGTAGGAAACGCGAAGAGGTGAGAGGCAGTGGAGAGACGGAGGGGAGGAGAGCGCCAGAGAGAAGAGAGAGGGCAGAGGGAGCTTTAAGGGAGGAGGGGAGGAGGGGAGAGTAGGAGAGAGTGAAATAAGAGATCTGCTCATCAGAGCAGAGAGACAGAGGAGGAGGGCGACACAGGGAGAGCGAGAGAGAGTCCCGCGTGGAGAGTCACCCTTCTCGAGGTGAGTGTGGAGAGAGCGTGGAGAGTGTGCAGATAGAGAGTGTGTGGGGAGCGAGGGAGAGTGTGGAGAGTGTGTGTGGGGAGAGGGAGTGTGGAGAGAGAGTGTGGAGAGTGTGGGGAGCGAGGGAGAGTGTGGAGAGAGTGTGGGGAGCGAGGAGAGTGTGGGGAGCGAGGGTGAGTGTGGGAGAGTGTGTGGGAGCGAGGGATAGTGTGGAGAGTGTGTGTGGGGAGGGAGTGTGGAGAGAGAGTGTGGAGAGTGTGGAGAGTGTGGAGAGAGTGTGGGAGCGAGGGAGAGTGTGAGGGAGAGTGTAGAGAGTGTGGAGAGTGTGGGAGAGGGAGAGTGTAGAGGAGAGTGTGGGAGAGTGGGAGAGTGTGGAGAGAGTGTGGGGAGCGAGAGAGAGTGTGGATAGAGAGTGTGGAGAGTGTGGGAGAGAGTGTGGGGAGGGAGAGTGTGGAGGAGAGTGTGGGGAGCGAGGAGAGTGTGGAGGAGAGAGTGTGCGAGTGGCTACACTGACGAGTTGCCCAAGTCTTGGTGAGACTCCGGGAGTTGGTGACGTCGCGTTAATGGCATGAATGCATGGATTACAGTGATCATCATCAGCAGCATCATCAGCATCCGTGCCGTGTGATTTCACTTGCGAGTTCACCTGTACCGCCTGCGGCGTGGTCACCTGTTGCGCCCCGTCCCGGGGTCATCTGCGGTGACCTGTGACCCTGATCATCACTGGGTGAGGAGGGGGGAGCGGTGGTGCAGTGGTTAGCGCGATGCTCACGCTATGACCTGGGCGAATCGAGTTCCATTCCCAGCCACGGCCCACGTCAGTGGCGACTGATTTCGGAACCAGCCCTCGGCCAAGTGTGGTCAAACAACCCCCTCCCCCACTCCCGGCCCCCCATATTCGACACGGAGTGGAGGAAGGACGCCTGCTGTCATCCAGCAGTGGATCGACCAAGGGTTGATTCTTTTTTTCAGGAGGGTCCGGACCACATTGGAATGTTTGGTCAAATTTACGCTTTTTTAAAGAGCCAGAGTCTGCATTCGAATGTAGTGTAGTGTATAGTGTAGCGTACAATGTAGTGTATCGTGTAGTGTAGTGTATTGGTTCTTAACCTTTACTGCAGCCTTGTACCGCTTTGGTTCTCAATCGTAACAAACAAATGTATAATGGTAATAACCACATAGGGTTTGGTGAAACAAAGTAGTTGTACGTACTTTGCCCGTGCATAAATTGTCTTCCGATGATTTACCTTTTCAAAAATCTGGCCATGCCTCGCACCCCAGGTTAAGAATCACTGGTGCAGTGTATAGTAATTAGTATGTATCGTGTAGTGTATAGTGTAGTGTATAGTAGTATTATGTTGAACTTCTTTCGCACCGTACGTAGCCAATTGGAGGTGCGGGGAACAGAGACAACCCCGGACAGCTCCCGGATGAGCCGCTGCGCGGGGCAGGTCACAGGCGAGCGCGCAACCTACTTGCTGCACCGCCTCGTGTTTGGATTGCACGCCGAGAGGTATACTCGCTGTGTGATCTCCCAAGCGCCCCTCAGCCCACCAACCCCGATTCTAGAACGCTCGCGAGCTGTTAGCGAGCGCCTATTTAGGTAGGTAGCAGGAGGTGGGCACGAGTTGTCGGTACGGTGCTACGAAAAACCCCTTTGTCTCCCCCAGTGCCGATGTTTGAACGCCGCAAGCCAGGTACCTTGTTTAAGGCTGAGTCGACCTTAAGGCACCGGTTTAGATATCGCTTGCCACTGACGTTAGCCATGGGCGGGAATCGAACTTCAGGTTCGCGAACCACCGCGCCACCGCTCCCATGCAAATTCTCACACGTACATCGACCAAGGATACAAAGACAAAGGTCGCCCGTGTAGTCCACTCAGACTGTTGGGGCAAGTTCTGTAAGCGAGCACCTATTAATCGCCCGTAACGGCATTCGAGGGGTGGTGTGGTCAGAACCACGCCCGGCCGCCTTTGTCTTCCGAGTGGCGATTTTTACACATCACACCAGGTACTCATTTGACGCTGAGTCAACCTAGGGAGACCCAGGACCGGTTCAGATAATCGTCACCGGTGTTGGCCGTGAGCGAGAGTCGAAGTCGGGTCGTCGGGTTCGTAGCGCAGCGCCGCGCTAACCGCTACACCACCGCTCCCCACACAAGACAAAGATCCCGTATAGCCTTAACAGACTGTCGGGGCAAGTGCTGTTAGCGAGCACCTCTGAAGTCCGCCACGGTACACGAGGGGTGGGTGGCCAGCACACACGGGCACGAACCACGACACTACCGCTCCCCACACGCGATGTAAATACACACACGCACACACGCATGTAAATACACACACAGTAAATACACACACACAGTAAATACACACACACAGTAAATACACACACACAGTAAATACACACACGCGATGTAAATACACACACGCACACACGCGATGAGGACTGTTTGGGAGTGCCTATTGAGCTGGTAAACACACACACAGACACACATCCAAGCAATCATTCATTCATATACACAGACACCCACATATACACAAAGATCCCCGTATAGCCTCGACGGACTGTGAGGGTGTGAGTAGCGAGTAGCGCGTCGCGCCTGTGAAGGCTGGCACGGCACACGAGGGGATGGGAGGCCAACATCGACGCCCGGCCGCCTTTGTCTCCCCAGTGGTGATGTTTACACACCGCACCGGGTGGTCAGTTAAGGCGAAGTCGACCTCGGCGAGGCTCATACACAGAGACAGAGACACACAAGTAGAACATACACACAACAGACACAACAGACACACACACACATAGAGACATACACACAACACACACACACATAGAGACAAACACACAACATACACACACACAACAGACACACACGCACATAGAGATATACACATAGAGACACACACGTAGAGACATACACACAACAAACACAACAGACACACACGCACATAGAGACATACACACAACAGACACACACACATAGAGACATACACACAGAGACACACACACACACATAGAGACATACACACAACAGACACACACACACATACAACAGACACACACACACATAGAGATATACACATAGAGACACACACGTAGAGACATACACACAACAAACACAACAGACACACACGCACATAGAGACATACACACAACAGACACACACACACATAGAGACATACACACAGAGAACACACACAGAGACATACACACAACAGACACACACACATAGAGACATACACACAGAGACACACACCCACCCGACGAACACTATGCTCCTAAAATGTGCTTTAATCTTCCTCCCTCTCCATATCTCCCCTCTACTCCCTCTCCCTCCCTCTCCCTCCCTCTCTCCCTCCCTCCCTTATCCCTCTCCGCATATTTTCTCCTCTATAAGTTGAGGCTCTCCCTCTTCTCCCCTCTAGAGCTCTCTCGCTCTCTCTCTCCATTCCTTCTCGTTGCCCCATCTCCTCCCTCTCACCACTGCCGTCATTCCGTCTCCCCCTCTCCCTCCCACCCCATCTCCCTCCCAACCTCTCCCTTTTTCTCCCCTCCCCCCTGATCCCTTCCTCTCTCCTCCATGTACGCCCCCCCCCCTCGTCTCTCTACCCCCACCCTCTCTCCATTCCTTCCATTCGATTCCTTCGTCTCACCCCATCGATAACCCTCCTCCCTCCTCTCCATCCCTCCCTCTCTGCCCCCCTCCCTCTCTGCCCCCCTNCCCTCCCTGCCCCCCTCCCCTCCCTGACTCCCACCCCTCCCTGGCTCCCACCCTCTAAGCCTCGTTCCCTTCCTCCCTTTCACGCTAACCCCCTGCCGTCTCTCTCCCCACCACCTCCCCCGTGTCATCCACCTCCTTCCATTACCCCTCCTCCCCCTCTCCCACCCTCCACCACCCCTCCCCTCCTCCACCCCTCCCCTTCACCACCCTCCCTCCTTTCCTCCCTCCCTCCCTCCCCCTCCCCCACGCTCACAGCCTCCCTCCCTCAAGTCCCCCCCCCATCTCCATCCATCTCCCTCCCTCTTGTTCCTGCCATCACTCCCCTCCCTCCTCTCCCCCCTTCTCTTCCACTCTCCCCGCTTTTCATTTTCACTCTACGAGCTTTCTGTCTCTCCCCACCGCTCTCATTCCCTCGCTTTCTCACACACACCCCACACACACACCACACACACCCCACACACANCCCCCACACACACCCCACACACACANCCCACACACACACCCCACACACACACCCCACACACACACCCCACACACACACCCACACCACCCCCACACACACACCCCACACACACCCACACCACACCCCCCACACACCACACCACACACACACCACACACCCCACACACACACCACACACACCCCNACACACACACCCCACACACACACCACACACCCACACACACACCCCACACACACACCCCCACACACACCCCACACACCCCACACACACACCACACACACACCCCACACACACCCCACACACACCCNCACACACACACCACACACACACACCCCACACACACACCACACACCCCACACACACACCCCACACACACACCCCACACACACCCCACACACACACCCCACACACACACCCACCACACACACACCCCCACACACACACCCACACACACACCAACACCCCACACACACACCCCACACACCCCACACACACCCCACACACACACCCCACACACACACCCCACACACACACCACACACCCACACACACACCCCACACACACCCCACACACACCCCACACACACACCCCACACACACCCCACACACACACCACACACACACACCACACACACACCACACANCCCACACACACACCCCACACACACACACCCCACACACACACCCACACACACACCACACACCCCACACCACACCACACCCCACACACACACCCCACACACACACCCCACACACACACCCACACACACACCCCACACACACCACACACACCCCCCACACACACACCCACACCCCCCACACACACCCCACACACACACACCCACGCACACTCCTCACACACCACCCCACACACACACACCCCACACACACACCCATACACACACCCCACACCCCCCCCACACCACACCCACACACACACACACACACCCACACACACACCCCACACACACACCCACACACACACCACACACACACCACACACCCCACACACACAGCCCCACACACACACCCCACACACNCCGTGTGTCCCCCACACTACACCACACACACACACCACACACACACCCCACACACACACCCCACACACACACCCACACACACCCCCACACACCCCACACACACACCCCACACACACACACACACACACCCACACACACCCCCACACCCCACACACACCCCACACACACCCCACACACACACCCCACACACACACCCCACACACACACCCCACACCACCCCACACACACCCCCCACACACACACCCCACACACACANCCCACACACCNCCCACACACACCCCACACACACACCCCACACACACACCACACACACACCCCACACACACCCACACACACACCACACACACCCCCACACACANCCCACACACANCCCACACACACACCCACATACCCCACCCCACAAATATCCCCACGAAACCCCCCCCCCACACATACACACTAACACACACCCTCACACACACACCCACACACCCCACCACACACCCCACACACACACCCCCACACGACACACATCCCACACACATCCCCCACACACCCCACACTCCACACACGTCCCTCACACACACCCCAGACACACACCCACACACACCCCCACACACACACCCCACACACCCCCCCACACACGCCTCACACACATCCCCCACTCACCCCACACCCCCACACACAAACCCCACACACATCCCACACCACATACACACCCCACAAACACCCACACACCTCCACACCCTCCCCACCACACACGCACCAACACCTCCACACACACACTCCACACACACACACACCTCACACACACCCTACACACACACCCCCACCCCTCAACACCCTCCCCACCACATACATCCACCCCCCCCCCACACACACACGACACATACCACACATACACCCTCACACACCCCACACATCCCACTAACGCCCCCCCCACACACCCCCCACACATACCTCACACACCCTCCCCCACACCCCACATACACCCCCACACATCCCCAAACTCCCCCCACACCCCACGCCCCCCCACCCCCCGTACCCTCACACACCCCACACATCCCCCATCCCACACACACCCCACACACACCCTCACACACCCTCTCCCACATACCCCACACACCCCACACACACCCCTCCCCACACACCCATACACCCCCACACCCCCCAGACCCCCCACACACATCCAACACCACACACACCTCACANCACACACACCGCAGACACACTCCCACACTCACACCCCCACACATATACCCCACACATACCCCACACACACCTCACACACACCTCACACACACCCAAACACACCACACACACACACCCACACANCCGCCCCACACACACACACTTCACACCCACACACCTCACAGACACCCCCCACATACAACCTCACACACACTCCCCCCGACACACACCCCCACACCCCCCCACACCAAACCCACACACACCCCACACACCCTCACACCCACCACACACACACACACCCGACACGCACCACCCCCCACACACCCGACACACATACCACACACACACCCCACACACACACCTCATACACATCCCCCCCACANCCCCCACCCGACTCACCCCACACACCCAACACACAAACCCCACACACATCCGCATCACATATACACCCACACACCCCACACACACCCTCCCCACCACACACACATCCAACACCCTCCCCACACACCCCCCCACACACACACCCACAGACACACACCCCCCCCCACACCACACCCCCCCCACACCACACACACTCCCACACACACCCCACACACACATACCCCTCACACCCCCACACACACACCCGACACACATTCCACACACACACCCACCACACAAACACCCACAAACATCCCACACCACACACACCCACAGACACANCCCACACACTCACACCCCAAAGACACCCCCAGAGACACACCCCCACACACACCAGACACCGCACACCCCACACACACCTTCCCCACCACCACACATCGCACACCCTNCCCCACACANCCCCCCCACACACACCCCACACACACACATCCCCACCCAAACCCCCCCCCCCACCAACCCCCACATCACACCCCACACACACACACCCATACACACCCCACACACACACCTCACCACGACCACGCACACCCCACACAATCCCACACACACAAAATCCCCGTATAGCCTCAACACACGTTGGTGCAAGTGCTGCCAGCGAGCTATAAAGGCCGGCACGGCACACGAGGGGGCGGCTGATGCGCGGCCGCCGTCTCCCCAGTGGTTATTACACTTCGCAGCGGGTTACTCTTTTAAGGCTGAGTCGACCTAGGGAGGTCGGGTAATTACCGTGGTGCTCGTCGCGGCCCGGAATCGAACTCGGGCAGCCGGGTTCGTAGAGCGCTTGCGCTAACCACGACGGTCGCGTTTCTCATAGAAACACAGCCACTGATCAATATCCCCGTATAGCCTTGAGCAGGCTGCAGGGGCAAGTGCTCTTGACGGGGAGCTCTGCAGGCCGGCACGGCACCGAGGGGGGGGGGGTGGGCGGCTAACATCGCGATACTGTGTTTACACACCGCCACCAAGTTCTCATTTAAGGCAGAGCCGACCTAGGGGACGCCCGCCGGATTGGTTCAGATGATCGTTGCTCTCCCGTGATCAATGGAACTCAATGGCCTGGTTCGTAGCGCGGCGCGCTCACCGCTGCGCCACCGCTCCCCACACACGCGCACACTCACACACACCACACACCCACGCACGCACGCTCTCTCTCTCGCGTTCTCCCTTTATCTATTTCATCCTCCCTCTCGCTCGGTCCATCTCCCATTCTCCCTCCCCCGCGCCATCACTCCCACATTTTCTCTCCATCGCTCTAATTTCTTTCCCACATACTCTCCGACGTCCCTTCTCCCCATCTCCCACCACACACTCTCCTCTCTCTCACTCTCACACACTCTCCTCTCTCTCCCACTCTCACACACTCTCCTGACTCTCCCTCCACTCTCACTCTCACACACTCTCCTCTCTCTCCCACTCTCACACACTCTCCTGACTCTCCACTCTCACTCACTCTCCTCTCTCTCCTCCCACTCTCACACTCACACACTCTACACTCTCTCCACTCTCACACTCACACCTCTCTGACTCTCCCACTCTCACTCTCACACACTCTCCTGACTCTCCNACTCTCACTCACTCTCCTCTCTCTCCCACTCTCACTCTCACACACTCTCCTGACTCTCCCACTCTCACACACTCTCCTGACTCTCCACTCTCACACACTCTCCTCTCTCTCCCTCCCACTCCCACACTCACACACTCTCCACTCTCTCCCACTCTCACACACACACTCACACACTCTCCACTCTCTCCCACTCACACACTCTCCTGACACTCTCACTCTCACACACTCTCCCTCTCCCTGCCACCACACCTCTCCCTCTTCCTACACCTACCTCTCCCTCCCCTTCTCTTCCTCTCTCCCTCCCTCCACTCTCACCTCTCCCCCTCCCACTCTCACACCTCTCCCTTATTTTTTTACGATCAGAGGAAACAAGAAGATGCTCGGTGTAGTCGGCACTTTGCTTCGTTCATCATTTCGTTTTTTTATGCTTGCTTTATTACGTAACCCCCCCCCCCTTTTTAAATGAAATATTTCACAAAAGATTTCACGCTCTGCTCTCCTTACCCATTCCCTCTCTCTCTACCCCCCTCTCTCTCTACTCCATGTTGCCCCTATGTTTTCTATGTAATATTGTAATATTATTATTTTTATATATAAAAAATGATTACGACAAGTGCTACATCTGCACCCAGCCCTCTCGTAGTCCTACGGCCTCCGACGGGTAGCTCATAACTGCATGCAGAGCTCCCCGTCATCTGCCACCGAGCACACGGCCTCCTCCATCGCCCACTGCACCTTGAAGGCCGGCACGGCGTGGGTCAGCCACGCATGGCGGATCTCCAGCCCACACACCCTGGCTCCGACCAGAGCGCTCCCTTCTCTCTCCCTCTACAGTTGCTCAGCCTACCTTCCCCCACCCTGCACACCACGCGTCCCACCCATCGCTACCTCCTTGCATCTGCAACTCTCTCCTGGCACGAGCCGTCACGAACTCCCCAACGTTACCCTGACCCGGGAGGCCTCGCCTAGTTCAGTAACGAAGCATTCATTTTTGACACATCCATCAGCCACACGGCCTTCTGGGAGCAGGATTGGTTCAACACAAACCATTAAATCTTACAATTTTTATTTATTTACCAGCTAAGACCCAATGATCTATATGTCTCTTGCTCAGAAGCGACTGCCCAACACAATTATAGCTCAACGAAGTGGCTCATAATGCGCGAATTTCTAGCAGCCAAAATACTCTAAACGCGTGTTTCTGAGTGTGGAGGGAAATAGCGGAGGATCCGGAGAAAAATCCACGCCACCACGGGGAGAGAGACACGCACACTCGCAAATGTACAGCAGGCGTCAGGTCGGGATCGAACCACGCCCGCCTGTATACCAGACGCGGTAGTTAACAGCTAGCCACGGCGGTTTTGACATTCAGTTCCTCAACAGCAGTCAGGCTTGCTTGGGCCATGGGTGGTGACCTGCCAGATGTTCATAGACAAGGGCCCTCTGTGTATGTGTGTGTTTAGATGTGGGTCCTGTGTACACAACACACAATACAGGGCGATCACTGGTGTCGCTGTGGAGAGTCTCACTCTCAAGGTACCCGCTGCCACAATTGGCGGTGGTTGCAGTCGGCATACTGAACTCCGCGGTGCAGAAGACGATGCAGGTTCGATTCCATCTCCCGGCTGCGGCATTTGAACGATGGCGGCAGGGTCTTCTCAAATGACCCGCACACCATCACTCTCACCACCATCACCCTCACTCCCGCCTCTGTCCACCCATCTGGTTTAATGGGTTCACCACCACGCTTAGTCGACCGGCAAGTTGCGTGACGGTGGGCGAAGTGTGGGTATGCCCTCCGCTCGTCTGCTACAACGTGGCAGGCCAAACGCCCTTTCAACGTACAGGTAACTCGAGTGCAGAGGGCCTGCCCGGCTTCTGCCAGCGGTGGGGCGACCACGCAAGTTGCAGGGCTGCGCCTTTACCACCCGCCCGCGTCACTAACCGTGCCACACCGCTCCTCCTGTTCCCCCGCCCCTCCCAGCGGCCGCCGTGTGCCAGGTGACCCCGGGGGGGGGGGTCACGATGGCCATGCGAGTCGACGCCTCTACACAGACGGTCGGCCTCTTCTGCTTCTGGGACCTCGACGAGGTGAGCGTCGACGTTGACCACCCCCTCCCCATTCCACGTTCTCATACCGGGCCCCAGTCCATCCACTGGAAGAAAGACTTACTAACTGTTGTACGCTCCAAGTCAACGCTCAGTTCTCTAATCTCCCAGAACTAAACTATTTTATTTTACCAGGTAAGGCCCACTGGCTACCATCAATGACAGCTCAACGGAGTGGCTTATCACGTGGATACATTTGTAGCAGGCGAATATTCTAAACGCGTGGTGACGTCGCTTTAAATGTGGAGGGAAAACCGAAGGACCCGGAGAAAAATCCACCTGACCACGGAAGAGAGAGAAACACTGCAAACTACAAATAGCAGCAGCAGGCGTCAGGGTCAGGATCAAACCCACAACCTCCTGTATACCAGGCGAGGTGGTTAACATTCATGAGAACTCTGAAGACTGTCACGAGCGTGCTTTAGTCTGGCTCTCTGAGCCTCGGGCACCACCAGCACGGACCATCACGAATCTGATGCGTGTGCCTTGATCCTGTCCGTCTGTGAACGACTGCATCCACTGACGAGCCGTACAACATGCAGTGGCGGTGTGGGGAGGGTCTATGGAACTGTGGGACCGTGGCGAGGGAGTCGAGAGTGTGTGGCGCAAAGAGGGCACAAGACGGAAGGGGTGGGGGCTGGGGANGGGGGGGCAGCACGGAGAGCAGGGAAGGGAAGTCGTTACGGGAGTCCCCTGGATCAGCATTCTTCACTCATTTTCAAAGGCNGGGGGGGGGGGGACACTTTTGCCCATAAGACATCATCAGTGTGAGGGGCCACACACATTATTTGCAACCATTGTTGGGCTGGACAGCAGCACGATGACGATGATGATGGGGGATGTTGTCACTCTTTGTGTGTTGTCGGGGTGGGGGATGTCGGGGGCCGCACCAAGGCCCACCAGAGGCCCGCGGTGGCCTTGCGATGAAGAACGCTGCACATAGACAAGGAGGGGAGGAGGGCACGGCTCAAGATGAGCAGCAGGGACAGAGGAAGGAGGAGGACAGGGAGAAGGACCGGGCCAAGATGTCGGGGATGAGAGGGCGATGGTGATGATGATGATGAGAGGGGCCGAGGGAGGGAAGAGAGGAGGAGCGAGCAGAAGTGAGCTGCGCGCAGGAGGAGTGGAGTCTGTTTTTGTAGTGGGCGGCAGCGGGGAGAGGATTTCGGTGTGGGGTGGCCACACAGAAGCCACGTGATTTACGCGAGGCTCGAGCTGATTTAGAAATGAGTGCAATAACATGATTCAGAATCAGCATCTTTATTTATCCTGGAAAATCCGATGAGCTTTGAAGCTGTTTTTACAGATTCCCAGGGTAATCAGAGTCTAATAATAGAGGTCTTGATAGAATTCCCTCCGTGTGTCCCCTTCTCTCGCCCAGGATTTCTTCCGCAGGAAATTCGCTCCCAAGACGTTCCGGGAGATGGGGACACAGTTGGACGCAGAGGCCACGTGGCCCCACCGGGCCCCGTCGCCGGCGGGCCCCGCGCCCACGGAGTCCGCGCCCTCTCCCCCACGTGCTCCACTCGCCACGGCGCTGCCGCCGCCACCGCCGCCGCAGCTCACCGCGAGCCCTGGCCGCTGCCGTCGGACCTCGAGCCGTCGCTCCCGGCTGCCGGCTACGGCTCGAGGAAGCGCAAGTGCCAACCCACCCGGCGCGTCTTCCCGGACAGCGGCGGCATCGGCGGCGGCGACGGCGGCGGCGGTGCCGACGGTGCCGACGTCCGTGCGCCAGCTCGGCTGCCGACCGCGGCGTCCACCCCGCGTGGTCCTTCCGGCACGAGGGAGCCCGCGGACGGCTGGCGCTCCGCACCATCGGCCGTCACCGTAGCAACCGCCGCCGCGGACGCCGCCGCCGCCGTCGCCGCCGCCGCAGGGCCCGAGGTGCCGGCGCGCGCCGTGCGCCTGGGCGACCTCGCGGGCGGCGCCGACGGCAGCGACCGAAAGTTCCGGGCCGAGGGCGGTGGGGCCGGGGTGACGGGCGGCGGGCCCTGCGTCGGTGCGGGCACGGCGGAGAGGCTTAGCGCCGGCGGTACCGCCGACGCGATGGAATCTTCTGCATCGTCGTCATCAGTGGCGGCTGCCGACGGCGCCATCGCAGGCACCGCTGGCGCCGCGAACAATGACCACGAGGCGGAGGAGGAGGAGGAGCAGGAGGAGGATAGGGACGATGACGACGACAATCGTGACGAAGACGATGGCGGCGGCGAGCGATCGCCGTCGGCCGCCGCGGCGGAGACGGAGGTCGAGACGAAGCGGCTGGACCGCATGGACGTGAGCGTCTGCATCGACGACTCCTACTGCGTCGCGGCGGCGGGCGGCGGCGCGCGGCGGCGGGGCGGTTCCGGCGGGGGGGGCGGCGCTGGCAGTGCCGCCAGTGCGAGCGCTCCTACGCCTCCAAGTACAACCTGGTGACCCACATCCTGGGCCACAGCGGCGCCAAGCCGCACGCGTGCCCCCAGTGCGGCAAGCTCTTCCGCCAGCTGAGCCACCTGCAGACGCACCGGCTGACGCACGCGGGCGCGCGCCCCACCCGTGCCACGTGTGCGGCCGCGCGTTCACGCAGACGAGCCACCTCAAGCGCCACCTGATGCGCCACGGCGCCGTGCGCTGCCACCCGTGCGGGCAGTGCGGCCGAGGGTTCGCCTACCCCAGCGAGCTGCGGGCGCACGAGCGCAGCCGCCACCCGCAGTCGGGTGGCGGCGGTCGCGACGGTGCTGCTGGCGGCGATGGCGGCGACGACGACGACGATGGCGATCGTGACGGCGGGGTCGTGGCGGTTGCGATGGCGGCGATTGCGGTGGTGATGGTGGCGCCAACGTCAGTAACAACAGCAGCAGCAGCGCCATCGCCGGTGTGGGCAGAGGCGCGGGTGGTGATGGTGGCGATGGTGTGGACGATGAAGAAGAAGAGGAGGAAGAGGATGTGGGTGAACACCACAACGGCGGCGGTGGCGGCGGTGGTGAAGACGACGAGGATGATGATGATGATGATCGTGACGGCGACATCGACGATGGCGATGAGGACGATGGGGGGAGGGAGCGAAGGGCCAGGAGGCGGAGGGTGGGGACCTGGTGGCCGTGACCCGGTGACCCCGGAGCCGGGACGCCACTGTGAGCAGTGCGACGCGGCCGGAGCCGTCCCCGACTCCGCCGAGCTCAAGGTGATTCCACGTTCACATGGCCGTGTCCCCAAACATCACCGGCTGCTCGAGTAGCGAGTAGCGAGTGGGCCGCTGGGCGAGACTGATGACGGTGAGTGGCAGGCAAAGCAGGGAGCGCGGAGGGGAGTGGGGAGGACGTTCGCCGTCGGGAGATGGAGCGGTAAATTTCAGAGTGGGGAGGAGGGGTGGGGCAGGGGGGAGGGGGGTGCTAGGTGGACTGTCGCAGGATCGTGCGACACGGCGGAGGCTCGCTGGAGGAGTTCATTCAGCAGTGGGTAGAACACGGTGGGGGTTGAGAGATGCGCTGCATGAGCTATAAACGGTAAATGAAATAGCGATGGCGATTTTGGATTGATCATGGCTGATGGTGATGATGATGGTAATGATGGTGGTGATAAGTGATGATGATGGCGATGATGACGATGATGACGGTGATGAATATTGTGATGATGGGTGACAAAGATGGTGAAGATGATGATGGTGGTGGTGATGATGATGCTGATGATCTTTCCCAGGAATCTCACCTCAATTCCCGCCCGCGTTGTCCGTGGCAATTCCTCATTTTCTTTTCTTTTCCCGGGCGGGCGTGCGGGTCCCCGCCGTCAGTGGGGCCATGCGGTGGCAGCAGCAGCAGGGCAGCAGGAGCAGCAGCAGCAGCAGCAGCAGGATGGAGGCGGAGGAGCGGGCGAGTTCCATGCGGGGAGTGCGTGCGCCGCTTCCGCTACCGCAGCCAGCTGGAGAACCACGCGCAGCGCCACCGCGGGGAGCGTCCGCACGTGTGCGCCGAGTGCGGCACCGAGTTCGCTCAGCTGCACCACCTCAAGCAGCACGCGCTCACCCACAAGGTGAGGGGAGGGGGGGTAACAAATATAAAGACACAGATCCCCCCGTATAGCCTTAACAGACTGTTGGGGCAAGTGCTGTTAGCGAGCGCTATGAAGGCCGGAGCGGCACACGAGGGGCTGGGTGGCCAACACCGCGCCCGGTCGCCTTTGTCTCCCCAGTGGCGATGTTTACACACCACTCCAGGTACTCATTTGAGACTGAGTCTACCTAGGGAGAGACCCAGGACCGGTTCAGATATCTTCACTGGCCGTGTTGGCCGCGAGCGGCTATTGAACTCGGGTCCCCAGGTTCGTGACGCCAACCGCCGCACTGCCGGTGATGGGCGCATTGCTCACGCAGCAAGGCGAGGGGGAGAGAGGGGGGGANGGGGAGAGAGCGCGAGGGGGAGAGAGGGGGGGAGGGGGAGANGGGGGGGANGGGGAGAGAGCGCGAGGGGGAGAGAGGGGGGAGGGGAGAGAGCGCGAGGGGGAGAGAGGGACAGGGAGAGGTGGAGAGGGGGGGAGAGCGCGANGGGGGAGAGAGGGACAGGGAGAGGTGGAGAGGGGGGAGGGGGCCAGTGTGCGGTCGCCCCTTTCTCAACCCACCCGGTGTGCCCGTGCGCAGGGTGTCAAGGAGCACGAGTGCGGCGTGTGCGGCCGCGGCTTCACGCTGCACGCCAACATGAAGCGGCACTTGCTGACGCACAGCAGCGAGCGCGCCCACCAGTGCCACGTGTGCCTCAAGGCGTTCGCGCAGAAGCAGACGCTCAAGGCGCACATGGTGGTGCACTCGGACAGCAAGCCCTTCCACTGCAAGGTGAGCGAGAGGCGGAGGAGGTGGTGTAGGAGGTGGTGGAAACGGAGGGACTTCCCGGTCGTCCACCACCTCAGTACCATCACGACAGATCAGATCACCGCCGGTCCAACATCATCACCACCACCACCACCCTCACAGAGAGTCCTTCCGTTGAGAGGTCAGCGAGAGGTGGAGGAGGAGATGGAGGAGGGATCTCCCCAATTGTCCACCACCTAGTCCAAGGTCATCAGCACCAGCAGCCCCGCCATAGGAATGTGTAATTTCCACCACATGCTCAGCTGCAGGGCTGTAAACAGGCGATGAGTACCGATGCCTCAACGCTCATTAAAGCCGCAGGAAACCACCTCCATTGCTTCCATCACCTCCATCGCCTCTATCGCCTCCACCACCTCCATCGCCTCCATCACCTCCATCATCTCCATCATCTCAATCACCTCCATCGCCTCCATCACCTCCATCAACTCCATCATCTCAATCACCTCCATCGCCTCCATCGCCTAACCCACTCCCCCGTCCTTGTGTCCATCACCGCTCACGAGACCGGTTACGCGAGGTGGACAGACGGACACAACAAACCGCCTCTCACCCGCCCTCCCTCCCATCCCCCACCCCCCCTTGCGCCAGGTGTGCGGCAAGGAGTTCAACCGCCTGCACAACCTCATGGGCCACATGCACGTGCACGCGGCGCGCAAGCCCTTCACGTGCCCGCGCTGCCCCAGCCGCTTCACCCTCAAGGGCAACCTGACGCGCCACGCCAAGCTCAAGCACGGCCTGCACTCGGGCGACGCGCTGGCGACCGGTGAGCTAATGGAGGGGGAGGGGGGGGGTGCGGGGACACAAAAAAGACAAAGATCGCCTCGTGTAGCCTGTCACAGACTGTTGGGGCGAGCGCTGTTAGCGAGCGGCAGCACCTACGAAGGGCGGCACTGCGGCACACGAGGGGTGTGGTGGCCGGCACCACGCCTGGCCGCAGTTGTCTCCCGAGTGGCGATGTTTACTGCACACCGCTACTAAACCAGCTACTCGTTTGAGGCCGAGTCGACCTAGGGGAGGCCCAGGATCGGTTCAGAGAACCGTCACCGGCATTGGTCGTGGGCGGGAATCGAACTCGAGGCCGCCAGATTCGTAGCGCGGCGCGCTAACCGCTGCACTTACCCGGCCACACACAACAAACACCAACAACCCCGCCGTTCGCCACGAAGCGACGGGGCCAGGCTAGGTGCACTTTGAGGGAACCACGCTAAGTGCCGGAAGGCTCGCCGCTGGCAAGGAGGTCACGGGACAGACCCAGCAGGTGCCATGGGTTGGCTGACTGAGATGACCGGCAGATGCGGCCAGCTGCAGCTCCCTCCTGTGCCAACTCACGCACACACGCACGCACGCACGCGCGCACACGCGCACACGCGCACGCACGCAATCGACGGCAGAGCGAGAGATTGTTGTTCCATGTGGCCAGCCGGATGTCCCCGGGAGATAATCGAGGTGGGCAGAGGTGGTGGTGGGGGGGGTGGTGCCAACACTTTACTCCACCGCAAACGACCCCCTTCATCTGGAGCGGAAGAGTGTGTTTTTATATGATACAAAAATAACCTCACAGGAATCATTCAGATTGCGATGGAAGCGCCGAGGCAAGCGCCCCAGGCGAGATTCGCAGCGGTGGAGTCTTTTTAGAAAGCGAACGACACACGCAGAGAAAACCGTAATAGCAACCACACACTCAAACATGCCCGCCCCTCTACCTGTTTAAGTTTTTCAACCCCCCTCACCTTCCCGTCACACGTAAACGTACACAACAACACCCCACTTGTGGCTTACACTTTGTGTGGGACAGCAGCGAGCACAATCTCCCCCCTCCCCTCCTCCTACTCTAAGCTCAGGAGCGCAGCGTTCGGGACTTTTGTCCGTGGGATTTCTGTATCTCTCCCCCGCCGACACGGACCGGTTTGTTCCCTGTACCGCACTCCTACTGAAATAGAATGCAAACATTAACACAACCTTTTTTCTCCTGATGACGATTGCTTGTGTTGCGATCGAAACGTCGTAGTTTTTTGTACATTATTTTGTTCTACGTGACTTTACCGAAAGACCCAAATAATATGAACTCCTGCGGTCACGAAAGCTTTAAGTCAAGAACGAACACAACTGCGGCCACTGTTTTTGCAAGATGGTCACCATTTTTGGTGGCGAGCCACAGCGACACACACAGACACAGCGACACAGGCAGACACAGCGACACAGGCAGACACAGCGACACAGGCAGACACAGAGACACAGACAGACGCAGAGACACAGGCAGACGCAGCGACACAGACACAGCGCAAGCCGTGACGGTGGAGCGGAGCGCTCAGTGAGACCCACTGCAGTCTGCGATCCTTCAACAGAGGAGGATGAGCAAAACTCTACAACTCTCCCCTGAAGCCCTCTCGTAATCTTTAGCAGACCGCGTCATTGGCATCGAGCTCAACATTGCTGCCATCATGCACGAGAATGGAATGTCTGGTTTTGGGTCTTAAATCATTGTACAATTGGTGTGTCCTTTAAGAAATATTCTTGGATGTTATCTCTCCATTTCTCGCTCTACCTCTCCTCACTCCCTCCAAACGACCTGTTATCTTCTGACTCCCTGCATCTCTCCCCGTCCCCTCTCCAGCGTCCGTCTCTCTCCGTCCGTCTCTCTCTGTCACTGACTCTGTCCTCCTGCAGCATCCTTGACCACTCGTCCCACCAATCACAAAGCCCTCGTCACGATCGCATCTCCATCTATCTCCTGATGATATCCGTGCACATCAGGGGGAGGTGGTGGTGGTGACACTGGGTCATAACGCCCTCAGCGCTATTTCACTCTTCAAAATAAAACGTGTATACTGTGTGTATATATAGGTGTTAAGTCCACGTGCGGTCTTCACACGACGCTATAACGCGGTGCATCCATTCCGGGCACACGGAACGACTTTCTCGAGTGGCGTGATACAGCACGTGGGAGCGTTACCTCGGTGGTCAAACTTCGCGTTTCGCCTTCTTTATGGGGGGGGGGGGGGGTGAAGAATTATTTTTTAGTTTTCGCTTCACGCGGCACTTTTCAGGAACGCATCTACCGCGTTAAACGAGGCCTTGCTATGCATGCGTGCATGTAGACGTAGACGTTACGCGCAGCGGGTAAGAGAGGTCGTCTGCAATGATCGGTGTGAGAAGAGGGACGACTTCGAGTGGACGCGCTAACCTCGCTGCGCTCTCCGGCACGCAGACTCCGCCTCGGAGGAGGCGATGGAGTGGAGGCCGGACGCGACCCCTACGACCTCGTGGGCTTCTCGGGCCGGACGAGCTCGGGCCCTGCCGAGGGCTCCGGGGCCACGAGGAAGGCGGCGGGCCCAGCGTGCGCGGGCCGCGGCGGCGAGCGTAGGTGGAGGTGGAGGGTGTGCACGGGGAGCTACGGCGGAGACGCGGCGAGAGGCGGGAAGCGGGGAGCAGACGCCGGCCCTCGGAGCGGAGAAGGGCTTCTTCCGCGTCGACGGTGGCAGCGAGCGCGCCAGGAGCCTCTCCGCGGGCGCCAGCCCGAGCGTCGGCGGCCCGGGCCTCCACGTGAGCCAGAGCCTGAGCGTAGGGCCGAGCTTTCCCGCGGGGCAAGTCCTCCATGTGGTGCAAGGCGTCCCGACGGGTCACGGCATCGCGGTGGGACAGGGCCTGCCGATAGGCCAAGGCCTGCCCGTGGGCTCGGCCCTGCCCGGGGCCGAAGCGTCCCGACGACGGGCCACGGTCTCCCCGCTGTGGGCCAAGGCCTCCCCGTAGGCCCCGGCGTGCCGCCGGGCCAGTGTGGCCACCAGGCTGGTGGCGGCGCGGGCTGCGACGGGCGGGCTGCCCGGCGTTCACGTACGACGCCAAGGGGGCCCTGCGCAACATCAAGCTCTACTTCAGCAGCGCGTGCCACTAGCGGCGCTCGTGACACACGGGCTGGCACGGCCTGGCACGACCTGACATGCCTGGCACGGGCTGGCACGGGCTGACATGCCTGGCACGGCCTGGCACGACCTGACATGCCTGGCACGGGCTGGCACGGGCTGACATGCCTGGCACGGCCTGGCACGACCTGACATGCCTGGCACGGGCTGGCACGTGCCGGTGGATGGTTCAGGTGGGTTGGGTGGCCAGGGCTGACGGCGGCCAGCCTGTCGGGCTATGAACCGGACACAGTTCAGGAATTGACATATGCGTGCGTGTGTGTTTTGGGCAGCACGAATTGATTTGTAGCAAAGATCTGATGGGGAAAATCTGTGGATGAGGTGGCAACCCTAGCCCTAACCCACTCGCCCATTCACTCGCCAAACCCATATTTTTCAAGTCGGCACGAGCTCGATCATCGCAGCTGTGCTTGCAGCTAGACTGCGATGAAGTTCAACACAAGACCCATGTGAGCGGGTAGATCTGTGTTACCAATCGGTGGTTTTCCGCCCGGACGCAGGTGGCTTATTCCCCGGACTGTCCTGGCCAAACCCGGACTTGGTGGCAACTGCCTGCTGTGAGGTTCGATGGCCGGTTGGCATTCGCTGTCCATTCCTGCTTGACGTAATGAGACGGAATAAGCAAATTACCCGGTGATTTAAAAAAAAAAGCCACAGGGAGAAATTGGCACTCGTTGGCATCAGCAGGAGGCCTCCGGCAAGAACGCTGCCGGCTCACGACCCGTGTTCGATTCCCGATCACGGCCACCAACACCAATGACGGCGAATATCTGATGAACCGGTCGTGGGATTCTCCTAGGTCGACTCGGCCTCAAATGAGTACCCGGTGTGGTGTGTGTTAACATAAGCACTGGTAAGGAGACAAAGGCGGCGGGCGTGGTGCTGGCAAACCCCACCCCTCGTGCGCCGTGCCGGCCTTCATAGGTGCTGCTCGTGAACATCACTTGCCCCGGCAGTCTGTTAGAGGCCATACGGGGGGGGGGGGGGTCTCTTCTGTCTTTGTGTGCGAGTTGAAATCCCACCGCACTAATCTCGCGTCGCGTCCCATTAAACTCGCAGCTCTCTCATTGTCCACGTCTCAGTCTTTCAGTCTTTGCCCCCACAGTCCCATCCTGCACCCACCACCCCCTCCCCCACACACACTCCCAGTTCGGAATGAAATGGGAAGGAACCGGAAAGAGACGAAGACCTCACAGAGAATGGCTTGACGACATCAGAGATTGGTGCCCAGAAAGATGTGGCAAGCGCTTGAGCTTATTGGCACTACAAGATAGAGGAGAGTGGAAACAACTGACGAAAGATGCAGTGGACACCCACGGGGCTATCTGACCCCATGGATCACGATGACGATGCCCCGGGGGCTTAAGCGTTAGGGTCAGCTGCCACTGTCTTGTAGGCACAGAAAGCTGGGGGTTGGTACAGGCGGTTCATCAGCAGTAGCTGTGGCACGCAGAGCTGTTTTAGGGGAACGACGAATCTGGGCGACCGCCCCGGGCCCGCGCTTTGGGGGCGGGGGGGGGCTGGTCCACGTGGTGTGTGGGTTGCCCCGGGCCACGCACGCACCGACCCCCACCCTATGGACGGCCCTTGATGGCACGTGCCCTGGTACAATGGGGTTGCTCAACGGGATTCCCGATTCCCAATCATCGCCCCCCTTCTCACATCCCTGCGTGTGGGCCCCTGTGCAATTGTAGCACCTGCGCAATCAATAGCTGACACCTCCGCATAGCAACTCTTGTACAGACAGCAGGTGTAGTAGAGACAGCAGGTGTAGTAGAGACAGCAGATGCAGTAGACAAGCAGGTGTATTAGAGACAGCAGGTGTAGTAGACACAGCAGGTGTAGTAGAGACAGCAGGTGTAGTAGAGACAGCAGATGCAGTAGACAAGCAGGTGTAGCAGAAACAGCAGGTGTAGTAGACAGCAGGTGTAGTAGAGACAGCAGGTGTAGTAGACAGCAGGTGTAGTAGACAGCAGGTGTAGTAGAGACAGCAGGTGTAGTAGACAGCAGGTGTAGTAGACACAGCAGGTGTAGTAGACACAGAAGGTGTAGTAGACGCAGCAGGTGCAGTAGACACAGCAGCTGTAGTAGAGACAGCAGGTGTAGTAGAGACAACAGCTGTAGTAGCAGCAGGTGTAGTAGAGACAGCAGGTGTAGTAGACAGCAGGTGTAGTAGAGACAGCAGCTGTAGTAGAGCAGCAGGTGTAGTAGAGACAGCAGGTGTAGTAGACAGCAGGTGTAGCAGACAGCAGGTGTAGTAGACACAGAAGGTGTAGTATAGACAGCAGGTGTAGTAGACACAGCAGGTGTAGTAGACAGCAGCTGTAGCAGACACATCAGGTGTAGTAGAGACAGCAGGTGTAGTAGACAGCAGCTGTAGCAGACACAGCAGGTGTAGTAGACACAGCAGGTGTAGTAGACACAGCAGGTGTAGTAGAGACAGCAGGTGTAGTAGACACAGCAGGTATAGTAGACAGCAGCTGTAGCAGACATCAGGTGTAGTAGAGACAGCAGGTGTAGTAGACACAGCAGCTGTAGCAGACACAGCAGGTGTAGTAGACAGCAGCTGTATCAGACACAGCAGTGTAGTAGAGACAGCAGGTGTAGTAAACACAGCAGGTGTAGTAGACACAGCAGCTGTAGCAGACACAGCAGCTGTAGCAGACACAGCAGGTGTGTAGAGACAGCAGGTGTAGTAGAGACAGCAGGTGTAGTNGAGACAGCAGGTGTAGTAGACAGCAGCTGTAGTAGAGACAGCAGGTGTAGTAGACAGCAGGTGTAGTAGAGACAGCAGGTGTAGTAGACAGCAGGTGTAGTAGAGACAGCAGTGTAGTAGACACAGCCGCTGTAGCAGATACAGCAGCTGTAGTAGAGACAGCAGGTGTAGTAGACACAGCAGCTGTAGTAGAGACAGCAGCTGTAGTAGACAGCAGGTGTAGTAGACAGCAGGTGTAGTAGAGACAGCAGGTGTAGTAGAGACAGCAGGTATAGTAGACAGCAGGTGTAGTAGAGACAGCAGGTGTAGTAGACACAGCAGGTGTAGTAGACAAGCTGTAGCAGACACAGCAGGTGTAGTAGAGACAAGGTGTAGTAGACAGCAGGTGTAGTAGACAGCAGGTGTAGTAGAGACAGCAGCTGTTGTAGACAGCAGGTGTAGTAGAGACAGCAGGTGTAGTAGACAGCAGGTGTAGTAGACAGCAGGTGTAGTATAGACAGCAGCTGTAGTAGAGACATCAGTTGTAGTAGAGACAGCAGCTGTACTAGAAACAGCAGGTGTAGTAGACACAGCAGGTGTAGTAAGACAGCAGGTGTAGTAGACACAGCAGGTGTAGCAAAGACAGCAGCTGTAGTAGAGACAGCAGGTGTAGTAGAGATAGTAGGTGTAGTAGAGACAGGTGTAGTAGAGACAGCAGGTGTCATAGACACAGCAGGTGTAGTAGAGACATCAGGTGTAGTAGAGACAGCAGGTGTAGTAGAGACAGGTGTAGTAGAGACAGCAGGTGTAGTAGAGACAGCAGGTGTAGTAGACACAGCAGGTGTAGTAGAGACAGGTGTAGTAGAGACAGCAGGTGTAGTAGAGACAGCAGGTGTAGTAGACACAGGTGTAGTAGAGACAGCAGCTGTAGTAGAGACAGGTGTAGTAGACACAGCAGCTGTAGTAGAGACAGCAGGTGTAGTAGACACAGCAGGTGTAGTAGAGACAGCAGGTGTAGTAGACACTGCAGGTGTAGTAGAGACAGCAGCTGTAGTAGAGACAGGTGTAGTAGACACAGCAGCTGTAGTAGAGACAGCAGGTGTAGTAGACAGCAGGTGTAGTAGAGACAGCAGGTGTAGTAGACAGCAGGTGTAGTAGAGACAGCAGCTGTAGTAGAGACAGGTGTAGTAGACACAGCAGCTGTAGTAGAGACAGCAGCTGTAGTAGACACAGCAGGTGTAGTAGAGACAGCAGGTGTAGTAGACACAGGTGTAGTAGAGACAGCAGGTGTAGTAGAGACAACAGCTGTAGTAGAGACAGCAGGTGTAGTAGAGACAGCAGGTGTAGTAGAAACAGCAGGTGTAGTAGAGACAGCAGCTGTAGTAGAGGCAGCAGGTGTAGTAGAGACAGCAGGTGTAGTAGACAGCAGGTGTAGTAGACACAGCAGGTGTAGTAGACACAACAGCTGTAGCAGACACAGCAGGTGTAGTAGAGACAAGGTGTAGTAGAGACAGCAGGTGTAGTAGACACAGCAGGTGTAGTAGAGACAGCAGCTGTTGTAGACACAGCAGGTGTAGTAGAGACAGCAGGTGTAGTAGACAGCAGGTGTAGTAGACAGCAGGTGTAGTATAGACAGCAGCTGTAGTAGAGACATCAGTTGTAGTAGAGACAGCAGCTGTACTAGAAACAGCAGGTGTAGTAGACACAGCAGGTGTAGTAAAGACAGCAGGTGTAGTAGACACAGCAGGTGTAGCAAAGACAGCAGCTGTAGTAGAGACAGCAGGTGTAGTAGAGATAGTAGGTGTAGTAGAGACAGGTGTAGTAGAGACAGCAGGTGTCATAGACACAGCAGGTGTAGTAGAGACATCAGGTGTAGTAGAGACAGCAGGTGTAGTAGAGACAGGTGTAGTAGAGACAGCAGGTGTAGTAGAGACAGCAGGTGTAGTAGACACAGCAGGTGTAGTAGAGACAGGTGTAGTAGAGACAGCAGGTGTAGTAGAGACAGCAGGTGTAGTAGACAGCAGGTGTAGTAGAGACAGCAGCTGTAGTAGAGACAGGTGTAGTAGACACAGCAGCTGTAGTAGAGACAGCAGGTGTAGTAGACACAGCAGGTGTAGTAGAGACAGCAGGTGTAGTAGACACTGCAGGTGTAGTAGAGACAGCAGCTGTAGTAGAGACAGGTGTAGTAGACACAGCAGCTGTAGTAGAGACAGCAGGTGTAGTAGACAGCAGGTGTAGTAGAGACAGCAGGTGTAGTAGACACAGCAGGTGTAGTAGACAGCAGCTGTAGTAGAGACAGGTGTAGTAGACACAGCAGCTGTAGTAGAGACAGCAGCTGTAGTAGACACAGCAGGTGTAGTAGAGACAGCAGGTGTAGTAGACACTGCAGGTGTAGTAGAGACAGCAGGTGTAGTAGAGACAACAGCTGTAGTAGAGACAGCAGGTGTAGTAGACAGCAGGTGTAGTAGAAACAGCAGGTGTAGTAGAGACAGCAGCTGTAGTAGAGGCAGCAGGTGTAGTAGAGACAGCAGGTGTAGTAGACATTGCAGGTGTAGTAGACACAGCAGGTGTAGTAGAGACAGCAGGTGTAGTAGAGACAGTAGGTGTAGTAGACAGCAGGTGTAGCAGAGACAGCAGGTGTAGTAGAGACAGTTGGTGTAGTAGACACAGCAGGTGTAGCAGAGACAGCAGGTGTAGTAGACACAGCAGGTGTAGTAGACAGCAGCTGTAGTAGACACAGCAGGTGTAGTAGAGACAGCAGGTGTAGTAGCACAGCAGGTGTAGTAGAAGCAGCAGGTGTAGTAGCGACAGCAGGTGTAGTAGACACACCAGGTGTAGTAGAGACAGCAGGTGTAGTAGAGACAGCAGGTGTAGTAGACAGCAGGTGTAGTAGACAGCAGGTGTAGTAGAGACAGCAGGTGTAGTAGACACAGCAGCTGTAGTAGACACAGCAGGTGTAGTAGAGACAGCAGGTGTAGTAGACAGCAGGTGTAGTAGACAGCAGGTGTAGTAGAGACAGCAGGTGTAGTAGACACAACCGCTGTAGTAGAGACAGCAGGTGTAGTAGACACAGCAGGTGTAGTATAGACAGCAGGTGTAGTATAGACAGCAGCTGTAGTAGAGACATCAGTTGTAGTAGAGACAGCAGCTGTACTAGAAACAGCAGGTGTAGTAGACACAGCAGGTGTAGTAGAGACAGCAGGTGTAGTAGACACAGCAGGTGTAGCAAAGACAGCAGCTGTAGTAGAGACAGCAGGTGTAGTAGAGATAGCAGGTGTAGTAGAGACAGGTGTAGTAGAGACAGCAGGTGTCATAGACACAGCAGGTGTAGTAGAGACATCAGGTGTAGTAGAGACAGCAGGTGTAGTAGAGACAGGTGTAGTAGAGACAGCAGGTGTAGTAGAGACAGCAGGTGTAGTAGACACAGCAGGTGTAGTAGAGACAGCAGCTGTAGTAGAGACAGGTGTAGTAGACACAGCAGCTGTAGTAGAGACAGCAGGTGTAGTAGACACAGCAGCTGTAGTAGACACAGCAGGTGTAGTAGAGACAGCAGGTGTAGTAGACAGCAGGTGTAGTAGAGACAGCAGGTGTAGTAGAGACACAGCTGTAGTAGAGACAGCAGGTGTAGTAGAGACAGCAGGTGTAGTAGAAACAGCAGGTGTAGTAGAGACAGCAGCTGTAGTAGAGGCAGCAGGTGTAGTAGACACAGAAGGTGTAGTAGACACAGCAGCTGTAGTAGAGACAGCAGGTGTAGTAGAGACAGCAGCTGTAGTAGAGACTACAGGTGTAGTAGACACAGCAGCTGTAGTAGACACAGCAGCTGTAGTAGAGACAGCAGCTGTAGTAGAGACTACAGGTGTAGTAGACACAGCAGCTGTAGTAGACACAGCATGTGTAGTAGAGACAGCAGGTGTAGTAGAGACAGCAGGTGTAGTAGAGACAGCAGCTGTAGTAGACACAGCAGCTGTAGTAGACACTGCAGGTGTAGTAGACACAGCAGGTGTAGTAGAGACAGCAGGTGTAGTAGAGACAGTTGGTGTAGTAGACACAGCAGGTGTAGCAGAGACAGCAGGTGTAGTAGAGACAGTTGGTGTAGTAGACACAGCAGGTGTAGCAGAGACAGCAGTGTAGTAGACACAGCAGGTGTAGTAAGACAGCAGCTGTAGTAGACACAGCAGGTGTAGTAGAGACAGCAGGTGTAGTAGACACAACAGCTGTAGTAGACACAGGTGTAGTAGAGACAGCAGGTGTAGTAGAGACAACAACTGTAGTAGAGACAGCAGGTGTAGTAGACACAGCAGCTGTAGTAGACACAGCAGGTGTAGCAGAAACAGCAGGTTTAGTAGACAGCAGTTGTAGTAGAGACAGCAGGTGTAGTAAGACAGCAGCTGTAGTAGACACAGCAGGTGTAGTAGAGACAGCAGGTGTAGTAGACACAGCAGCTGTAGTAGAGACAGCAGGTGTAGTAGAGAAGCAGGTGTAGTAGACAGCAGGTGTAGTAGACAGCAGCTGTAGTAGAGACAGCAGGTGTAGTAGACAGCAGGTGTAGTAGAGACAGCAGGTGTAGTAGACAGCAGGTGTAGTAGAGACAGCAGGTGTAGTAGACACAGCAGGTGTAGAAGAGACAGCTGTAGTAGAGACAGCAGGTGTAGTAGAGGCAGATGTAGTACTCGCATTTAACAGCAGGCGGCGATGTATTCTCGTGTTTGACTCCAAGCAAGGAGAAAGAGGAAACGAATATTTACTATTCTGTGATATCGTTATGATAATGGTTTATTAAATATGTGGGAATAGTCTTCATTGTGAACACAAAACGGCCACTCTTGCGATTGAGACTCATCCTTGCCTCTTAAATGCTCATCTGGTTAAATAAAATAATGTAAAAAACTTACCAGTGAAATACCGCAGTTTGGGTCAATTCGTATAATTACATAAATTATCAGGTGGATTAATCGTCAGTACCTACCGCAGTGGCTAGGAGATGTGAACTACCTCGCCTGGTTTGCAAGAGGTCGTGGGTTCGATCCCGACCCTGACGCTTGCTGCTGTATATTTGGAGTTTGCGTGTCTCTCTCCCGTGTTCGCGTGGATTTTTCTCCGGGTCCTCCGGTTTTTCCCTCCACATTTAGAATCACATCATGCGTTTAGAGTATTCGCCTGCTGTCATTTGTGATAGCAATTATAGCTCAGTGAGCCTTACCTGGTAAAATAAAAAAAAATGCGTTCATAACATCCAGCATCATCATCTGCAGAATACATAATCCACGGAATTTCCTGCTGTATCATCCTCTGTATCATCCTCTGCACCATCAATGAACGATTCCAATAATGATGTTCATCTACGATATCACAATCATGATTATGCGCAGTATTCCAGCCTCTATTTATCATCAGCGCCCACGTCGTCATCATTTACCTTGACCATTATCATCATCCCGACGTGGTGGTGGTCGTTAAAACAGGTACGTCTGGTGTAAAGTGTGTTGCACGTGCTGCGTTTTACAACCCACTGGTTGACTGTTTCAAACAGAGGGACAGACAGACAGACACACAGAAGGACGCACGCACAAGACAAAGATCCCCCGCATAGCATTGAACAGACGGCTATGGCGAGTACTGTTTACAATCACCTATGAAGGCCTGCACGACATATGAGGGGTGTGGGTGGCCAGCACCACGTCCATCCGCCGTTGCTCCCCACTCTGCTGTACGTATGTTGAACTTCTTTCGCATCGTACACAGACAATCGTGCGAGTTGGAGTTGTGGGGAAGGACAACAAACTAAACCACGAAGAACATTGTTACTCATTGCACCAGGTACTCGTTTAAGGCCGAGTCGACCTAACGGAGGCCCAGCACCGGTTCAGATATTCGTCTCCGACGTTGGCCGGGAGAGTGGGAATCGAACTCGGGCTGCCAGGTTCGTGGCGCTGTGCGCTAATACACGCCGGCACAACCAGTGCGCTAAGCACCACGCCACCGCTCCCCCGGACCGACACGGTGGGACAGATGGAGAGCGACAGACGGAGAGACAAACGGTCGGACAGAGGGACGCGGGCAGGCGAGGAGGAGAGACAGGGGCCGAGGTGGACGACGACGTCACTAAGATGTGTTCGCTGAGATGAATCAAGGACGCGGGCGACAGCTCGATTCGCGTGCCGGGATGTTGACGACTCTTCACGATTGCGTCCGGTCATGTCTGGTGGAGCGTTAAAACAACCACCGCCGCTGACCGCTGATGTGGCGGTGACGTCAGCACGTCGCTTGTGCCAGGCTAGGTGCACTTTCAGGCCACGCTCGCTGCTGACAGGAGGTCACAGGACCCAGGTGTCATGGGTTGACTGTCTGAGATGACTGACAGATCCACCAATTTTGCTTGCCCTACTGTGCCAGTAGGGGGTTTTAACCGCCCAGTGCTCTACTCAATGTTGTGAGCGTCGCTCTTTCCGTTGTTGTTGTTGGAGGGCGACTGCCTTCAACTGAACAGTCGCGTCCTTCACGAACCTCCTCCAGAGAGGCTGATCTTGACACCGCTGGTACCAGTCTTCGGCAAGGCCAATCGGCTATACGTCCTCCTGTACCGCATCAGCTCCATCTCCTCTCTAGCTCTTGGCAAGTCCGTTGAGCCCCCTCTATCCGGCCTAGAAGCAGCTTGGGCATGCGGTGGCTGAGCATTGGGGCTACATGACCCAACCTCGCTTGCCAGAGGATCTGACTGATGGGACGGTGTGCAGATCTTCGGGTCATTTGCGAGCACCTGACACAATTTAGCCTGGTTAAACCAAGAATGGGTGGTAGGCAGGTCAGCCTGAATGTTTCTAACCACCGCTCCCCACAACACATACACACGCAGAGACCCACAGATAAATGCTAAGCCAGACACAGAGACGGACTTAACACGTCGGCTTTCGCGACCAGTATTATTCATAATAAAGGTGTTTGGGTTAGATCGCGTTATTTAAAAATGTGCTGCAAACCTCCATCACCCGACACGGCCAAACAGTAAAAATGTGTCTCGTTGACAAAAAGTTGACTACTTCAGCCCACCGGTGTGTTTGAAGAGTGAATCCGCAACATTTAGAATTTGAGTAGTACGACGTTTCGCTGGAAATTACATCCAGCATCTTCGGGAGATTTGCTAGAATAGTGAAGCCATCCACCTGCTTCCCGTCTTAAATAGTGCAGGATGACGTCATCATTGTTGAACCCCATCACGTTTCGAGATCAGAGATGGAAGGTGTGGGGGTATTGCAATTATGTAATAGATCAGTAATCAGCCACTTAGTATGTGATTCCTCTATAAGGAATTGCAATATGTGTTGTGTATTACTTAATAAAACGCGTCCATGCTGTGCTGAGTCTGTAGCTATCACAGCGGTTGAAATTATTTGAATTCTTCTTAATTTCTGATCTCGAAACCTGATGGGGTTCAACGATGATGACGTCATCCTGCACTATTTAAGACCGGAAGCAGGTGGTGGCTTCACTATTCTGGCAAATCTCTTGAAGATGCTGGATGTAATTACCAGCGAAACGTACTACTCACATTCTAAATGTTGTGGATTCACTCTTCAAACGCACCGGTGGGCTGAAGTAGTCAATTATTAGTCTCTTCGTTAACGTGACACATTTTTTTTTACTGATTGGCCGTATCGGGTGGTAAAGGTTACGGCACATAATAAATAACGCGATCTACCCAAAAACCTTTATTATGAAAGAGACTGACTTGGCCGTGGGCGGAAATCGAACCCAGGTCGCCGGGTTCGCAGTGCAGAGAGCCGACCACCACGTGACTATCGCTCTCCCACTCCCAACAACGCAGAGACCAAGGTCCCCGTATAGCCTGTAACATACCATTGGGGCAAGTGCTGTTGTTAGCGAGCACCTATGAACTCCGGCAGGATACACGTGGAGGTGGGTGGCCGATACGCACCACGCCTGGCCGCCTTTGTCTCCAAAGTGGCGATGTTTACACACCGCACCAGGTACTCATCTGAGGCTGAGTCGACCTAGGGAGGACCGGTTCAGGTAATCGTCACTGGCGTTAGCCGTGAGCGGGAATAGAAACCGGGTCGCTGGGTTCATAGCGCACACACAGACGACACACACACAGACGATACACACACAAACGACACACACACAGACGACACACACNGAGACAAGACACACACAGACNACACACACACAGATGACATACACAAGACCACACACACACAGACGACACACAAACAGACACACAGCACACACACNCACACACACACACACAGACACACACAGACAACACACACAAACACCACACAGACACACACACACAGACACACACACAGACAACACACACAGACGNCACACACACAGATGACANCACACACAGACACACACACACAGAGCAACAGAACACACACACAGAGACACACACACACAGACAACACACACAGACACACACACAGACNACACACACACAGACAACATCACNGACACACACAGACNAACACACACAGACGACACACACACAGACACACACACAGACAACACACACACAGACNACACACACAGATGACAACACACAGATACAAACACACACAGACNACACACACACAGACGAACACACACAGNCACACACACAGACGACAACACAGTGACATACACAGACACACAAGACGACACACACACAGACNACACACNCACACNGACAACACACAGACACACCAGACACACACACAGTGAATGCAGCATGACACACCCCAACCCGCCGCTGTCCTCAGCCAACCCCGACCCCCCACTGGCCTAGAGGGGGAGACGGAGGGAGAGGGGGGAGNGAGGGGGTAGAGGGAGAGAGAGGGGTAGAGGGAGAGGGGGGAGGAGGCGGGGGGGGGANTGCANCANTATGTGTGTGNTGGATGAATGAGAATAAAGGAGCNTAGACACACATCGACGTGTCCGCTCTCTCCGGAGACTCTCCCCCCCCCCACCTCCTATCGTCGCTCCCAGACGGGGAGCATCCAATGTGTNATTGGGCGAGCGTAAGATTGATCGNATCGTTCCAATCGAATNATTCGCGAAGGAGTAATTGCATTTTAAAGGGGTCAGCNCGCNAATTGCGACCGCGGCTTCCGAATCGCGCTACCCGAGACGCCGTGGGGGATCCGTGGGGATGAGGGGAGGGGCATCTTCGTGGGGGATGAGGGGGGGGTCANCTTGTGGGGTGGGGGGGGGGTTCATCCGTGGGGTGGGGGGNGCACGTGGGGATAGGGGGGGTTCGTGGGGATGGGGGGGGGGGTNATCGTGGGGAAGGTGGGGGGGGCATCTTCGTGGGGATAGGGGGGGCTTCGTGGGGATGGGGGGTTCATTCGTNGGGGATGGTNGGGGGGGATCTTCGTGGGGTGGAGGGGGGGATCTTCGTGGGGGATGAGGGGGGGGGATCTTCGTGGGGATGAGGGGGGGGCTCATCTTCGTGGGGATNAGGGGGGGGCTTCTTCGTGGGGATGANGGGGGGGGATCGTGGGGGATGAGGGGGGGGNTCATCTTCGTGGGGATGGGGGGGTCATCTTCGTGGGGGATGAGGGGGGGTCATCTTCGTGGGGATGAGGGGGGGGATCTTCGTGGGGATGAGGGGGGGGATCTTCGTGGGGGATGAGGGGGGGGGGGGTTCATCTTCGTGGGGGATGANGGGGGGGGTCATCTTCGTGGGGGATGGGGGGGGGCTCATCTTCGTGGGGGATGGGGGGGGATCTTCGTGGGGATGGGGGGGGGGCTCATCTTCGTGGGGATGAGGGGGGGGATCTTCGTGGGGATGAGGGGGGGGNTCATCTTCGTGGGGGATGAGGGGGGGATCTTCGTGGGGATGAGGGGGGGGGATCTTCGTGGGGATGAGGGGGGGGATCTTCGAGGGGGATGAGGGGGGGGTCATCTTCGTGGGGATGAGGGGGGGGTCATCTTCGTGGGGATGGGGGGGGGATCTTCGTGGGGGATNAGGGGGGGCTCATCTTCGTGGGGATGAGGGGGGGGGGATCTTCGTGGGGATGGGGGGGATCTTCGTGGGGATGGGGGGGGGGCTCATCTTCGTGGGGATGAGGGTGGGGGTCATCTTTGTGGGGATGAGGGGGGGGTTCATCTTCGTGGGGGATGAGGGGGGGGGGTATCTTCGTGGGGGATGAGGGTGGGGGTCATCTTCGTGGGGATGAGGGTGGGGTCATCTTCGTGGGGATGAGGGGGGGTCTCTTCAAGTGAGAAGGTCTTGGCCTGAACCTGGACAGGGACTCGACAGTACGGGCGGCTGGGGGAAGGGAGTTAAAATGAAAAGCGAATTTTTTATTTATTTTACCCATGCAGATGAGGCCCACTTGAGTTGCGTGTCGCTCTTTGTCGACGAAGTTGGCCTATCACGCGGCACGTGTTAGAGAAGCCAAGGACTCAACACGCGTGATGTCGAGTCGAAATGTGGAGGGGGAAACCCGGACCTGGAGACAAAAATCCACGCCACACGGGCATAGAGACGCCGGAAACTGCAAATGTTACAGCAGCCGTTCGGGTCGGGATCGAACCCACGACCCCTGAATAGCAGGCGAGGGGAATGAGAGACTCCCATAGAGCCCAGGTTGACGGCGGGCTTCAGTAGAGAGCTCGGTTTACTGCAGCGGAGATTGTGAGGTGGGGAGTCGAGGGAGATGAGAGGCAGGAGAGTGCGTGGAGGGGAGTGGATTGAGATGAGAGGGGAGAGGTAGGAGAGTGCGTGGAGGGAGATGACAGGGAGAGGTGGGAGAGTGCGTGGAGGGGAGGGAGATGAGAGGTAGGAGAGTGCGTGGAGGGAGGAGATGAGAGGGGAGAGGCAGGAGAGTGCGTAGAGGGTAGGGAGATGAGAGGAGGAGAGTGCGTGGAGGGGGGGAGAGAGGGGAGGGGAGGTGGTGGGGTAGGGGATGAGAGGTAGGAGAGTGCGTGGAGGGAGGGAGAGAGGGAGAGGTAGGAGAGTGCGTGGAGGGGGATTAGAGTGAGAGAGGTCGGAGAGGAGGGTGTGTGGAGGGGTGAGGGGGTGGANGGAGAGGCAGAAGAGTGAGTGGAGGGAGTGAGATGAGAGGTGAGAGAGTGCGTGGAGGCGAGGGAGATGAGAGGGGAGAGGTAGGAGAGTGCGTGGAGGGAGATGAGAGGGGAGAGGTAGGAGAGTGCGTGGAGGGAGATGAGAGGGGAGAGGTAGGAGAGTGCGTGGANGGAGATGAGAGGTAGGAGAGTGCGTGGAGGAGGGGAGATGGGAGGGAAGAGGTAGGAGAGTGCGTGGAGGGGAAGGGAGGGAAGAGAGGGAGGGGTAGGGGTGGGTCTATGCAGGATCTTGAGGCGGTGAGCAACGCAATGTGGAACGGATCCGGGATCCGGGATTGGGGATTGGGGATTGGGAGCCACTGGGCGGATTGGAGTTTTATTGAGACGACCTCAGTCAGCAGCGTCTCCGTGACGGCCTGCGACACACGGTGGTTCACTGCTCGCGGAGGACGATACTACGCCCATACGCGCACACTTCGATTGCGCACAAACACAAATATATATTGATTAAAACGTAAACAAAACCATGGACAAGGCGGTGGAGATCATATAACACAGATGTACAGCAAATTGGTTAATCTAATAATGACGTACAATTTGTTGATTTATCGATATATCTATTACGGGTAACACGTGACCTTTGCCAGCCCCGAGATGCCGTTTCGAATCACTGGTTGAGAGTGCGTTGGTGTGGCTAGCACCACGCCCGGTCGCCTTTGTCTTCCCGTTACTGAAGATACAGTACGCAACTTTAGAACGTGTGCTCTAATTGTTATCGCGTGTCCATGCAGTATATATGTAGCGATCCAGAGTTGATTGGCATTTCATTTCACCTTCCTATCTGTGCGCATCACCCAATGATAGCTGCAGTGGAATAGATGTGGGAGGGAGGTGGGCATAGAGAGGGGAGGGAGGGGGAAGGCTGCCCCACTTGAACTCTCTCTGCGTGGCGAGGTGCCTGGAGCCAGCGTCGGGAGTGGTCGGAGAGAATGATGACAGATGCCACAGCAGAGAGCGGGCGAATCGTACCCAGCTCAGCCTCGTATGTGTAACGGCAGTAGAGTCAGCCTACGATGTGAGTGGACTAGTTGCCATGGGAGGTAATGACAGTAGAGTCAGCCTGCAGTGCGAGTGAACTAGTGGCCACGGGAGATAATGACAGGGGAGTCAGCCTGCAGTGTGAGTGGACTAGTGGCCACGGGAGGTAATGACAGGGAGTCAGCCTGCAGTGCTAATGGATTGGTGGCCACGGGAGGTAATGACAGGGGAGTCAGCCTGCAGTGTGAGTGGACTAGTGGCCATGGGAGGTAATGACAGGGGAGTCAGCCTGCAGTGTGAGTGGACTAGTGGCCACGGCAGGTAATGACAGGGGAGTCAGCCTGCAGTGTGAGTGGACTAGTGGCCACGGGAGGTAATGACAGGGGAGTCAGCCTGCAGTGTGAGTGGACTAGTGACCATGGGAGGTAATGACAGGGGAGTCAGCCTGCAGTGTGAGTGGACTAGTGGCCACTGCAGGTAATGACAGGGGAGTCAGCCTGCAGTGTGAGTGGACTAGTGGCCACGGGAGGGAATGACAGGGGAGTCAGCCTACGGTGCAAGGGGACTCGTGGCCACGGGAGGTAATGATAGGGGAGTCAGCCTGCAGTGCGAGTGGACAAGTGGCCACGGGAGGTAATGACAGAGGGAGTCAGCCTACTGTGTGAGTGGACTAGTGGCCCGGGAGGTAATGACAGGGGAGTCAGCCTGCAGTGCGAATGGACTGGTGGCCACGGGAGGTATGACAGGGGAGTCAGCTTGCAGTGCGAATGGACTAGTGGCCACCGGAGGTAATGAAAGGAGAGTCAGCCTTTTCTGTGAGTGGGCTGGTGGCCACGGGAGGAAATGACAGGGGAGTCAGCTTGCAGTACGAATGGACTGGTGGCCACAGGAGGTAGTGACAGGNTGGCGGAGTCAGCCTCCAGCGAGAGTGGAATGGTGGTGGCCATCCGTATATAAGGGAGATGGCGGAGAGGGGCCTGTTGCAGTGGGGTTGCCTGATTGAGTGTGAATGGCCTTAATGCCCTCTGCGGTCCGAGTTGTTATTACATATGTACTGATGAACTTCTTCTGCACCATACGTGGCCAACCGTGCTGATTGGAGGTGCGGGGAAGGACAAGAAACTAAACACTAAAAAGCATATTCTTTGGTTCTTTCGGTAAAGTCACGTATAAGTAGAAAAAAAGTAGATCACGACGTTTGGATCGCAACAACAAGCGACCGTCTTCACCTTTCTACCCACGGGATTTTACCGAAAGAACCCAAGAGTATGGATTCCTGCAGTCACGAAAGCTTCAAATCAAGACTAAAATAAGCAGTTCTAGAGAAATATTTTTCAATCGAGGTGACTTAAAAGTGCATCGCTCCAGTGGCTTCCTAATATCGGAAGGAAGAGCGTTCCAGACGGCCGCAGAAGCGCATCCGAAACCGCGTGATGTAGGTACCACCGTCTTTGTTCGATGACGAGCCAAAATCCGCTGCTGCAAGGATCATCCGAGTTCGCATGAGGCCCGTGACCTGTTTTCTAAACTAAAACATTTCTTTATTTGATCAGGTAAGGCTCCATTGCGCTCTGTATCTCTTTTTTTCAGAAGTGACCGAGCTATCACAAATGATAGCCCAACGAAGTGGCTTGTCATACGGATAATGTTTAGCAGCCAAAGATTATCAACGGACGATGTTGATTCTTAATGTGGAGGGAAAAACCGGAGGACCTGGAGAAAAATCCACGCGACCACGGGAGAGAGAGAGACGCAAACTCTAAATATACAGCATTCGTCAGGGTCGGGATCGAACCGACGACCTCCTTGCATACCAGGCGAGGTAGTTCACATCTCCCAGCCACCGTGGTACCCGTTTTCGGGAGGGTCCTGCCAAGTTTACGCAGTAGGGGGAANGGGGGGGGGTATGATAATTGCTGCTGTGTGTCTCATACCAACCTGCGAGTCATTGGGCAAATTTGGATCATGACGCCAGCACGAATTGGCCTCTCTTGAGGATGACGCCACTGGATCTTTAACGTCCCACCACCGAGCGAGACGGCGCGCGGCTACGCACGCGGCGAATGCACACCGAGTATTGATCAGGCGGCCCGCTGGAATGGAACCGTGAAGCTCTTAGAACAAGCAGGAAAACGCGCTTCCGCAAGGTGACGTCGCACTCGCAGCAGCAGCAGCAGCAGAAGGAGCAGCAGCAGCTGCAAGAGCATCGGGTGCTCCTTTGCGGCCTAAGGAAGGCCAGAGATAGGTTGAGATCTTGAGATACCGATGTGTCACCTCCGATTAGCGCGGTTGGCTACATATGGTGTGAAGAAGTTCAACCTACGCACATACTACTATACACTCCACTACTTTACACTACACTATACACTTCACAATACCCTACACTATTATATACCCCACTCCTATACACTACACTACTTTAACTACACTACTATACACGATACACTACACTACTATACACTACACTATACATTCACTACACGATTCACTACACGATACACTACACTAATATACACTACCCTACTATACACCAGGGACGTGCGGTCAGGGGAGGCAGGGGAGGCAGAGCCTCACCTGTCATACTCCAATGAAAATAGCTGTTACGAAAAGTAAATAATAAATAAATATAAAGATTTTTTCCACTGATCTGTGTTATAAATGTCATTTCTATATGATTCCAATTATTTTTTATAGTCAAAATCGCCAAATTTGCGGAGCTTCGCTGCAAATACAGGGAGAGACGAGAGGTGAGGTAGCGACGCACTCAGCCTCCCCTCTGATTGCGCAACCCCTCAGTAACTGTGCAATGGGTTCCGAGACATTTGTAGAGGTAACTTCTTTATTACAATCCAACACTCCAACAGTCCTGATACTCTGTTACAGCCTAGGTACACAGCCTAGGTACACAGCCTAGACACACTACTCTGGCTACGCTCTGGAACTCGCCCTCACAAGGACGTAGAGCCGGGAGTTCCAGAGTCCCACCACTGGCCCCCACATCGTCCCAGAGTCCTGAGATGGCTGGTCTTGGGTCTTGGGTCTTGAGCTACAACTGGCCCTGATCGGCCAGGGAGCTGCCCTTTTATGCCTCGTCCCCAACGAGGGGTGGGGTTGTGTGCGCCCCCAGATATCCCACAGAGCACACACAGCCCCCCCGTTGGTGGCGCCAAGGGGCTTAACTGGCTGGTCTGCCTGGGATCCCAGCGCCTGGCGCCAAGGGGCTTAAGCGTCTGGGTTGCAGCCCCTCCCCTCTTATGTCACTACATTACCCTCCTCTATGTAGCCTCCAGCCGTCCCGGTTGTCAATAATTCGAATGTTTAAATTAACGAAAGGGAAGAAAACAATACGCGAGCCTCAACAGGAAAGAAAAGAGAACAAGAAAGCAACCATAAATACCCTAACCAACCTGTACAACTTTACACTATATACAAGCGTCAATAAACAAAAAGGTGAAGCAATGACACGTGAACAAACGACCCGCGGCACACCTAACCCTCCTCGGATCCGCATAGAAAACGGGGAATTAACAACAACAAATATACAGATTCCGACGCATTGGATGCACAACCAACACCGGTAATCGAACCGAAATCACACAACCACCCATGGATGGCAGGGTTCCACACCACTCTGCCACCCTCCCATCCGTCAGGTGGTGAGAAGGCGAAGACCAACATGTCTAGCACCCCTCTACACACTAATCCGGACGTCTGTCTACGTCCCGGGTCGAGAAGTCGTACTTCAGGGCCGACCATGTACTGGGCAAAGAAGTTGCACTTCAGGGCTGCTCCAGTATCTACATTTTAAAATATATATATAAAATTGACATGACACAACCAAAATACATCTGCCTGCTCCTGCCCAGAAATGGCGGCCGCACACGCAAACCGCATCTCCAAGGCATCCCATGCTTGTGTCACAGCAGCCCTCACTGAGGACCACCACTGACATTACATGTCAACCATTAGCACCCCCGCCTTTCCAACGTGGCGTCTCCATCCTAAACCCCACGCACGTTGGCCATATCGGGGGGGAATTTCCGTGTTACCACCCACCTCCTTTCCGACGCGGCGTCACAACCAGTAGCACGCGTCGGCCATATCNGGGGAACTTCAACCCAGTCTCTCTCCAAGACTCGCATCGCAGCATATAGCTATACCGACCGAGCTGAGACGACCCATCGTTCACTCACTGCACAACATGCACCCTAACAACTGAGGGATACAGTCCAACGTAACGGGACAACTACACCTGAACACTACGAATCTCCAGCCCACTGTTTCAACGCGCCTCGGAGTGTTACAATCTCCGGGCCGTCAGGGCGAGCCTACTGCTCCAGACGTGCCACGGAGGGTCTCAACCTCCGGGCCGTCAGGTTAAGCCGTCAGCTATTTCATGACGGGACCACACTCTCCGAGCCATGTGAGCGCACAGCCCACTAGGCTAGACATGCCACGGAGTGTTTCAATCTCCGGGCTGTCAGGTCAAGCCGTCAGCCATAGCATGACGGGACCACAACTCTCGTGTTAGACACGCAACACCCACTGGGCCATCCTGGTCAGGATCTACACCCCAAGATATTTGAGAGCCAGCACGACAATTCCAAATCCCTGGCAGCATGTCACCATCTCAAGATAAATGCCCCATACAGGCTATACATCGTTAACAATGACAGCACAAGCTATACATTAACAATCACGAACAAAGCTCCATACAAACCATACATTGTTAAAAATCACAAGCAAAGTTTCGCACACATTGATAACACTCACGAGCGAAGCTCAACACAGTTTACCCAACAACAATCACGACTCCCCAACGACAACGAAGAAAATGTCAACAAAAATCATTAACCCGGAGCGTGTAAATGGACGAAGTGTCAGGGGCCTGGTCTCCCGACCTCCAACCTTTGGCCAGAGTAAAGGCGACGACCAGCGTGTCGATGAAGTGCCAGCCCCGGCGCCGGTTACAGTAAGAATGGCGCCCTCACTGTCCGGTCGTAGCGCTGATGACGCGGTATGGTAAGTTGCCATGTCGTCCGGCGGTGAAGGTCGCAGCGCTGATGACGCAGCGTTGTTTGGTTTGACCGCGCTGGCCCGGAAGTGACGTTGCTCCCAGCGGTCATTGCTCCCGGCGGAAGTGACGACACACCGGAAGTATCCCCCACATTTGTGGCGGGATGCCGGTGGCGGGAACGGCGGTGGCGGGCTGGGCGAGCGCTGCGCCTCTTCCTCCTCCTGCCATCGCATGTGAGCGCCGCATCTCGCCCAGGAGGGAGGCGGTGGCACCGAGCAGCTCTGCGAGGCGAAGCAGCGCCTCCTCCATCCCTGCTCCCGACGCTGGAGAGGGACGGTCGGCTGAGCAGACAACTGCTCAGCCGGCGGTGCGGCGTCGTTGTCGGCCGGCGGTGCAGCGTCGCTGTCGGCCGGCGGTGCGGCGTCGTTGTCGGCCGGCGGTGTGGCTCCCATCGCTGCTTGCTCCTCGACATCGCCGTCAGGACTGTACGTGGCTTACTTCATATCTCCATGGCCACTTCTGATTCCAAATGTAATGGGTTCCGGAGACACTTGTAGAGGTAACTTCTTTATTACAATCCAACACTCCAACAGTCCTGATACTCTGTTACAGCCTAGGTACACAGCCGAGGTACACAGCCTAGATACACTACTCTGGCTATGCTCTGGAACTCGCCCTCACAAGGACGTAGAGCCGGGAGTTCCAGAGTCCACCACTGGCCCTCACATCGTCCCAGGGTCCTGAGATGGCTGGTCTTGGGTCTTGAGCTACAACTGGCCCTGATCGGCCAGGGAGCTGCCCTTTTATGCCTCGTCCCCAATGAGGGGTGGGGTTGTGTGCGCCCCCAGATATCCACAGAGCACACACAGCCCCCCCCCGTTGATGGCGCCAATGGCTTAGGCGCCTGGGATCCCAGCGCCTGGCGCCAAGGGCTTAAGCATCTGGGTTGCAGCCCTCCCCTCTTATGTCACTACAACTGGATGGAGTGCGGGCAATAAGCGCGTGCCTGTTACTATCTCTTTCTATCTCACCAATGTAGTGTTTGTAGACCCCTTCATTTCATGTCCTCGCCTTCCATAGTCCAGGTAACGTATTTCATGTATGTGTATAAACTATAAAGATATTTAGGCTCGCTGGTCTCGTCATAAACTGCAATGAAAACGCACCAGGGGAGGCAGCTATCACCTCTGCCTCACCGAGGGGGGCGTGTCAGACACGCCCCCTCAGTGAAGACACGCCCCTCAGCGAGGACACGCCCCCTCAGTGAGGACACACCCCCTCAGTGAAGACACCCCCCTCAGTGAAGACACGCCCCCTCAGTGAAGACACGCCCCCTCAGTGAAGACACTCTGCCTCACTGAGAGGGGCGTGTCTTGAGCCCACGTAATTGACACTCGCTCTCCCTCCACGTTAGCCAGCTCTAGAATTTTTTTCCCAGCAGCTGCAAAATGGAAAACGTTATATATAACCTTATTTTAAAATCAAAATTGGACTTTCAATCAAAACAGGGAGTGATAAACAATGGAAGACCAATGCCTGAGTTTAAGGATCTACTTCAAACGAAGGGACAGAAAATATACGGTCGTTTCACTGGAGTGGTACCAACGACTGACTGTTGGCTGTGCTACGAAGAATCGCCTTCACTACTTCCCCTGCCTTCTGTTCTCCACTACCGACAACCTTTGGACTAACGCGGGATTTGTTTCTTGAAAAATCTACCAAGGAGCCTCAACAACCATGAAAAATCGACAACTCGCATTCAAAGACAAATTGCTTTAAAAACTTTTGGAGCTTCAAGGATAGATCTGGCTTTGAATGAACAGCGGAGATTAAATATCAGCATCCACAATGCTAAGGTAAACGAAAACCATGAGGTTTTAAAAGACCTTATTAATGCGACCTGCTTCCTAGTCAAACAGGAATAACATTTCGTGGTAACGATGAGAGTGCACGCTCTTCTAATCGTGGCAACGATGTGGAGCTATTACCGGCTTTTGCTGAGAAAGATGAAAAGTTAGCTAGACATTTAGAGATATCCACTGTGTTTTCGGCTTATTAAACAGAATACATAACGATTTCATCGAAGCAGTCGGTGATGTAATTAGAATTATATCAAAGAGGAGATTAATGCAGCCCATTTGTTGCAGTCGAAGTAGACGAGACAACAGATATCACAAACAAAGCCAGATGTCTGTAATTGTGCGTTGTGGCTAAAAGTGAGGTGACTTGTGAGGTGAGGGAGGCGTTCTTGGGATTTGATGTCAGTGATGACAGACAAGCACCGGCTATTGCTGCTTATGTTTGGGAGTGTTGGGGAATGCAATTGCGTTGAAGAGCTGTAGCTCAGACTTACGACGGAGCCTCTGTGATGGTATCAGATCTTAGTGGGTGCAGGCCAAGATTCAGAAAAGGTACCTGAAGCCACGTTTACCCATTGTTATGCACACAAATTGAACCTGGTGCTCTCGCATTCAGCAAAATGTATGTCTGAGTGTAAACGTTTTTCAATAAGTCGACCAAGCGCACCCACCTACTGGACGATGTTGTGAAGCGACGTTACCAAGAGCAGCGCCCACGAGATGGAGCTCAAATTCTAGACTAGTTCAGACGATCAACATGTACAATCTGATCTGCGTGCTGTGTTCCGGATGAGGAAAAATCCCGATGGTTGGGACAATGACACCCTGATGATGGCCGCCGGATATGATCTCTGGCTGTCAAAAGCATCAACCTGCTTCTTCATAATGGCATATGAGGCATTTCAATTAAACCGATACACTCTTTCGTGTGCTGCAGATTAAAGTAATGGACATTGGATTCTGCTGTGCGCGAATCCGCGACACAATGGGAGTTGTGGAACGCCAGAGACAAGAGTTTGACAGTTTCTATGATCGATTCGAGCAGAAATGCGTCACACGTGGCCTGGCAGACAATGCCCGAAGTAAACAGCCAATCAGGTTGAGAGAAAATAATGTTTTATAACATTCTGGACAATATCAATGTTCAAATGAAAGGTAGATTTGATCATTTCAGTGAGCTAACTTTCCTTGGTTTGGTTGATTGCACGAAATTTCATTAAATGTCACAACATTTCGATGACACCAAACTGCAGAGCCTATCAATATGCAAGGTACTTTGACTTTGTTAGACTAAAGGCTGACCTCATCGGATTGTATAGCTCACAAATGGTGAGGAACGAATGCAAATCACCCGGACAGCTCCTCAGCTTTTTGGCCCGATGCGACAAAGTTACTCCAGCTGGTGCTCACTATACCAGCTACAACAGCGTCAGTGGAAAGGTCGTTCGCTGCTTTGAAACGACTCAAAACACACAGTCGGACTGACCAAGGACGACTTTCATCCATGGCAATCATCTCTATTGAGACGGAGAGACTTAAAACTAAAAGAGAATAAAGAGGACTTCTACAACAAAGTCACTGACATATTTGTCCAGAAGGATAGGCGAATGGACTTCATTTACAAGTAACAGTAAACCATGCAATATATATATATTTTCATTTGTGTTGAATGAGCATGAATAGTGGAACTGCATTGCCTATAAAACGTGAATCGAATACGTAACTTACCTGTATGCGTGTGTTGTAAAGAATGCTGATATGAAATATGAAACATACGGCCGCCTAACCAATAGTCATCGTGTAACCTGCCAATTGAATGGTGAATTGAAGCTACCTGTATCGGGTTCAAATGTGTGTAAATCTGGCTCTGACACTAGCCAGTGCCTCCCCAACCATTGACCTCACCGCACGTCACTGCTATACACGACGTCACTAAACTAAATACAAAACTCATTTCTTTAAAGGGGCCGTCCAATAATGACGTCACGCGATTTTGGACGATTTTTGACCCCCCCCTCGTCACACGGCGTCACAACAAGTCAGACCCCCCCCCCTCAAATATGACGTCACAAAGCTCTGCACCCCCCCAAACCATATTTCCATTTTAAAATAAAACATGCTTCAAATCGCTTTAAACTATTGTCATTGTAGTGCGTATTTAATGTGGCGCTGCATTCTGATGTTGTATGAGAAACATTTATCAAAAAGTCTATTTAATTATGTAGAACGTGTTGTCTATATTTATTTAAAGTTGCGCATTTTGATGTGACGTCACATTTATAACCCCCCCCCCTCACACATCGTCACAAATGTCTGACCCTCCCCCTAGGTTCGTGACGTCATTTATGCGTGTTATTTGTTGTCCTTCCGCCGCACCTCCGATTCTCTAGGTTGGCTGCGTACGGTGCGAAAGAAGTTCAGCATGCGTGCATATCTTTCGCACCGTACGTAACCACCGGAGGTGAAGGGCAATGCACAAAGCACAAAAGCACTTCTCAAGAAAGGAGTTTGCAAAAACGAATTTGCACAACATGAAATTGCATGTTGTGCATCGAACCCGGATGACCACACTTCCAAAGGCACACGTACATACAAAGATCCCCCGGGTAATCTTAGCAGGTTGTTAGGGCAAGTGCTGGTAGAGAACACCTATGAAGGCCTGCACGGTACACGAGGGGCTGGGTGGCCAGCACCACGCCCGGCAGCATTTGTCTCCCAGTGCGATGTTTACACACCGTACCAGGTTCTCAAGTCGACCTAGGGGAGGCCAGGACCGGTTCAAATAATCGTCACAGGTGGTGGCCGTGAGCAGGAATCGAACTCGGGTCGCCGGGTTCATAACACAGCGCGCTAACCGCTCCACCACCGCTCCACAGTAACAGCCGCCGGGTGACGGCACCACGGCGCCTGTGCCAGGCTAGGTGCACCTTGAGGCCACGTGAAGTGTCGAAGGCTGTTGACAGGAGGTCACGGGACAGACNCAGCAGGTGCCATGGGTTGACTTAGATGACTGGCAGATGCACCAGCTGTGCCCCTACTGTGTCAACTTGTTGAATTTTAATCGCCCGGCGCTCCGCTCGTTGTTGTGAGCGTCGCTGCTCTGCCGTCTGTGGGGCGACTACCTCCAACTGACCAGTAGCGTCCTTCACGAGCCTTCCTCCATTCAGGCTGATCTTGATACTACTGGTACCAGTCTTCGGCAAGACTATTCAGCTCCACATTCTCCCTTACCGCATCAGTGCATCTCTTCTCCAGCTTGTGCCGTGCCCGTTAAGCCCCTCTATCCGGTAAAATAGAAGCTGTGTGGGCATGCGGTGGCTGGCATGCGGGCTTCATGACGCAGCCAACGCTGCCTTGCCTGCCAGATGAGCTCACAGATGGGAATGTGTCCAGATCTTTCAAGGATTTGTGAGCTCCTCACACAATACAGCCTGGTTAAAACCCAGGATGGATCGTAGGCAGGCCAGCTTGAATGTTTCTAACCGCTGCAGATGTTCCATTTGAGGGGTCCACATTTCACAAGCATAGAGAAGGGAGGGCATGGCTGTGACCGAGAAGACGCGATGCTTCGTGTGGGGCGACAGACCAGGTAGCTTCCAAATCAGCATTACGCAGCCAATTAAAAGAATCCGCCCGACTGATTAGGAGTGAGACCTCTGCTATAAAACTGGAGCTGGTCATAAGCACACTGTCCAGGTATGTTAAACTTTTCACCACAACTGCTTCGTCACCAGTGGGAGTTAAAGGAGTGGAGTGTTTGATTGCACAAAATACCCAGGAAGGTGCTTAGTTTTGGTGTGGCTGATGGTAAGACCCCACCTCTTCCCAGTACAATCCAGGTTGAGCAGCAGCGCCTCCAATTTATCGTCTGAGTAAACAGCTATGACCAGATCATCACCACACATATACACGGTTAATCAATAGGGAGCCATCCCTCGACCACACCCGGGTGTTGATCAGCCTCCATTATATCTGTACAAGATGGAAATTCCTCCGGTACAGCCATGGAAAGCTTCTCGAACTACGTGGTCAAAGATGAAAGTAAATAATGTGGAGACAGAGGACATCCCTGTCGTACTTCACACAAAACAAAGACAAATATCCCACCTATAGAATTTACAGACTGTTGGGCAAGTGCTGTTGGCGAGCACCTATGAAGGCCGGCACGGCACACGAGGGATGGACGGCCAACACCACGCCCGGACGCCTTTGTATCCCCAGTGGTGATGTTTACACACCGCACCAGGTACTCATTTGAGTTGAAGTCGACCTAGGGGAGGCCCTTGACCGGTTCAGATAATCGTCACTGGTGTTGGCCGTGAGCGGGAATGGAACTCAGGTCGCTGGGTTCGTAGCGCAGCGTGCTAACCGCTGCACCACCGCTCCCCACCCACACTCTCAGCCACAAACTGACAGCAGCCGCTGTTCTTCCATAAGTGGCTGTGACGCCACCACGGCGCTCGTGCCAGGCTGAGTGCACCTCGAGCCCGTCACGTGAAGTGTGGAAGGCTTTACTGCTGCTGGCAGGTCCCAGGTCCCAGGTGCAATGGGTTGACTGATGTGCCAGGCTAGGTGCAGGAAGAGGTTACGAGACAGTCCCAGGTGCCATGGGTTGATTGATGTGCCAGGCTAGGTGCAGGAAGAGGTTACATGTGCCATGGGTTGACTGGTGTACCAGGCTAGGTGCAGGAAGAGGTTACGAGACAGACCCAGTTGGCATGGGTTGATTGATGTGCCAGGCTAGGTGCAGGAAGAGGTTACATGTCCCATGGGTTGACTGGTGTGCCAGGCTAGGTGCAGGAAGAGGTTACGAGACAGACCCAGTTGGCATGGTTGACCGACCGAGATGACCGGCAGACGCACACGGAGACATTGACACGCCCGTAGACACACACCCCCCCCACCTCCCAACCTCCCGTGGCCGTCTGTCTGTGCCCGGGTCTCTTGGCGCCGTTCGCGGACCCCACACGGAGCCTGGCGAGCAGCAGCAGTGGCAGCCAAGAGGCAACACAACGGCGCCGAGAGAAACAAAATAAATCTCCCAGAATTCCCCTGCGACAGAATGCACCCTGCAACAGGGGCATTCAGTTATTCTTCTTGCGAAGGGGGGTGNGGGGTNGGGGTGGGGTGGGGTGGGGGTGGGGTGGGGCTGCCGTGGACCATCAAGGAGGAGAGGCTGAGTCACTCCGTTGCCATGGCGACCGAGGCCGTTACCCCTGGTCACCGTGACGCGACTGGGCCAAGCAATGTCCGATTTAAAAGTGTCGAATAAATATAAAGGATGAAATATAAAATGAATTAATGGCCACTAGAGTTGTATTAAAACACACACACACACGCGAAAAGCCGTGAAACTATAAGGGAGCCTGAATGTGTAAGAGCTGTTCAGAGCGTAATGTGTCTGCCTCCCGATTTTCGGGCAACAGTAATGACCCTGGACTAGTGTGGGGAAGGTGAGGGTCTGGCTGGCTAGTGTGGTTCGAGCTAGGGTCTGGTTGGCTAGTGTGGTTATGGTGAGGGTCTGGTTGGCTAGTGTGGTGAGGGTCTAGTTAGCTAGTGTTGTTACGGTCTGGCTGGCTAGTGTGGTTAGGGTTAGGTCTGGCTGGCTAGTGTGGTGAGGGTCTGGCTGGCTAGTGTTGTGAAGGTCTGGTTGGCTAGTGTGGTTCGAGCTAGGGTCTGGCTGGCTAGTGTGGTGAGGGTCTAGTTAGCTAGTGTTGTTACGGTCTGGCTGGCTAGTGTGGTTATGGTGAGGGTCTGGTTGGCTAGTGTGGTTCGAGCTAGGGTCTGGTTGGCTAGTGTGGTTATGGTGAGGGTCTGGTTGGCTAGTGTGGTGAGGGTCTAGTTAGCTAGTGTTGTTACGGTCTGGCTGGCTAGTGTGGTTAGGGTTAGGCTCTGGCTGGCTAGTGTGGTTCGAGCTAGGGTCTGGTTGGCTAGTGTGGTTATGGTTACGGTCTGGTTGGCTAGTGTGGTTATGGTGAGGTCTGGTTGGCTAGTGTGGTTATGGTTACGGTCTGGCTGGCTAGTGTGGTTAGGGTTAGGCTCTGGCTGGCTAGTGTGGTTCGAGCTAGGGTCTGGTTGGCTAGTGTGGTGAGGGTCTAGTTAGCTAGTGTTGTTACGGTCTGGCTGGCTAGTGTGGTTAGGGTTAGGGTCTGGTTGGCTAGTGTGGTGAGGGTCTAGTTAGCTAGTGTTGTTACGGTCTGGCTGGCTAGTGTGGTTAGGGTTAGGTCTGGCTGGCTAGTGTGGTTCGAGCTAGGGTCTGGTTGGCTAGTGTGGTTATGGTGAGGGTCTGGTTGGCTAGTGTGGTGAGGGTCTAGTTAGCTAGTGTTGTTACGGTCTGGCTGGCTAGTGTGGTTAGGGTTAGGCTCTGGCTGGCTAGTGTGGTTCGAGCTAGGGTCTGGTTGGCTAGTGTGGTTATGGTTAGGGTTTGGTTGGCTAGTGTGGTTATGGTGAGGGTTTGGTTGGCTAGTGTGGTTATGGTGAGGGTCTGGTTGTCTAGTGTGGTTATGGTGAGGGTCTGGTTGGCTAGTGTGGTTATGGTGAGGCTCTAGCTGGCTAGTGTGGTGAGGGTTAGGGTCTGGCTGGCTAGTGTGGATAGTGTAGGGTTTGATTGTCTTGTGTGGTAGGGGTTAGTCTCTGGTTGGTTAATGTGTTTATGGCTAAGCTCTGGATGGCTGGTGTGGTTATGGTTCGTGTCTGATTGGTGGTTAGAGTTAGGCTCTGGTTAGCTACTGTGTTTATGGTGAGGCTCTGGTTGGTCTAGTGTGGTTCGAGCTAGGCTCTGGTTGGCTAGTGTGGTTAGGCTCGGTTTTGGTTGGATAGTGTGTTTAGGGCTATGGTCTGGTTGGCACGTGTAATAGAGGTTAGACTCTGGTTGAATCGTGTGGTTAGCGTCTCGTTTGCTAGTGTGACTGAGGCTAGGGTCTGGTTATATTATTAGTGTGGTTATAATTAAGTGGAGTGTGCGGTTTCGTATGTGTTTGGCAGTGTGCATAGAAAGTCTGGCTGGCTAGTGTGGTGAGTGCTAGGTTATGGTTGGCTCGTGTGGTGAGGGTTAAAGTTTGGTTGGTCGTATGGTTATGGGCTATGTATGGGTGGCTAGTGTGGTTATGGCTAGGGTCTGACTAGCTAGTGTGGATATGAGAGGGTCTGGTTGGCTCGTGTTGTTAGCGTAGGGTCTGATTGTTTTGTGTGGTTGGGGTTATGGTCTGATTATCTTGTGTGGTTGGGGTTATGGTCTGGTTGGTTAGTGTGGTTAGGATTATGGTCTGGTTGGTTAGTGTGGTTAGGGTTATGGTCTGTTGGCTATTGTGTTCAGGTTTAGGCTCGGGTTGGTCTAGTGCGGTTATGTTTAGTGTCCGGTTGACTAGTGTTGTTAGGGTAGGGTCTAATTGTCTAGTGTGGTTAGGGCTAGGTTTTGGTTGGATAGTGTGGTTATGGTTAGGCTCTGGGTGGCTAGTGTGGTTAAGGATCGGGTATTATTGGCTAGTGTGGTTAGGGTAGGGTCTGCTTGTCTAGTGTGGTAGGGGTTAGGCTCGGCTTGATCTAGTGTGTTTAGGGTTAGGGTCTGGTTGGTTAGTGTGGATATGTTTAGTGTCTGGTTGACTAGTGTGGTTAGGGTTAGGGTCTGGAAGGTTAGTGTGGTTCGCGATAGGGTCTGGTTGGCTAGTGTGGATAGGGCTTCGGTCTGGTTGGATAGTGTGGTTATGGTTAGGCCCTGGGTGGCTAGTGTGGTAAGGGTCTGGTTGGCTCGTGTGGTTATGGTTAGGGTCTTGTTAGCTAGTTTGTTTAGTGTGTAATTGAGGCTAGGTTCTTGATTTTAGTGTGGTTATAGTTAAAGTGGCTAGTGTGGTTAGGGTTAGGCTCTGGTTGACCCGTGTGCTCTTCCCTAAAAATGGCCGAAATGCAGCGACATCTCCTCTTGTCTGCCTTTCACCTTTCGTGTTTCCACAACGACAGGGAGGATAACGGGAACAACGACAACAACAACAAAAAACGAGCCTTTCCCTCTCTCGTCTCAATGCATGTACATTTATTCTTTACCTACGTATTTGTTCGCTTGTTATGGCATTGTACTGCACCTACAAGTTCCCGTAAAGCGCGGCGGAAACACGGACGGAGTTAACGCTTTGAACCACACAAATCACGCGTTTCGTTAAGAATGCGGCACACACACACGCAGTTGGGGTTAAATCAGAGCGGCTGCTGCAGTGCGCCATCCGTCATCCACAACCACCACCACCAGACCGGCAACCGCTCAGTCGGGAGCTCTTCCCACACCCGAACCCTCCCACCACCGCCCAGCCCAGGATTTCTCCCCAAACTCGAGTCCTATTGGTGTCCCGCTACACCACGACTCCCCGATTGGTGGCCGTTGAAAAATGCAAATTAGGTCAACGCGCACAGTACGAGCCCGATGCTCGTGAAACGCCTCCCACGTGACACACGCTTGCAATGATATAATGCAGCGGTCCATCATGGTGTCTGTGGTGTACTGTATAGTGCAGTCTGCAGATGTTATCGCTTGTATGTATGTTGACCTTATTTCGCACCGTACGTAGCCGAATGTTCTAACTCTCTGCTGTGAAGGGTTGTTGCTTGAAACGTCGTTTATTACACATATTATACATGTATATCATACCTGCCACCCTCCTTTCAGTACTTCCTCATTACAGACCAATTCAGACATTATTGGTCATCCCGTGCCCTTATAAATAGCAACGTTCATCTTACAAAGTCCCACCACACGGGAGAAACACAAACGAATAGACCCATTTCTTTTACTCAATTTCCCTGTACAATAATACGGGTAAACCGTATGGGTTGACAGTATCATATATTGTTTTGTTCTTCAGGATTGTTGTTCCTGAAAGATGTGTGGAGTTTATCTTAAATTTGAATTGACGTAATCGACCGTCGTAGTGGAGGATATAAGTAACGCAGATAAGCAGACAACATGCATGTCGCCTTCCATACAGATACCCGAAGGAGACATCGTCTTCTCATCGGCGAATTTGATGAGCTATGAAGAAGGGCCACCGCGCGAAACTTCACGTATCTATATCTTACTTTAAGGCCTCAGTTATTGACGAATGTGTTGAGTTGTTATTGTCAATTGTGCTTGTACACTCTTCCAATCGGGCTGCTGCAGCATCACCATCAAATCACGTGGCCTGTTTAGCAATCATCGGGCTCGTGCAGTGTGTAACGGCTTCATTGATTTTTTTAGTTTTTACTGGAGACAAATCTGTAAACTCGAACAAGTGGGGTGGGTGGACTGGAAGTTGGGGATATCTGCCCGAACCCGAACAACCCCTAACAGCACTTGACAGAGACGCCGCTACCAGTAGCAGCAGTAGCAGCAGCAGCAACAGTTGCATCAGCCTGCGAACGCATGCAAGTAGAGCGCTTAAGTCACGATTATGCTGCAGGCATGTAGAGGCAGAATGAGAGGAGATCAACGGGGGGTGAGGGTCATCGAGGATACAGGGGCGGGGTAAGGCCCCCCCCCTGTCATTACATTGGAGGGTCGGGGTTGCACACATTCATAGCCTTCATGGCTACATGGCACTCCCGTCGGATTTTAAAGCGGGCAAGTTTATTGCACCCCCCCAAAAAAACAAATAAACACCCCACCTCCTCTCTGATATCCCATCATTCCGCCACAACTGGCTACAGGACATGTTAATAATGATTCACTTCACAAGGCAATTGATTGGTTAATTAGTCGAGTGGTGACGTCATCACTCGGGAGGGGGGGGGGCAAAGGGTACGCGGCAGCATTGTCTGGTGGCGGCGGCGTCATCTTTATGCTGATGATCTCCAGAGAAGGCGAATAATTCTGTGTTAATGAACGTGTCGCGTGCATCGGTAGCGGAACTATGGAGCGCTGGTGAGCCCCAAGTCAAGGCGAAATCGGTGGTAGCTCAGTTGTTTACAGAGTAGCAGGGCTACGCTGGACCGATCACTCCCAAATAAGGTGAAACCGGTATTGATGCAATTGTCGTATATAGGCTCGCAGTGCTACACCCCACTGACGATGCCTATTCAAGGCGAAACCGAGTTTTTGACATCGGCGTTTTAACGCGTGGTCATTTCACAAGGTAGCAATGCTATACTGGATTGATGATGAATCATAATCAGCTCGAAGCCGGTGCATAGTGGCCATGTTCCATGCTTTTAGCCTTTTTTATGAACAGTGGTTCAACCAATACTTCCTGTGATTCCTTGCATCCTAAACACACCCAATTTCATCGTGCAATTATTTGCAAGTCATCGGCATCATCTTCATCATCATCATCAGTAAAGCTACTATATATATTTTTGGGAGGCTCAATCAGGTCACATGGACATCTGGCAGTCCCTACCTTCATCAGCCACAAGCACTCTTACATAACCATGCCTACGAGCTCACTATCACAACCCACGCAGGAAGCAGCATACCCCTCGCTCTTTATGAGATAGGCCCGCACACTGCTCAGGTATCCCCGCCCGCTACTCGGGCAGCCCAGCCCACACTCACGTGAGGAGTTGAGCACGAGGCCAGAAACATTTTGAACCGGTGGACAAAATCCCCGATTTTCACGAAACCTTCACGGGTGACATTGGTCGACTTTCTGACACCTCCACGGCCGACTCCCGCCCCTATCAAGACATTTGGTAGATTTATCATCATCATCATCAGTAGTAGCAGCATCAGCATGGGCAAGCGCTTCATCATCATCACAGAAGACAACAAGGGCCATGCGAGCAGTTCGGTCAGGCGAAATGTTCCTGGCGGAGAACCGAGGCACGAGGCGGAGTTTCACGTGAGCACACGTAACAGCTACTGTCGCGTCATGCCTCAATTATCCGCATACTTGTTACTGTTAATATTGTGTATATTCTATTCTTACACACATGTAACCATCCACTGCACCCACGATTCGTTTTAATCGTTACTCATCGGGGCAGGCGATGTGTTTGCTTAGTTTTGATCTGTTCATCGCATTGTTCCATTCCTCGTTTTGTTCTGTTTCATGCCCAGAGCCACTGTTGTCGTTCGCACCGATAGCAGAACTCGAACAGCCCAGTAAACACGGAACGTTGGGCCAACGTCGTGCCAGCGTTGGCCCAACACGTGACAACGTTGGCCCCAAACGTTGTCATGTTTACTGGGTTCATGGCATATTTGTTTGTGCAGGTCGTACTCAATTCTCACGCACACGACTCGATGCTTGTAGCGTGATCACGAGGATTGACATTGATCGGTCGATGTATCGATGTCCGTGCAGCATTCGTGGACCACGGGCACTCACAATACCTCGCGAGACCATGCGAAGCACGCGGATTAAAGGCAGAGGCGCCGCCATCTTGGGCGTCCACGTAAAGCACTGACCAACAAAATGACGGCACGGCGCGTGAGTCACGTGACACCAGTTCCCCCATGTAACCCCCCTCCCCCACCACACCCCCTGGGGGTTGAGGGGTGAAGCCCCTTCCCCTCTCGGTCATTAAGCGTTCGCCTAGTAAAGAGACAAAATTCACTGAAAGCCCTTAATTAACTGCAGTTACTTGAACGTAAAACGAAATAACATTGACAATCGAAGTTTAAATCTCAGCCTATGGAGGTATGGGGGCGAGGGTTCTTTTGCCGCACAAAGGATGACACAGTGTGGGTCTCTATCCAGCGGCGGGTAAACGGGAGAACCGGGAGGGGGAGGGAGACTCGATCTCGATTTTCCGCACCCGACGCGGCTAATCATCGAATTCGTCCTGAGAGTTCAAGACGAATCGGCGAAGCTGAAAATAAGGCGAGAAGCGCACGCGTCCCAATCGCCAACTCCACTGCACTCACCCCTCGCCCGTTCAACTGAACCCCACCAGGTGGGCCACTTCCGTTTGACCGCCACCCGGAGCGTAATTAACGGGACAGAGCAGCGGCATTTGGTTAAGCGGGGCCACAACTTCACAGTCTGTATTTTTGCAGAGCACAAGGCAAGAGAAACGCAGAGACACGCGTTTGTGCTAATAATATCTCAGGCAATTGGACCCTCGACGACACGGAACATCATGATCATCAAGAGTCCTGACACATGTCGACGCACGAACCTCAATGACTGAATCAATAGAACAACTCCAGTGCTCGGCCCATCGACAAAGTCGGCCCACTCATCTCGACGTCTCCCCACGACCATTAAGTCGCGGCTGCTGATTTGCTCCACGTTGAGGAGAACTAGATCCCCATCTCGGGTTTTTTTGTTCCAGTCTCGGGTGACAACGCGAGCAGGTGGATGGAACCATTGTGATGGCAAGCGGCTTCGCCATCCTGATCAGCAAGTGCTAGAGACCAATTGGCTAACACAGAGACCCATAATCTCACATAAAGAGCCATAACATTAATGGGTTACGGATAGCAGGTACAAATATTGTCAATTAACACGTCTAATTAGAGAAAGGAAAAAGTTGAATTTCTTTGACTTGCGGCGAGAGAACATGAGATAAATTCATATTCTTTGGGTCTTTCGTAAAGTCACGTAGAACAAAAAGAAAATAAAGAATATGAATTCCTGCAGTCACAAAAGCTTTAGTCAAGATTTAAATTTGACCGGGGATATTAGAGGTGCAACAGGAAGCCGAGAAGACAGCGAATTAAATTGCAACGGGCAGCGTGAAGAGTGGAGTGCAGCTGGAGTCGTATCCATTGCAAAGTTATTGAGTGGATATCACGGCCAGGGCTGAATGGAGCGGAAGGCCACGACCGCCGACGTCTTTGAGTAAGGACGCGGGGCACACGGAGCGATACGACAACAACTTCTAACTGGGCTGCTGTGCCAGTGGCTTTGTCATCAGAGCTGTCTTCAGCAGAGAACCGGTCTGGTGAATCCCAGCAACTGGTTCAGCATCATCGCCATCACGTCCAACGCACGTTGTCTTGTGTTTGTTCAAATGATCCATTCACGAGTCCACCTGCACGGGCCATGCTGACCTGAGACTGGCAAAACCCGGGGTGGAGCTTTGCAAGGCTCCTCAACGTTCGAGACATGACGTTTCAACAGCGCTCAAAGCAACGGAAGCATGAACAAACTCACCTACAGTGGCGTCATGATTATCAGCAACAGGAGCAGCAACATCAAGGTTGGCTGTGCTATATCATTTATCATCATCCTAATCTACTGCTGTTGCGTCATTAACTGCACCCTGGACATAGCATCACTATCATCAGCATAATCAGCAGCCTCATCAGCATCATCACGTATGCATCATTCTCACCTTCATCTATAACATTACCATCATCTGTGCTATACCATTATCATCATCAAAATCACCATCATCATCATCTGCTGCTGGTTATCACCTGCGGTATAATAGCTATCAATTACATCATCACCGTCACCATCATCATTTGCAGCGTCTCCACAATCATCATTTGTATCATTCTCACAATCATCTACTTAATCACCATCGTCATCATCATCATCATCCGTGCTTGTACCAAAATCGTCATCATCAAATCATTATTATTATCAGAAGCAGCATCATCACCCAGCGCATCATCAGCAAGCAGGATCGCAATGAATCAATGAATTCCAACACACGTAACCGATTGGGCGAATGCGCAGTTCCCATAAGCGTGTAACAATGAACCCGAGGCGCACACGAACCTCTCTCGGTCTGTACCCGACGCCAAATCATACACGCGTTGCTCCGCACGAGGTGCTCCGAGTTTGAGCGTCGTGTTGGTCCTTCCCCCGCACCTCCAATTCACCACGGGTTGGCTACGTACGGTGCGAAAGAAGCCCAACACGCTCCACGTACATAAAGTGCAATCTCCTTTCCTACCCATCGCGAGAAGCCTGCCGCTTTCCGTACCCTCCGATTGAGTCGGTACGTGAAATAAGTCATCGCAGAGTCATCGACGCGAGTCGTCATTGCTTTGCATTCCAGCCCGTGCAGCGTGCTAACACTGAGAGAGACACAAAGACAAAGATCCCCCGGATGGCCTTCACAAACTGTTGAGACAAGTGTGTTTTTTTTTCACCCACTTGCCCCGGAACGCCACTCCAGGCGGGNGGGGTGGGCTCCACACGCCTGCCTGGCCGCCTTTGTCTCCCAGTGCTGATGTTTACTCCACAACAGCACGGGCACTCAGTGTTACGGCTGCATCGACCGAGAAGGGGAGGCCCAGCAGGGCAGGTCCACGTATCCGCCACCGCTGTGATTATTGACCGTGAGCGGGAATCCAACTCGGGGGTGCGCTGGGTTCGCGACGCAAGTGCGCTAACCACTGTGTCACCGCTCCCCGCAACACTGACAAAGATCCCCGTATAGTCTGAAAAGACTTTGGTGGCAAGTGCTGTTAGCGAGCACCTATGAAGGCCGGCACACACGATGGCCCCCTTCGTCTCTTAGTGGCGATGTTGACGACACACCACACCAGGTACTCAATCATGGCTGAGTCGACCTAGGGCAGGCCCAGGACCAGTTCACATTATCGTCACTGGGCGGTGGCCGTGAGCGGGAAGAGAACTCGCGTGGCCGGGATTCGTAGCTCAACTCGCTAACCGCTACGCCCCCCCCGCCCGTACACTTGCTTGCAGGCACTGACACACACGCGCGCTCTCTAGCAGGCAGGCAGGCAAGGTGTACGTTGCGCATGCGTTCGCGTGTGGATCGTAAGCGAGAGGTAAACACGAATAGATGAGCCGTGGACTCCCACGCGCGACCCCCCCCGCCCCCCCCCCCGAGCAGCTTCATTGGCTCATCCAGAAGACCAAGTGCATGGACAGCAAATCGTACATTCACGCCTCGCCTCCACACGGTCGAAGACTATAAGGCAATCACCGTAACCATCGTCGCCATCATCACCATCGTCGTCGTCATAATCGACGGCATCGTCGTCGACGACATCATCGTCGTCGTCGTCACAAATCAGTGAAACCGCTGAAGCGGATTGGGACTGCAGCAATGGACTCTCGCTGGAGGAGGAGGTAGGTTGAACGCACGCACGCAGGGCATTCATAGCGCCAGGGGTTAGGTCGGGACAGGTCAGATTGGGTCAGGTCATGTTAGGTCAGTTGGGGTCATATCAGTTCACGTCAGGTCGGCCATGTAAGAATTATGTCAGATCGGTGGGGTCAGATCGGGACATGTTGGATTGGGTGGGGTCATGTCAGGTCAGGTGGGGTCAGGTGGGGTGGGGTCAAGTCGGGTGGGTCATGTTAGCTGGGGTGGGTCAGGTCAGGTCGGGTGGGGTCATGTTAGGTCGGGTGGGGTCAGGTCGGGTGGGGTCAGGTCAGGACAGGTCAAATCGGCTATGGGTCCAGGTTGGGTCAGACTCCAGTCCATGCTCAGCGGCCCTATTCCCGTCTCTCACCTCCCTCACGTTCACCAATCTAACGCACGCGAGGTCGTTTCACGCCGCACGCGCCTGATGCTGGGCATACTGTTGGGGCAAGTGCTGTTAGTGAGCACCTATTTAATGGGCCAGAAACGCCATTCGAGGGGGGGGGGGGTGTGGCCAGTGCCACGCCCGGCAGCTTTCGTCTCACTAGTGGCCATGTTTATTGATCGTACCAGGTACTCATTTGAGGCTGAGTCGACCTAGGTGAGACCCAGCACCGGTTCAGATAATCGTCACTCGGATCGGCTGTGAGCGGGAATAAAACTCGGGTCGCCGGATTCGTAGTGCAGTGCGCGAACCACACACGCACACATGTCCTGTTTCGATATTCAGTTGTGAATCTGCAGTCTCTACGCCGTGACACTGACTTTGTTTACTCATCATCAGGCGCGTGAAACTCGTAACGACTTGGCTTGACCGGGGCCGGTAGGCCTGGTGAAGACACATTTGGGTCACCCGGCACCCGGTCTCGCTGTGGACAGCGGCAGAACTGACTAGTCGCTAACTTGCTGCACGAAATACTCGGCGAGATTCATTGCCCTAGTCGTATTCCGATTTAAAATGTTAAACAATGGTCAATCCCCTGTGCGATGGACGGAGCTTCTCATCAGCAAGGATATCCGGTGTTGGTACGAGGTGCTGTGGTGAAGCAGGGAGTACACGGCTCGGTGGTGGCGGTGGTGTTCGCGGTAGCAGTATCCGTTGGTCGCGGAAGTGGAGGTGGCCATGGTGGTGGTGGTTGCAGTGTTGGTGGTTGTCGTGGTGATGGCGCATGGCCGTGGCGGTATCCATTGGCTACGGTCGCGGTGGTGGCGATGGTGGTGGCGGTGGTAGTGGTGGTTACAGTGTTGGTGGTTGTTGTGGTGACGGCGGTGGATGTGACTGTGGCGGTTGCGGTGTCGTCGTCGTGGTCGTGGTCGCGAGGCGTGGAGCGGCGTAGGCCGCGCGAGCTCAGAACTCGATCTTGCACGCGGGGAACGACTCGTTCTGCATCACCACCGTGCTGCTGCTCGCCAGCACGAGCACGTTGAGCTCCTGCTGGCGCTGGTGCGAGTCGTGGTACCACTCGCGCACCACCTCCGTGTCGTGCGTCGGGATCACCGTCACCTGCGCGTGGGGGGCGGGCAGGGGGAGGGGTGAGGGGGGTGAGGGTACCGATGGGGACCGCTATGACGGATTGAGTGATGATGGCGCTATCGAGCGATGTGGATGGTGAGTGGTGTTCTCAGCGGTGGAGTGATGTTGTGACCGGGTGAGCTCACCAAGTTAGCATCATCTGGCCAGCTCACCGGGCGAGGGTGAGCGTGCGAGCTCACCTGCATGTTGTTGCCGCCCCACTGCGCCTTGGCGTCGAGCATGGCGTCGAGCACGGCGCGGCTGGGCTCGCCACTCGCCGCGTCGTTGCCGCTCACCACGTAGTACGAGGAGCGCACGCGGCGGAAGAACTCTGCGTCCACCTGGGGTGCGTGGGGAGAGACGGCGAGATGCGGGGAGACACGGGGAAGCACGCGGACACGGGAGACGCGGGACTCACGGGGAGACACGGGGAGATACGGGGAGACACGGGGAGATAGAGACACGGGGAGACACGGGGAGACACGGGGAGATACAGGAGACACGGGGAGACACGGGGAGACACGGGAGACACGGGGAGATAGGGAGACACGGGGAGACACGGGGAGACACGGGGAGATACGGGGAGACACGGGGAGATANGTGGGAGACACGGGGAGATACGGGGAGACACGGGGAGATACGGGGAGACACGGGGAGATACGGGGGACACGGGGAGACAGGGAGACACGGGAGACACGGGGAGACACGGGAGATACGGGAGACACGGGGAGACACGGGGAGATACGGGAGACACGGGGGACGCGGGGATCACGGGGAGACACGGGAGACACNGGGAGACACGGGGAGACACGGGAGATACANGGAGACACGGGAGACACGGGAGATACGGGAGACACGGAGACACGGGACANGGGACAGAGACACGGGAAGACACGGGAGATACGGGAGACACGGGAGACATGGGAGATACAGGGAGATACGGGGATACACGGGGAGATAGGGACTCACGGAGAGACACGGGGACATGCAGCGACATTCAGGGACACCCGGGGCGGGAACTCGCAGGGACACGTGGGGACACACGGAGAGACGCAAGAAGACACGGGGACAATGAGACACCGGACATAGACACATGGGACACTCGTTTTATCTGGGCTGGAGACTCGGCAGGCGTACATCTCAGTTGCCTCTGCAAGAGGAATGTGGAATGTCCATCACTGGCTGCGCAGTGGCTGTATGCACGACTTGGTCCCTGGATGCTCATGGGAGCAGGAGTGGGATGTTTTGCTCAGAGGGCCCTTGGTGGCTTCTTCTCGCGGGTACAGCAACAGCAGTAACAGCAACAGCAGTAACAGCAACAGCAGTAACAGCAACAGCAGTAACAGCAACAGCAGTAACAGCAACAGTAGTAACAGCAACNGCAGTAACAGCAACAGCAGTAACAGCAACAGCAGTAACAGCAACAGCAGCAACAGCAGCAACAGCAGCAGCAGCAACAGCAGCAACAGCAGCAGCAGTAACAGCAACAGTAGTAACAGCAACAGCAGTAACAGCAACAGTAGTAACAGCAACAGCAGTAACAGCAACAGCAGTAACAGCAACAGCAGTAACAGCAACAGCAGTAACAGCAACAGTAGTAACAGCAACAGCAGTAACAGCAACAGCAGTAACAGCAACAGCAGTAACAGCAACAGCAGTAACAGCAACAGCAGTAACAGCAGCAGCAGTAACAGCAACAGCAGTAACAGCAACAGCAGTAACAGCAACAGCAGTAACAGCAACAGCAGCAGCAGCAGTAGCGAACTGCAGCAGGAAGAGCAACGGCAGTAGGACAGCAGCAGCAGTCGCCAGAAGCAGCCGCTCGGTGTCTGCACGAGAGAGTTGCCTGTCCGACGTTCCGAGGCCGTGCGGGCAGAAGGAAGGGCGTGTGTCCCCGCGTGTCCCCGTGTGGCTCCGTGTGTCCCCCCTGTCTCCCCGCGTGTCTGCCCGTGTCACCCCGTGTCTCCCCGCGTGTCTCCCCGTGTCTCCCCGTGTCACCCCGTGTGTCCCCCTGTCCCCGCGTGTCTCCCCGTGTCACCCTGTGTGTTCCCGCGTGTCTCCCCGCCTGTCTCCCCGTGTCACCCTGTGTGTCCCCCGCGTGTCCCCGTGTGGCTCGCTGTCTCCCCGTGTCACCCCGTGTGTCCCCCTGTCTCCCCGCCTGTCTCCCCGTGTCTCCCCGTGTGTCTCCCCGTGTCACGCCGTGGGTCCCCCTGTCTCCCCGCGTGTCTCCCCGTGTCACCCTGTGTGTCCCGCGTGTCTCCCCCTGTCTCCCCGTGTCAGCCCGTGCGTCCCACGTACGGTCTTGGCGCTGCAGTGGTTGGGGATGTAGGCCAGGTCCACGTATATGGGCGGGCCTGGTGGAACCGCAGCTGTGGCTGGTGGGAGGGAGGGAGAAAGTGGGGGTACAGTTGTTGAGGTTATAAAAAAAATTTTTTATCCGTGTATTTTTTTAAAGTGAATTGTGTACCTTTCCTATACTTTGCACTCCCGTCATGTGTTTTGTATTGTTTGCTGTTGTAACGTTCTGACCCGTGCCCCTACTGGACATTTCTGAAAAATAGCTTCATAGCTCATCGGATTCCTCGAGTAATAAATATAGATTGTGACATTGGATCGCAGGTCACGGCCCCCTGACCCTCACCGTTGCCAGCGCGATTTCACGAGATCTAAAAATCATTATCGTCATCAGCCGTGGGCAATCCACTGCTGGATAAAGGTTTCTCCCAAGCCCTCACTACCAGCCCTCCCACAATCCTACCATGCGGCATTATTCTATCCAGCGCCTGCTCCCCGACACTGCGAGCTCACTTCACCATCGCTCTATCTGAACACGAGTGCCGGGGAAATTTAGCTGGGGGGGGGGGGTAGCAGGCGCTGGGTAGATTAATGCTGCACGGCAGGATTGTGGGAGAGCTGGTAGCGAACGATCCGCTCGCCAACGGAGCGATCCGGAAATCGGTATCCGGGTGGTGGCAGGGATTGATTCGTAACCGAGAGCTTCCGGATTTTGTGCCCAACTGCCATCGCAGTACAACTGCACAGTTGCACTGCCAGACCAGAGTGCTGACTGAGCATCGCGAGCTGGTGACTCACGGGACTTGGCGCGGTTGGCGCCGAGCTTGGCCGAGTTGGTGGCATTCTTCATCTCCTTGTCCTTCCCTTCGGCCCTGGCGAGCTTCTCTGCCTCCTTCTCCTTGCTCTTCGCCACCGACGTCTTCACTGCACCCGCCGCCTTCTTCCTCGCCGGGGACTTGGTCGACTTTCTGCTCTTCGTCTTTTCCTTGAGCTCCTTCTTCGTGGCGAGCCTCCCGCTGTCCTTCTCGGCCGGCCAGGCCGCCGAGTCCATCATGTGGACGTCGGGTCGGGCGGCGGAGGCCGTGGGTCTGGCAAGTCCTTGGTTGCGAACGGCTGCAGGGGCCGATCCCGCACAGAGGATGACGACAAGGAGGAGGCAGAGGCGAGGGGCAATGCCCGCACCGGTCGAGCGATGGCAACGTCCGCTTGGATCGTCTCGGACTCGTCCTCTGAGTCGTCGAGCGTGGCGTCTCCGGCGATCGAGTGGAATTCCTCAGTCTCCAGTGGAAGGTCGGAGTCGGTGGGTGTGGGCAGCGAGTCGCTGACCGACGAAGGGGGCTCTCCTCGGCGGGGCTCACGTGCACCCGGGCGCCGCCTTTGCATGGCGACGCGAGCGAGATGCCTTCCAGCGTGAGCGGCACTCGGCTGCACTCGCGGTGATGTCGCTTCTCGGTGCTGCTGCTGCTGCTGCTGCCAATGGCAGTGGCGGATGTCTGCTCCGTCAAGGCCACCACCGTAGGTGAGGTGCCCTCACTCAGGAACCTGTGCGTCACGACGGAGGACGCGAAGACGGTCGTGCTGCCATGAGGAGACGGTGGGCTGTCGCGAGGAGATGGTGGATTGTCGCTGGCCCACACCGGAGTCGCAGGAGGCATGGTCGGTGTCTGCTCCCGCGGGTCGAAGGCTGTCCACCGAACTGCGGAGATCGATCTTTGGCTGGAGAAATCTCCCCGCCGGAGATTTATTGCCAGCCAGCATGTCAGGAGAGACTGGTGACTTCGAGATGGGTGATAGCTTCGTGGACGATGTTGCCGCGTCCGAGAGCGCCTGTCGCCTTGTGGTTCATCGTCACCGTCCCTCGCCGGCGGCTTTCCCGCGGGCTTCACGTCCAAGGTAGTCACGGTCTGACCTTCGGGCTTTGTGTCCAGACCCGAGCAGAAGTTCGTCTTCGGCCCCTCCTTGTCGAATGGTGCTCGGGGGAGGTGTGCCTCCAGCGAGAATGCGCTCAAGGAGCCGCCAAAGCGCGGGCCCTCACTGTACTCGGCGCTGGGCGAGCCGGGGAGGTGGAGGAGAGCGTGCTCGCTGACTCGTCCTGTCGGCTGGAAGAACCAGGCTCCTTGTCGGCGCGCGATGACTCGAGCGCCGGCGAGTGCAGCGGGGAGCCAGAGGACCGCGATGGCTCTGTGACGGACGACGTATCGGGGGACACGGGCGAGTAGGTGGCCCCCTGAGCCAGTGCCTTCTCGTGGGGCCCACACCGGGAGGCCTCGGCATAGACCGTCTCTGGCATACCACGGCATGCTCCTGCGGTGCGGGAGACGTGGGAGACATTCATCTCCCAGGGTTCCTGCGGCTTGCTTCCCTCTCTCTCTGTCGCCGGCATGGAGAAGTTTTTGTCCTTCAGGACTTGTTTTTCCATCATTTGGATGGGCGACGTGGGCGACGCAGTCAAAGCGGGTGACCCCGGCTCGTAGTTTTTCACTTCAGCGGGAGGCGGCAGAGCGGACCTCTCTTTGACTGACGCAGATTCGGTCGCCGGTGTCGACGACGATGATGGCGATGGCGGTGGCAATGGTGATGCCGCTCCTCCCTGCTCCACCTCGTCATGCGTCGCGTTCTCTGTCACGCTCGATGGTCTTGCCTTCTGGCTCCATCCGCCGGGAAGTGGCGCGAGCTCCATCGCGGGCGCGGTGGAGGCGTGGGCGGTTTCTGTGGGCTGCACGAAGGAGATGCCTGGGGAGACACCTCAGCCAGCATGAGCATCAGATCGGGTTGGACAATCACACGTGTCGCCTCTTCTGCATCCGCCGCCTGCTCATCGAGGGCGAATGAAGAAGCGACCGTCGGTGACTTCTCAGGCAGCACGGCTCCACTCTTGGAAACCAAATCGGACTCTTCAGAGTTGGGTGAATCCTTCATCGACGCTGCTGCGGGTGCGGGCAGGGATGCGTGCGGCATCGTTTGCTTCTCGCAAGGTGGAGAGCCCCTATCCAGCTCCACATCACGCTTTCTCTCGGGAGCTTCGCTCATCGCAGGGGCCATCTCCCCGTGCTCTGATCGGTCAGTTTCGCCATCGGGATGCGGCGATTCGAGCAACGAGTCCGGCGAATACGCCTCTTCGAACATCAGCATCGTCTCCAAGATCTCAGCCCATGCGCATCGGAGAGCTTGACAGGTGACCCGGCCGACCCTTGTCTTCCCTGGCAGGGCGTGGCGCATCTCCCGGCGTCTCGTCCTTCAAGGGTGGTGCAGCATCGGCCGCTCTTGCCTCGCGAGGTCCCATTTGTCTGGCGCATCCCGCCGGCTCTCAGCGGCGTGCGAGCCCGACTCGCCACGCCGTGGTGGAGTCGGTGGGGCGTGGTCCGCCTCAAAGCCATCGGAGCCCCGGGACACGCCACCAGGCGATGCCGACGAGTCGCTGAGCGGTGACGGTGACAGAGGGGAGAACGCTGGGTCGACGTCGGTGGACCGTAGCCGCAGAGTGTGGCGGAGCCGCTCTTCCTCCTCCACACCGCGCTCCTTATCGGCCTTCCTTGGTGGCGTCCCTTTGCCCTCTGCCTCACTTGCGACCACATGGGGGATCTCTCCTGTGGTGAACGCTGAGTAGAAGTACTTGTAATCCTGTCCCGGGAACGTCCCCATCATGGAGTAGGAGGCACTCGCCATGCGATCGATCTGCACGTATGGCGGGAGGTTGTTGTTCCACTCTGCGCCCTCCGGCATTCCTGAGTCGAGCTGTGGTTTCTCAGGTGGAGCAATGTCCTTCTCCCCGTCCTGCTCTCGCCGTTCGAGCCCCGCTGACGGGAACTCCTCCGTAGGCTCAGTGCCAGCAAGCGGCGGTGTTTTCGGGAGGCTCGGCGGCGAGGGGGATTTCCCTTTGCCATAGATGTCGGCGTAGAAATCGTGCAGTGGGGAAAGCCTGGATGCCAGGGGCTGGATGAGGCTGTACTCGGGCGGTGGGGACAGGGGCGATTCGTCATCATCTGTCGACTCAAATGGACTCCTGTACTTCCCGCTGGGATCTTTGCCCTCCTTGTCCTTCTGTTCCGCCAACTTCTTCTCAGTGTCCGCCGCGGGCCGTGCAGGGGCCACGGTGTCTGTTGGCAATCCGGCCGGCTTCCTGGGAACGTCCGCGTTTTCCGGGGTTTTAAGCGAATCTTCCGAGATGGGCGACTTGGAGGTCGGACTCTCGCTAGCCGGCTTGCCGGGTGGTGCTACCTCAGGGCCGCTTTGCCAGGACGCCCGGCACCATTCCCGTGCATCCCCTCCTCCTCTCCCTCATCATCATCTCGAGCTGTGACATCATCGCCAGCCGAGAGTTTCAGGTCAAACGTGTCTGGAGTTTTGGTGTCGCTGTCGTCGGGTGATAGTGAGTCTTTGGACGTTGGCGAGGAATTTTTGGATGACTCGGCTGGCCTGGCACTTGCTGGGGACTTTGGCGGGCTTCTCCCAACTTCACCCGGCCTGCTGGCCTCGTTGACGGTGGTCGTTTGTGAGGGAGGCCCGGCGAGCAGTGGCCCGCGCTTGGAAATGTTGAGCTCGTCTGGTCTATTCGCCCCTTTACCGGCCGCGTCACACACGGCCTCGATGGGATACAGCGTCATCTTCGACTCCGCCTTGAAAAACTCGGGCTGCCCCCCAAACGCTGGGGACCTCGTTCGGGTGGCGTCGATGCTCCCACGGTGCTCCCCTGGTCCCCGCGACGGCATCTCGGCTGATGACGTTGAATAATCTGTGAGGCTGCCTTCGTCCACCTGTGCCTTGCTCGCGGACGACACCAGGGCCTCCGCGCCGCCTTGGAGGCCGCGATTAAGCTGTCAAGCGACGGTGCCATTGCGGGGCGGTGGCAGCCACGGGAGACTTGGAAGAGCAGAGCTTCTTGGTGACAGGTGACTCCTGCGGGGAGACAGGAGAACGAGCGGTGTCCTTGCTCGGGTGTTTTCCGCTGGGCGGAGGACCTCCTTGGGGGACGCGGGCGAGGAGAGTGGGGAGAGCGGCGAGGGTGAGGCCGAAGGTTGATGAGAAGATGGGATTTGGGTCAACGCGAGGAAGGCTTCTCCGCCAGCCTGTAGGGAGGTTTCAACCAACATGGCTGCCGCCGCCGCCTCTTTGCTGGCATCATCGGCCAGTGTGGTGATCTCAGCTCTTATCTCCTGCATCAGGTTGAGTATTTTTTCATCTGCATTTTCCCCACAAGAGGATTTCTTGGTAGGAGAAGCATTGTGCCCATGTCTGCCACCACCGCCAGGTCATCTTTTGCTTCAGCATTAGAAGTTGGCTTTTCAGGAACCTTGGTTGGCAACTTGTCAGATGCCCCGTTCACTTGACTGTCATCATCTCCGCTGAAGTGAGGAAGACTTGCAACCGCAGTGGCTGTTTTGTCTGCGGATGATGCCTCATTGAGGAAGCTCACGTTGCCTGGGGATTCCAGTGCAGCCGACATAAGAGTGGGACTGCGCAGTGGTAATGCTTCTGTGCTTTGAGCCGTCGCTTCAATTCGGGGAGACCTCTGCAGTTCCTCGGAATCCCGATCGTCGAAAGCGCGTGTCCCCACAAACGTGTGCGGCGAGGCAGGGGTTGTCGGCGCCAACACCTCTTGCTCTGTCGCTCTGTCTGCCCGCGTGCGCGTTTCTTCTTGGCCCTCGCCTCCAACCTCACTCACCGCTTCTTGTCCCATGCCTGGTGCTCCGCTGGGGTCGGCTTCGGCCGCTGGGCTGGACGCAAACGAGCCGCCGGTGCAAGGGCCATCGGTCACGGAGCCCAGGGACGAGCTGGAGCCGCTAAGCGGAGACCTCTCAAGCGAACGCTCGACAGGGGCAGCACATGGCCACAGGGGCTCTGCCGCAGCCGCAAGAGATGACCCGCGATTCTCCTCGCGATGGACAGGGGCCATGGCTCAGCGCCAAACAAGTCGGAGGGAGGCCGTTGTTGCTGTTGCTCCGTCGGTATATCTGCCGGCATTAAATCCTCGGCTTCTTGTAGACACTCATTCGCCGTTCCAGCGGCGTGGATTTCCTCGGCCAGGCTAGGGCGCTTCTCGGCTGCGTGAGCCACCATTGTTTTTTCCGGCAAATTGTCGCGGGAGAAACCGCGTCCTCGCCAAGTGACGGCTTGACGTCTGTGGTGCCTGCGTCTCCCATAGCTGGCATATCTCCCGGCCTGCTGGACACTGCTGCTAATGACTCTCCGCATGCTGATGACAATCCCTCATTGAGGTCGCCCCGCACAGCCATGTCGCCCAGCATCTCCGACGGAACTAGAGTGTGAGAGGCCTCGGAGACAGAGGAGTCCTGCGATGTCCCGAAAGAGTCTCTCTTAGGCTCTGGCCTTTTGTGCGACAAAGCCAGGCCCTCGGCGGAGTCGTGCTCGGCCCAACGTTGACCGGTGGAGCCTGCCCCTGCTCGCTCTCCATCCTGCCAGACTCAGAGGCGATGCTGAGGCTGTAGGACGTCTCGCTGAGAGGTGACTCGGCGGACGACTCTTTCTGCGCCGTCGGGGCCCTCTTGAGGCAGACAGCCAGCGTGACGGAGGGGCTGCCCGGGCTGCGGCAGCGTAGTCGCCTCCCCGGTGGCGAGCGCGTGCTCTCTGACTGACCTGGCAGTGCTCGTGGACTCCGACTCGGACGAGAGGCATGGGTGAACTCGCCGTCCTGCCTCAAGGAGGAGGATTTCTGAAAGGCGGAGATCGGCAACTCGGGTAGATCACCGTGGCTTGCTTTGTCATCCAGCTTGAGGGATTTTGGCGAGTGAGTGGTGGCTGCAGAGGAGGGCGATGGGGAAGGGTGAATTCTTCCAAGGTGGGATGGCCATGCAGGAGGAACGCACTGTACTCCTCGTCAAAGTTGCCCTGGTCTATTGCTGCAGAACTCTTTGACACGCTGTCGTACTCGAGGTTGCATGGCTCGGACATCGACTCTTCGGACGGCTCGCACTCAAGGCCCATGTGCGGATCTTCCAGTGGAGTGATGGACTTGTCGGAGAACGTCAGCTCTGACAAGGTCTTCCCCTCCTCCTTGCCGGAGCCCCTGCCGCTAGCCTCAGATGGGGCAATGGCTTAGAGTCATCGAAGGGGCTGATGAGGGTGCCGTGGTTGTGCTGGCGTCCAACGAATCCGGCACCTGCTCGGGAAGTGCCGGTGAGTCTTCGAATTTGACCTTTTTGTACTGCAGAGTTTCGTCGTGAGAAGCGGCAACCGGTTTGTCAGTGTCGGCGTCGTGCACGGAAGGGGGCTTTTTGGAAACTTCGTTGCCATCGCTGTCATCATCGCCATGCACATTTTGTCAAAAGGTAGGACACTGGGAGCTTCTGCAAATGGAGACTCGCATCGCTGCTGCTCGGCACTGTGGGCGATGGCGGAAACGCAAGCAACACCACGGGTGACGCCACGGGCGATACCATGGGCGACGATGCAGTCTTCTCCGTGGGCGAGAACGTTGTGGCCTCATTGCCCAGGGTGGCTCCTCGCCCAGGCTCGGAATCATCCCGTTGGGATGTGGTGGTCTCTGCTCCACGTTCATTCGCGTCAGGGCTGAGTTCGTCCATGGGAAGTAGATTTTCTCGTCGGCTGGGGAGTAGGAGGAGGGAGTGAACGCCACGCCAAGTTGCGGCGAGCCAGGCAGCGAGTCCATCTGCAGGGTTTTCTCCTCAGGGCTGCTGGCGCATTTCTCTGGCATGTCAGCAGCTGCTGCCACTGGCAGCGTCTTCTCCAAAGCAGGGGTCTTCTCGATGTTGGTCGGCGTCAGATCTGACGCAAGGTCTGGGGTCTTGTCGACCATGGGGAGGGCGACGTGCCAATCGCCGCCTGGCTTCCGTGCTCTTCGAGCTTCACCTGCAGCTCTTGAGCTTCCCTCTTTGGCGACTCCGTGGCTTTGCCTTCGTCGCTGGGATATTTGAAGAAACGGTCATCCTCCAGTGAGGAAGTGGGTGATATCGTCGAGGCGCTGGCAATGTAGTCCTTCCCGGGCGTGGCCTCGGTCTTCGAGTACACCAGGCTGCTGGAGCTGTCGAGAGCCAGGGGGAGAAGGTGGCGACGGTCGTCCTGTCTGCCTCCGCGGGCTCTGTCTCAGCGTGCTGGATCACGGCCGTCGTGGCCTCGCCACCCGATGACTCATCTCATCTTTGTCACTCATGCTCTCCTTCGGGGTCGGCATCTCGGACATGGGCGTTGGTTCGCCTGAGATCTCCAGTGATGCGAAAGTGAAGCCGGATGTGGGGGTGGCCTCCTCACGGAGGTCTTCGTCTGATACCATCTGCTCGGTGTCCGATGGGCCCGGCGACGCCACTGATGCCCCCACCGTTGCTTCTGCCACCGCGTCGTGCTGCCCCGGAGAGGCCTCCACTGGCGGGGACTCCGGCGTGATGCCGGCGCTCGTCGGGAGCTGCTTGCCAGTCTCTCCGGCCCACTCCTTCTGCTCCTCCTCGTGCTTCTCCCTGATGTCGCTCAGCTCCTCCTCTTCCTCCGAGGAGTCAACACTCAGCATCTCGGGTTTATTGTTTTGGTTCGGATTGGTGTCTGGCTGAACATCGCGCTCAGCACCGCCGGGGCCTCCGCGTCGTCCTCCTGTGTTGTGTTCTTGTTGCTATCTTCCAGGTGTCGGTCGCTCGTGAATTTATCAGCGGCGTCACACTCCTCCTTCTCCTCTTTCTTCTTCTCTTTCTCCAGTTCAAATTCCACCTGTTTTTCACTCTCACTTTCTTTCTCCTTCTCTTCGTCATGTTTGTCTTCCTCCTCCTCTTCAAGCCTGTTGTCATGCATCTTCTCCTTATCTTCCTTCTTTTCGCCATCGATTCCTTTTTTGCAGGGCTCCGTGACACTAATGGGCTCTGCCTCGGCCTGCTCTGCTGGCTCGGGTTCCTCCTCGATAGCTGTGAGTTGCGTGTCGTCTGAAAACGAGCGACGGGGAGACCGCTCGCCCCTCTCCTCTTCGTCAGCTTCAATTTGCGTCAGCGTCTTCACCTCCTCCTCGTGAGCTTGTTCGACTTCCTGCAGATCTTCCTGCTGCTGCTGCTCCACCACTGTCACCACTTCCTCCTCTTCCACCACCTCCTCCTTCTCTAGGCGACTTGGCACAGCGTCAGCAGCATCGGCAACCGGACTTGGCGACCCTCCTGCTTCCAAGGCTTCTTCTGCCACCTCCACCTCGACGAGCTTCTCGTCTTCCACCAATCCTTGAACTCCCGAGACAGGTCCTCTGGCGTTGTCATCCGGGATCTCTCTGCCTCGGGCTCAGTGGTGGTGGTGGCGGCAGCAGCAATGGCGACCGCGGCCTGCGAGGCATCTTCGGCTTTCTTCACAGGCTTTGCCTCCTTCTTCTTCTTCTCCGCCTTGCCGTGAGGCTTGAGCTTCGGCGATGGCGTCCTCTCCTTGCGCAGGAGCTTTGGCTCAGCGTCTTTCTTCAGAACCTTGGCTTTCTCTGCCACTTTCTTTGTCGGCGTGGGAGAGGTGAGAGGCCTCACTTCATGTCTGGATGGTTTCTTCACTTCCTTGTCATCTTTGCCCCATTCTTCCTCTCTGTCTTTTTGACATCCTTCTTGTGGTCGGTCCTTTTGAGCTCCTTCTCTGCATCATGGGCTGCATCTTTCGCGGCATCCATTTCTTCTCCTGCTCCTTGGCCTTATTTTCGTTCAAGGCCACCGACTTGTCCTTCGGCTCCTCTTTATTGTTTTCGGTTTCGAAGCATCCAGTTTGCCCTTTTCCCTTTTGATCCCCGACGGTTTTTTCACTTCTGGCTTTTCCAGCTTGGCTTCGGCTCTCTCCGCCTTTATGTCACCCGCCCATTCAGCCTCCTTCTCGCTGGCACTGCCGGCGGCCGGCACTTTTCATCGCCAGGCGTCGTTTCCACGGCTCTCACCATCGCCACGACAACTGATTCTTTGCCTTCCTTCGGTGGCGGAGGCGGCGACTTGACTGCCTGGATCTTTGGCGATGACCTGAGGCTCTCCTTGCTGTCTGTCTTCTGCTTCAGCTTGGACTGCTTTGGCAAGAGCCCGGCACCCAGATCCTTTTGCATGGCCACGGGGTGCTTGAGGAAATCCAGATGCTTCAGCTTGTCTAGCCCTTCCAGGATCTTACCCTGCGGTGCGTTGCCGGGAAACAGCACGCGTACAATTTTGTCGGCCGGGTTGGCCGGGTGCCACACGACGAGCGCCGTGATGGACGTGAGGTAGGGCACGGCGATCTCGCCCTCCTTGCCCCGGCCAGCATGACGCCCGTCTTGGCTTTGCTGTTGCCCGCCCACTTCTGCATGAGGAACTGCATCTCCTTGCTGTCCCGCACCGGGTTGAGCACGTACATGTCGAGCCGCCCCACGCCCAGCTTCTGGAAGAGCACGATGGGCTCAATGGCTGTGGCGCCAGCCGCCCGCGATAAGGGCTCGGGCACGATGCCCAACCCGTCGAGCAATTGCAGGGTCTGGCGCGCCTCTTCGAAGCTCTTCCTCACCTTGCGCCCCGCGGGCTCGGTCGCGGCGGCACGCAGCTTGTCGGGCACGTTGAAGAAGACGACACCGATCTCGGGTGAGATGAGGTTGCGCATCCACTCGCCGTAGGCCGCCGAGCCCTGTGACTCCTCGTCCTCCACCTCGGCCAGCTTGCGGCGCAGCAGGCCGTTGACGCCGGGCAGGTTGTCAGCACCGATGTGCGTCACGAGCACCGAGTCGACGCGGTCCACGTGCCGCACCAGCTTCCAAAAGCACGAGCGACGCTCGAGCCGCCGTCCACCAGCATGTTGAAGCCATTGACGGCGAAGAGCGCTGAGTCGCCGCGCCCGCCGGGGAAGATGTAGCAGCATGGGCGTGACAGCTTGAGGAAGCCGCCCGACGTCGGCGGCTCCAGGAGCTCGAACGGCGAGGGCAGCTCCACGGACTCTGCCAGGTACTCGGTGAACTCGGAGAGGCCGTCCATCGCTGCGTCTCCACCGGCGGCGCTGCCGTTGTTGTTGGCGCCGGCGGGGGCGCCGGCGGGGGCGCTGGCGGGGGCGGGGGGTTGACGCTCACTCGGATGAATGCGTCGCCCGGCGTGAGGGCGAGCGCCTCCAGGGCGCCGCCGCGCCAGTCGCCGTCGTCGGGGCACGCGACGGTGAGGTGGGCGCGCGCGTCTGAGGGTGCGGAGCAGAGCTGCGCGCTGAGCTGTGGGTGGGGAGATGGTGGGGAGAGAGGGAGGAGAGACGTCAGTTATGAGACCAGTTCAGATGGATGAGTCTGCTGATGCTGATATTGCTACAACTAAACTGAACTATTTTTTTATTTTACGAGGTAAGGCCCACTGAGCTGCATATCTTTTTCAGAAGCGACCTGGCCACAAATGATAGCTCAATGAAGTGGCTCATCACGTGGAAATACATAGCAGCCAAAGTGGAGGGAAAAACCGGAGGACCTGGAGAAAAATCCACCCACACACCATGTGAGTCTAGAGGTATCTATATGAGTCGATTGTTCTCTATGTGAGTCTATTGATCTCAGTGTGAATCTATAGATCTTTGTGCGAGGCTATGGGTCTCGAAGAATTCGCTCAGATTCAAGTTGAACACTCGTGACGTCAGCACCAGCCCGCTGGCTCAGTTTCTCAGTGACAAGGCCATTGTGAACCCCACCCCTGCCGCCCTGCCCCCCCCCCTGGCGAACCAACCCCGCACCCTCCCTCCCCCATTCTCGGAAGTCATCTCCGAGGGACGACATGGGCCGATGAATGATTCATGAGGGTGCCGATCGTTACCACCGCGTTCTGTTCTGCCCTGCTCAGCAATTTGGTCACGCCAGGGTGGCACATTTGAGGAAGTGGCGCGGTGGTGATGGGGTGTGTGGGGAGTATGGTGGGGTGTGTGGGGAGTATGGTGGGGGTGGGGGTGCAGCAACGTTTAATCGATAGGGACAAGGTTGCTCTGCCACTGCGGCGCGCGCGTGATCGTTGAGATCCCCCATCCCAATCCGGCGTCTCTGGTTACGGGCGCAAATAAAGACGGCGGTGTCAGCAGAAGAGGAGGAGGCGGTGGTAGCGGTGGTGGTGGTGGTGGAGGTGGCTGGAGGTGGCTGGAGGTGGCTGGAGGGTGGTGCCCAGTGGCGTAGTAGCGACATCATCAGCCCAGGGGTGCAGCGATCGGTCAGGTGGGGCCCCAATATTTGATTTGTCTCACAGCACGGTCGCACCCAGGCTATTATAAAAATCGCGGCCTCCTCGTGCCTAATCACATCGTCGTTACGCTCACGGTATCGAACATGTAACGCTGTACGGGCGCTGCGTCTTCGCAACATGCGGCCACTTACAGCTCCCTAGTACCTTTTTGAAAAACAATTGACACTTATCCAATTAAACAAAAATCCCAGAAACGGAGTTCCACGTCCAATGTTCTTTCACTAAAGTCAATTACGTTTATTTACGGTAAAAAAACGGTATTACTTCCAATACTAAACTTTTGAAAACATCTATCATTGTGGTTGTTAAGGGGGCCCAAACTCGTAGCTTTGGTGGGGGGGGGGGGTAGAGGAAAGGCACCTCCTGCCTGCCCCACGCTCGTTACGCTACCGGTTGTGCCCCCCATCCGGTACGGAGCGGTGAGCTCACCTCGGGCTCGGTGAGGATGCTGGCGAGGCCCTGGCACGACACGTAGCCCTGCTGCAGGGCGATGTCGCCCGTGGGCTCCAGGCTCTGGCCGGACACCACGAGCAGCTTGTGGTGCGCCGGACCCCGGAGGAGAGTGCGCACCTGGGGGGCGGGTGCATGGGGGGCATTGTTGGGGAGGGGCAGGGGGCGGGGGCGGGTGCATGGGGGCAGTGTTGGGGAGGGGGATGAAGGGGGGGGTGCATGGAAGGTAGCGGGGCAGGAGGACACACACCAACACCAGCGTGTTCAATGCCCACACTCACTGCACATGCACCTTACAAAGACAAAGATCACCCATATAGCTGCTAGGGAGTCGCATCACCTATGAAGACCGACCCAGCACCGAGTGGGGTAGGCGGCCAACACCACGCCCGGCTGCCTTTGTCTCCCCAGTTGGCAATATTTTAACGCATTGTACCAGGTATTCAATTGAGGCTAAGACGACCTAGGGCAGATCCAGTACCGGTTCAGAGAATCGTCACTGGTGGAGGCCTTGAAGCGGGACATCGAACTCGGGTACACTAACCGCTGTGCGACCGCTCCCCACACAAAACTCACAACCCCCCCCCCCCCAGAATACTCACCAATGCTCCTTGATGATGGAGACCCGTGAACAGTTTATCCAGGAGAGCCACTCTGAGCCTTGTGACACTTTTTCAGGAGGGTCCTGCTGCTGCTGCTACGTTGAGATTTGTATCTTTAGGAAACTGGAGCACCCGCAGAAAACCCACGCATTGCGCGAGGGGGCAACGCTCTATCCCCGTGCCAGGGTATGGCACCGCCAGGAGGGTTGGTAGATCACCGCACAGGTGGTGTGTGGTGATCCAGCAACCCCTGGGCGCTGCTCCACAGTAGTGCTGGGTTACTGACAGCCACGTGAGTCAACACCACTGCTCGTCTCTCTCCACTCTCCTGCTCACCTCGGTTCCGACGCCTCTTCCGAGGGGTTGATCAGCACCACGTGTCCAACTCATCGCTGCTGTGCTGCAGGTCTTCTGCCCTGCGCCACCCGACGCAACCACGCACACAAAGACAAAGCAGCATCGCCTTAACAGGCCGTTGGGGCAAGTGCTGTTAGCACCTACGAGGCCGGCACGGACACGAGGGGGTGGCCAGCACCACGCCCGGCCACCTTTGTCTCCCCAGTGACGATGTCTATACACCGCATCAGATACTAATTTGAGGCTGAGTCGACCTAGTGGAGGCCCAGGACCGATTCAGATAATCGTCACTTGTGGTGGCCGTGCGCAGCGCGCTTACCCTACACTCGGCCCCACCTACCACAACCGCACACATACACACATACATACACACGTCATACATACACACGCGTACACACAGCACACATACATACATACACACATACATACACACGTGTACACGCGCACACACGCATACACATACACACATATACACAGCACGCACATATACACATACATAACACGCGCACAAACACATACACACGCGCACACATACATACATATACACATACATACACGCACGCACACAAGCACTCACACATACAAAAACAGCTACATACACGCGTGCACACACCCACACACGTGCACACAGGCATGTCAGGAGAAGAGGAACCACAGATGAGCGGGGAAGGCAGCAGCCACGTGGTGAGTAGCCAGCACTACCAACTGCCCAAGCTCCGCGGTCCCCTATGTATTACGGCATTATCGGCCCATATAATCGGTGACGTTTCGAGCAATGGCCCTCCTTCAGATCACGTAGTACAAAGCGCCATTGCCCGTAACGTCACCAATTGCATGCAAGAATATATTTCGTTGTCACGCCGCAGCAGCATCACAACAACACAGCAACAACCACAACAATAACAACCACAACAATAACAACCACAGCAGCAAGGGTCTTGCTCTGAACCAGTCGGGTTAACTGTTAACAGCATCCCGCAGCAGTCCTCCTTCCCACATCCGCTCGTCCGCCCAAATCACTCAATATAACTTATATTCATGGTTTTTCGGTAAAGTCACGTAGATAGAAACAATTATAATAAAATAATGAAAATAAAGTGAATAAATAAAAATCACTTTATTAAAGTGAATAAAAAAGAATAACAAATATTTGTTTTATTCACTTTATTTTATTATTTTGTTGTTATAATTTTTTCTATATAAACAATTTAAAAAATGTATTCACTTATTTTTATTCTTTTATTGTTATTATTTTTTTATATCTACGTGACTTTACCGAAAGAACCATAGAATATGAATTCCTGCAGTCAGGTGCTATGGGACTCTGCCAGTCGACAGAGTACAATAAAAACATGAATACCGCATCTTCAGACGGTGCTGCTCATGATGATGTTGGTCACGTGATGTGACAGACCACGACGACGACGCTGCTTTTGGAGATGAACAGGGTGCTGGAGGTTGTAATGATGATGCTGCTGAAAATAATGATGATGATACTAATTCCTATGATGATGACGACGAGCGGAGCTGCATTGCGGTGTCCGTCGAGTAAACCACTTACTGGCCACCTCCGTCCACACGAACACAAAGACAAAGAACCCCCGTATAGTCTGAACAGACTGTTGGGCCAAGTGCTCCTAGCGAGTACCTATGAAGGCCAGCACGGCACACGAGGGGTGGGTTGCCAAAACCACGCCCGACCGCCTTTGTCTCCCGAGTGGTGATGTTTTACCGCACCGCACCAGGTACTCATTTGAGGCTGAGTCGACCTGGGGGAGACCCAGGACCGGTTCAGATAATTGTTGCCGTGAGCGGGAATTGAACTCGGTTCGCCGGGTTCATAGCGCAGCCGGGTTCATAGCGCAGTGCGCTAACCGCTACGCCACCGCTCCCCACTGATTAACCGACATACAGACACAGGGATGCACAGACACACGGACATACGGATACACGGACATACGGACACACGGACATATGAACATACGGACACAGACACACACACGGACGTGAGGACACATGGATACTCAGACACACAGACATACGGACACACGGACATACGGACACACATATAAATAAACACACGGACACACATTGGGATGGTTTTCATCCAACAGTGGATTGATGATGGCTGCTACTGATGATGATGCTGACTCTCAGTATAGTCATGCACCAGCATGATGGTGGTGATGATGGTGGTAGTGATCATGATGGTAGTGATCATGATGAGGATGTTAATGACGAGGGTAGTAGTGATGATGATGACGACGATGATGGTAGTGGTCCTGATGACGACGTTGATGATGAGGGTGGATGTGATGATGCTGGCAGTGATGTTGATGACCATGTTTATGATGATGGTAGTGATAATGAGGGCTGTAGTGATGATGATGGTGGTAGTGATGATGAGGGTGGTGATAATGTTGATGGTATTGATGGTGATGATGTTGNTGATGATGAGGGTGGTAGTGATGGTGATGATGTTGATGATGATGAGGGTGGTATTGATGGTGATGATGTTGATGATGACGAGGGTGGAGTGATGTTGATGATGTTGATGATGATGAGGGTGGTAGTGATGGTGATAATGTTGGTAATGATGGGGGTGGGTGATGGTGATGATGTTGATGATGATGAGGGTGGTATTGATGGTGATGACGATGAGGGTGGTATGGTGATGATGTTGATGATGATGAGGGTGGTAGTGATGACGAGGGTGGTGGTGATGATAAGGGTGGTATTGATGGTGATGATGTTGATGATGACGAGGGTGGATTGATGGTGATGATGTTGATGATGACGAGGGTGGAGTGATGGTGATGATGTTGATGATGACCATCTGCATCGCGCGATGTGCAAGGACGCGAGCTGCGTTACTCAGAACGTTTCCTCCAGAGCACTCGACCCAAAAACACCTCATCCTCGCCACCCCTCCTCCTCATCCTCACCTCATCCTCACCTCATCCTNNCCACCACCTCCTCGCCTCATCCTCGCCACCACCTCACCTCACCCTCGCCACCACCTCCTCACCTNATCCTCCCACCACCTCCTCACCTCATCCTCGCCACCTCATCCTCATCCTCNCCACCACCTCCACACCTCACCCTCGCCACCACCTCCTCACCTCATCCTCACCTCATCCTCACCCCTCCTCACCTCATCCTCACCCCTCCTCACCTCATCCTGTGCACCACCACCTCCTCACCTCATCCTCGCCTCATCCTCCTCACCCCCTCCTCACCTCACCTCACCTCCTCACCTCATCCTCACCACCTCCTCATCCTCACCCTCACCTCANCACCTCACCACCTCATCCTCACCTCACCCTCGCCACACCTCCTCACCTCATCCTNGCCACCACCTCCTCACCTCATCCTCACCACCTCTCCTCACCTCATCCTCACCTCATCCTCACCACCACCTCCTCGCCACCACTCCTCACCTCATCCTCGCCACCTCATCCTCGCCTCATCCTCACCCTCCTCACCACCTCCTCACCTCATCCTCCCACTACCTCCTCACCTCATCCTCACCACCACCTCCTCACCACCACCTTCACTTCATCCTCGCCACCACCTCCCCCTCATCCTACCACCACCTCCTCACCTCATCCTCACCATCCTCCTNACCTCATCCTNACCTCATCCTCACCACTTCATCCTCCTCACCACCTCCTCACCTCATCCTCACCACCTCCTCACCTCATCCTCNCCACCACCTCCTCACTTCATCCTCACCACCATCTCCTCACCTCATCCTCACCACCTCATCCTCACCTCATCCTCACCACACCTCACCTCATCCTCACCACCACCTCCTCACCTCATCCTCACCACCACCTCCTCACCTCATCCTCACCACCACCTCCTCACCTCATCCTCACCACCACCTCCTCACCTCATCCTCACCACCACCTCCTCACCTCATCCTCACCACCACCTCCTCACCTCATCCTNACCACCTCATCCTCACCACCTCATCCTCACCTCATCCTCGCCACCACCTCCTCACCTCATCCTCACCACCACCTTCTCACNTCCTCAACGCTCACCTTCACCGCCTTGTCCTCACCNTTTCAGCCTCTCCTCCACCTCCTCNAATATTCCTTCTCATCACATCATCACCGGCCCCACCTCCATCTTTTTCTCACCTCGTTATTTTCACCCNTTTCTCTACACTTCCTTCTCAACCTCACTGTCTCCTTCTCACCTCCTCCAACCACAAGCTGGGAGGCATCAGCACCCTCAGCGCTGCGGACAACCTCTTCTTGTTTTTGTCATCCGCCGCAACGCTGCAACCCTCGGGAAGGCCTGAAAATCGAGGGAAGCAGTCGCCTTCACATTCACCAGGACCTCAATAACGTCCCTCGGCATCGCTTGAAGTCATGCCAAGCGCTTTTGGACCCACGCGCTTAACCTTCATCAATGTGAGTTCAACCCGATGAAGATGGGGAGCTGAATGGAGTTCAAAAGGACTCACAAACACCACCTTGTGAAGACCCAACGCAGAAGATCACTGGGTTCGATCTTTCACGAAGCTCATGGTCCACCATAACCACATCCACTGCACAAACCAGGGCAGTAGATGTCGGTATCTGATGCACAAATGGAAAATCGAAACGCTCCAGTGTGCGACTGTGTTTCATCCAGAACAGACCGTAGTGCGACGCTTAACGACGCAATGGCAGATCCACAAATACGAAGGGGACTTCACAGCTGCTCCTGACGCGGTTGTGTGCCTTGATAACCACCTGCACGTGAACCTGCAGTTGTTGATCTGCATCAGCCATACGACAGAAGAAGACGACTCTCCCTCCTCCCTCTCTACCTCGTCCTCCACACCTCTGATCAACACTCCTCCCTGATGCCGGCAATGCTCCCTCCCTCCCCTAGGACCCGAGACGGACGAGGTGAGATTCCATTTACGCCATTGATTCCTAGTCAAATATGTCCATACAGCAGTCATATATGCCATTCGGATATCCCATTAAATGTCGTGTTAAATATCACATTGAAATAGCCCATCGATATAGCTCATTGAAATATCATTAAATATACCAAGAAATAAAAGTCCATTGACATATTCCATTAACACCCTCGTAAATATATATTTAAATATCCAATTGCAATATCCATTAAATATTACGTAGATGTATTCCATTCTAATATCTCATTAAATATGCCAATACTTATCCCATGACATATCCCATAGACATATAATAAAAACAAAAATATCCCATTGAACTTTGTAATCAAATATCCCTTATTCAACCAATTTGAATACCCCATCTGTTTTTTTCATATTCCACACAAACATCACACTGACATGCTCTTAGAAATATCCCGTAGAAATATAATATTACTAGATTCAATTGAAACATCCAAAAACATTATCTCATCGAAATATCCCATTAAATATCCTATTAGATATATACCAATGAAATATCATATTGAAGCATCCGATCACATATCCCAATTAAATAGTCCATAAATATGCAGTATCCCAATGAAATATCCCATTGAGGATATATATCGTTGAAGTATTCAATCGAACTTTTCCAACTCTCATGGATACACAAACACGTGGATAAGAAAATACAGACACACGGTTACACGGATACACAGACATGCAATTGCTGAGGCCTTCATCCAGCAGTGGATTGATGATGGCTATTGCTGATGATGCTGACACTGATAGCATAGTCATGTACCAAGAATTGTGGTGATGGTGTGATTATGATGGTGGTGATGATGGTGGTGGATGATGATGGTGGTGATGATGGTGTGATGATGGTGGTGNTGATGATGGTGGTGATTATGATGATGGTGGTATTGACCCTTTTGAGCAGCATNCGCAACAACTATCATCACCACAATTCACCATCATCACCACTATCACCACCACCATCACCACCACCAATTCACCATCACCACTATCATCACCACAATCCACCATCATTACCACCATCACCACCACCATCATCATCACCACTATCATCACCACAATCCACCATCATTACCATCATCACCACCACCATCATCATCACCACTATCATCACCACATCACCATCATTACCACCATCACCACCACCATCATCATCACCACTATCATCACCACAATTCACCATCATTACCACCATCACCACCACCATCACCACTATCATCACCACCACCACCATCATTACCACCATCACCACCACCATCATCACCACCACTATCTTNACCACCACCACCACCATAACCACCAATCCACCATCACCACAATCATCACCACTATCGTCACCACAAATCCACCACCATCACCACTATCATCACCACAATCCACCACCATCACCACCATGATCACTATCATATCACCACTAATCACAATATTATGACTACCAATCCACCACCATTACGATCATCACCATCACCACAAATAATCCACCATCACCAACATCACCGCTATCATCACCGCCAATCTACCATCACCACCATCACCATTATATCACCACAAATCCACCACCATCACCAATCCATCACCAATCCACCATCGTCATCATCACCACCACCACCAACACCACCACCATCACCACCATCACCACCACCATCACCAACACCACCACCACTCACCATCACCATCACCACCACCACCATCACCACCATCACCACCACCATCATCACCACCACCATCACCACCACCACCACCATCACCACGCCATCACCATCACCACCACCATCACCACCATCACCATCACCACCATCACCACCACCACCACCACCACCACCACCATTCACACCACCACCACCACCATCACCACCACCATCACCACCATCACCACCATCATCACCATCATCACCANCTCCACCATCACACCACCACCATCACCACCATCACCACCACCACCATCACCACCACCATCACCACCATCACCACCATCACCATCACCACCATCACCACCACTCCCCACGCGGCTCTCCCCGCGAGGAAGCTGGCGCAGCGGCGCCCGGCAGAGGTCACCGCGACCTCTGCGTGGCGCCGTCTACGGAGAGGGCATCGCCAACTCGAGCTCTGTCACCGCTGACAGCCCGGCACACTGAATCCTCGCTCGCTCACTCACACACAGACTCAATTACTCACTCAGAGACTGACTCCTCACTCACTCACTTACAGAGTGACTCACTCACTCACTCACAGACTGCCTCACTCACTCACAGACTGACTCAATCACTCACTCACAGACTGACTCCTCGCTCACTCACTCACAGACTGACTCCTCACTCACTCATAGACTGACACCTCACTCACAGACTGACTCCTCACTCACTCACAGACTGACTCCTCACTCACTCACAGACTGACTCAATCACTCACTCACAGACTGACTCCTCGCTCACTCACTCACAGACTGACTCCTCACTCACTCACAGACTGACACCTCACTCACAGACTGACTCCTCACTCACTCACAGACTGACTCCTCACTCACTCACAGACTGACTCAATCACTCACTCACAGACTGACTCCTCGCTCACTTACTCACAGACTGACTCCTCACTCACTCACAGACTGACTCACTCACTCACAGACTGACTCATTCACTCACTCACTCACAGACTCAATTACTCACTCACAGACTGACTGACTCACTCACACACAGACTCAATTACTCACTCACAGACTGACTCCTCACTCACTCACAGACTGACTCACTCACTCACAGACTGACTCCTCACTCACTCACAGACTGACTCCTCACTCACTCACAGACTGACTCACTCACTCACAGACTCAATTACTCACTCACAGACTGACTCACTCACAGACTGATTCACTCACTTACAGAGTGACTGACTCACTCACAGACTGACTCACTCACTCACAGACTGACTCAGTCACTCACTCACTGACTCACTCACTCACAGACTGACTCACTCACTCACAGAATGACTCAGTCATTCACTCACTGACTCACTCACTCACTTACAGAATGACTCACTCACTCACAGACTGACTGAATCACTCACAGACTGACTGACTCACTCACAGACTGACTCACTCACTCATTCTCAGACTCCTCGCTCACTCACACACAGACTCAATTACTCACTCATAGACTGACTCACTCAGTCACAGACTGAGTCCTCACTCACTCACTCACAGACTCACTCACTCACAGACTGACTCACTCACTCACAGACTGACTCACTAATTCACAGACTGACTCACTCGCTCACTCACAGACTGACTGACTCACTCACAGACGGACTCACTCACAGACTCACTCACTCACAGACTGACTGACTCACTCACAGACTGACTCACTCACTCACAGACTGACTCACTCACTTACAGACTGACACCTCACTCACGCACTCACAGACTGACTGACTGACTCACTCACTCACAGACTGACTCACTCACTCACAGACGGACTCACTCACTCACAGACTGACTCACTCACTCACTCACAGACTGACTAACTCACTCACTCACTCACAGACTGACTCACTCACAGACTGACTCACTCACTCACAGACTGACTTACTCACTCTCAGACTGACTCCTCACTCAGTCACTCACAGACTGACTCACTTACTCACAGACTGACTCACTCACTCACTCACAGATTGACTCACTCACTCACAGACTGACTCACTCACTCACAGACTGACTCACTCACTCACTCACAGACTGACTCACTCACTCACTCACAGACTGATTCACTCACTCACAGACTGACTGACTCACTCACAGACTGACTCACTCACTCACAGACTGACTCACTCAATCACAGACTGACTCACTCACTCACAGACTGACTCCTCACTCACTCACTCAGACTGACTGACTGACTCACTCACTCACAGACTGACTCACTCACAGACTGACTCACTCACTCACAGACTGACTCACTCACTCACAGATGGACTCACTCATCACATACTGACTCACTCACTCACTCACAGACTGACTTACTCACTCACTCACTCACAGACTGACTCACTCACAGACTGACTCACTCACTCACAGACTGACTTATTCACTCTCAGACTGACTCCTCACTCAGTCACTCACAGACTGACTCACTTACTCACAGACTGACTCACTCACTCACAGACTGACTCACTCACTCACTCACAGACTGATTCACTCACTCACAGACTGACTCACTCACTCACAGACTGACTCACTCACTCACTCACAGACTGACTCCTCACTCACAGACTGACTCACTCAATCACAGACTGACTCACTCACTCACAGCCCGACAGACTGACTCACTGATAGACTGACTCACTCACTCTCAGACTGACTCCTCACTCAGTCACTCACAGACTGACTCACTTACTCACAGACTGACTCACTCACTCACTCACAGATTGACTCACTCACTCACAGACTGACTTACTTACTCACAGACTGACTCACTCACTCACAGACTGACTCACTCACTCACAGACTGATTCACTCACTCACAGACTGACTCACTCACTCACAGACTGACTCACTCACTCACAGACTGACTCCTCACTCATTCACAGACTGACTCACTCAATCACAAACTGACTCACTCACTCACTCCCAGACTGACTCACTCACTCACTTACAGAATGACTCACAGACTCACACACTCACTCACAGACTGACTCCTCACTCACTCATTCACAGACTGACTCACTCACTCACAGACTGACTCACTCACTCACTCACAGACTGACTCACTCACTCACTCACAGACGGATTCACTCACTCACTCATAGACAGATTCACTCACTCACTCACAGACTGACTCACTCACTCACATACTGATTCACTCACTCACAGACTGACTCACTTACTCACTCACAGACTGACTCACTCACTCACTCACAGACTCTCTGGATCTTTGACTGACTGATGCACGGGCGGGCAGGCAGTACGGGCAGTGAGACAGACAGGTTGATGAACAGGCAGTCAGACCGACATTCCGGCATTTAAGGCAGGAAGACAGGCAGACTGATAGCTCGGCTGGCAGACATTGCGACTAGACAGAGAGACAGACAGGCAGACAGACCACATAGACAAAACAGGGGGAGGCCGGCAGGCAGACAGACAGAGAGGCAGACAGAGAGGCAGACGGACTGACAGGGAGACGAAGAGACATGTTAACAGACAGAGAGGCAGACAGACAGACAGACCAGATAGACCAGACAGGAGGGAAGGCAGGCAGGCCGACAGACTTAGAGGCACACAGAGAGGCAGACAGACAGAGCGGCAGACTAACAGACAGAGAGACAGACAGAGAAGCACACAGAGAGACGAGAAATCAGACAGACAGCCAGATAGGCCGGCAAGACAGAGGCAGACAGGATGGGCTGATGAGGATGACTTACGTGGGCTCTGTGTCTCACGTGATAATCACAACTACTATCCCCTTTATCACCATCATCAATGGTATAGCCATCATCGCCATCATCATCACCGCCAACATCATTATTGACGCCATAGTCATCAACACCATTAACGTCAGTCAAAATCATAATTATCATCACCAGAACCATCACAATCTGCCTCTCATCATCATCAAAAACAACTGCCGCTATTCGCCACTTCAAAGCAGTGACAGCACCGCGGAACTCGTGCCAGGCTAGGTGCACCATCACCAGCTGCACCGTTTAACCAATCAGGGCCATCACCTGACACTCGGCTCGACAGCCGAAGCGCGCTCTGACGCGAATTGTGATGATTATTACCGCACGTGCTATGAGCCCTGCAATGAGTGATCTGGAAGGAGGATTAGTATTGATAATACCCCATCATCGCTACCATCATCCTCACTCAGCCACTCGCCGACGTGGTGTGTACACGCGTGTCTGCCTTCGCACACCCACAACAACGAGCATGAGCGCGGGCAGATAAAACGCGGCGAGGTGCTGGTGCATCTGCCAGTAATCTCGGTGAGTCGACCCATGGCGCCTGGATCTGTCCCGTGACCTCCTGCACCTAGCCTGGCACACCAGTCTACCCATGGCACCTGGGCCTGTCCCGTGACCTCCTGCACCTAGCCTGGCACAGCAGTCTACCCATGGCACCTGGGTCTGTCCCGTGACCTCCTGCACCTAGCCTGGTACAGCAGTCTACCCATGTCACCTGGGCCTGTCACGTGACCTCCTGCACCTAGCCTGGCACAGCAGTCTACCCATGTCACCTGGGTCTGTCACGTGACCTCCTGCACCTAGCCTGGCACACCAGTCTACCCATGTCACCTGGGTCTGCCCGTGACCTCCTGCACCTAGCCTGGCACAGCAGTCTACCCATGGCACCTGGGTCTGTCCCGTGACCTCCTGCACCTAGCCTGGTACAGCAGTCTACCCATGTCACCTGGGTCTGTCCCGTGACCTCCTGCACCTAGCCTGGCACACCAGTCTACCCATGTCACGTGGGTCAATCCCGAGACCTCCTGCACCTAGCCTGGCACAGCAGTCTACCCATGGCGCCTGGGTTGTCCCGTGACCTCCTGCACCTAGCCTGGTACAGCAGTCTACCCATCTCACCTGGGTCTGTCCCGTGACCTCCTGCACCTAGCCTGGCACAGCAGTCTACCCATGGCGCCTGGGTCTGTCCCGTGACCTCCTGCACCTAGCCTGGCACAGCAGTCTACCCATGGCGCCTTGGTCTGTCCCGTGACCTCCTGCACCTAGCCTGGCACAACAGTCTACCCATGTCACCTGGGTCTGTCCCGTGGCCTCCTGCACCTAGCCTGGTACAGCAGTCAACCCATGGCGCCTGGGTCTGTCCCGTGACCTCCTGCACCTAGCCTGGCACAACAGTCTACCCATGTCACCTGGGTCTGTCCGTGGCCTCCTGCACCTAGCCTGGTACAGCAGTCAACCCATGCTCCTGGGTCTGTCCCGTGACCTCCTGCACCTAGCCTGGCAGAGCAGTCTATCCATGTCACCTGGGTCTGTCCCGTGACCTCCTGCACCTAGCCTGGCACAGCAGTCTATCCATGTCACCTGGGTCTGTCCCGTGACCTCCTGCACTTAGCCTGGCACACCAGTCTACCCATGGCACCTGGGTCTGTCCCGTAACCTCCTGCACCTAGCCTGGCACACCAGTCTACCCATGTCACCTGGGTCTGTCCCGTGACCTCCTGTACCAGCCTGGCACACCAGTCTACCCATGGCGCCTGGGTCTGTCCCGTAACCTCCTGCACCTAGCCTGGCACAGCAGTCTATCCATGTCACCTGGGTCTGTCCCGTGACCTCCTGCACCTAGCCTGGCACAGCAGTTTACCCATGGCACCTGGGTCTGTCCCGTGACCTGCACCTAGCCTGGCACACCAGTCTACCCATGCACCTGGGTCTGTCCCGTGACTCCTGCACCTAGCCTGGCACAGCAGTCTACCCATGGCACCTGGTCTGTCCCGTGGTCTCCTGCACCAGCCTGGCACACCAGTCTGCCCATGTCACCTGGGTCTGTCCCGTGACTCCTGCACCTAGCCTGGCACAGCAGTCTACCCATGTCGCCTGGTCTGTCCCGTGGCCTCCTGCACCTAGCCTGGCACACCAGTCTACCCATGTCACCTGGGTCTGTCCCGTGGCCTCCTGCACCTAGCCTGGCACAAGCACCATGGTAACGTTGCCGCCACTCAGGGGCAGTTGTAAATGTCCACGTCCAGCACTGGGAAGTCAATCCACTGCTGGACGAGGGTCCTCCCACGCCGTGCGGATCGTTATTTGACCATACTTCACCTCGCTGGTCAGTGTGAAGTCAGTTGCATAGAATGCGGGGAGCATAGATGTACAGCGAACCAGACGCGTTGCTGTCCTGCTCCGCTGCCCACAGCGCTGACCACAGTATGTGCCGTGACATCGTATAAAGACCGGTGCTGATAATCGTCACCGTGTTGGCTACGAGCAGAGAATCGATCTCGGCCGCCGGGTTGGTAGCGCAGTGCGGTAACCACTGCGCCACCGCTCCCGACACTGACACAAAGGTCCCCCGTATAGCCTGAACAGACTGTTGGGGCAAGTGTTGTTAGCGAGCACGTATGAAGGCCGGCAAGGCACACGAAAGGGGTTGGTGGCCAAGACCACGCCCGGCCGCCTTTGTCTCCCAGCGGCGATGTTTAAACACCGCACCAGGTACTCATTTGAGGCTGAGTCGACGCAGGGGGCAGGCCCATGACCGCTTCAGATAATCGTGACCGGCGTTGGCCGTGAGCGGGAATCGAACTCACACCCACCGACACACACACATCGCATTGTGTACAAGTCAATCAACGCAAACGTGATCACAGAGCTGCCCCTGCACCGCGGCTTTATTCGCGAATGTCCGAATATCACGAGGACGTCCAGCTCCAACACCACGCCGCGAGGAATCATGATGGGTGGGAACTGGTTGACCATACTTACCACCCTGGTAACCAGCTGGTTGGTGAAGAGGTGTTTTATCCCCCCCCCCCCCCTGGAACGATTCAAGACAATCCACGATTTAGCCAACTGGCGTCAAAACCGTGACCAACGATGAAACTCTGAGCGCTAGTCGCACAGGCGCAGTGTGCTAATCACAGCGCCACCGCTCTTCCCCGCGGACGGCGGATGCAATCATTAGATGAATAACAAGAACGCACGCCAATCAGTACAACAGCAGACACGTTAAGATTGCAATTACTAATAATAATGGTATCACTGCGGCGCAATATCACGCGTGATTATCAGCGAGTGTCATTATTGTCACGCGGACGTACAAACCTCCCCACCTCCCCTCCAAAACCCTTCCGACCTCCGCTCCACTCCGACCTCGCGTACCGGTTACCTGGCAGTAGATAGAGCCTGACGCTCCGGTCCCTGTTGGTTTGGGGTCAGAATAAAGGAACAGAATGCGGATGGGATCGGAGAAAATTTGGGAAAATCTGGGAGGAATCGGGAGGAAGATCTGGGAAGGATGATCTGGGAAAATCAGGGAAGAGGATCTGGGAGGAGTATCGAGAAGGAGTATCGGAGAGCGAGATCGGGTGGCAGGGAGCGGTGATGCGGCAAGTCGGGTCTTTGCGCAGCGCGATCTTTATAAAAAGGGACGCAGGGATGAGCTAAGGACCGTACCACCCGCAGCGCCAAGGGGGTGGGGGAGGTGGTGGTGGTGGCTGTGCGGGTGTTTAGACGAAGCCAAGTGAGATGTATTTTGGGGAGGGTTCAGGGGCCCGGATGAGACGATGCGAATGTTGGGTGATTCGATAATGGAATAAAATAAATCAGCAGACGGTAAAAAGCTCAGCGAGGCGGCATTGCCACTTACTTCGATGCCACATCTGTCCCTTACACGTAATAAATAATAAGTAAGCGTTTGCACATCCCATCAGCCTGACAGCCTTCCTACTGGGAGGGCACGATTTCAGCGGCGCTGGTTCAACACAAGCAACAGTCTGGAGCGGTTTTGACATTCAGTGTCTCGCTTGAATCACCGAACCTCCTCCCCGATCCTGGTGAACTGTCAGTTGTTCACAGGCAAGGTCCACTCTCTCCAGCAACACACAACGCAGATCCGTCAGGGGCATGACGAGAGGGGAAGGGAGGAAGGAGGACTGCGATGGTGGATCGACGTTTACGAGTAACGCGACTCCATCATCATCATCAGCAGTAGCGGCCATGGTTAATCACTGCTCGATGAAGACCTCCCGCATCCGCCGACGCCTTCACGAACCGTGCCATGTTGGGATCCACCGAGCGCCTGCACGCGAGCGATGCAATCGCTCCATCTCGGAGCTACCACTCCGTGTTTAGTCTCGACCATCGGACATCATCAACTGAAACCATAAACTAGAAATGTGTTTTTGTTATTTTACCAGGTAAGGCCCGCTGAAGTGTCTAGCTCTTTTTCAGAAGCGGCCTTGCTGCAAATGATAGCCCAACGAAGTGGCTTATCACGTGGACATTTGTAGCAGACAAATGCTATGAAGTCTAAACGCGTGGCGATGGTGATTCTAAATTAAATGAAGACCCCGGAGAGACCCGGAGAAACATCCACGGGGGGAGAGCGAGAGAGAGAGACGCGCAAACTCCAAATATACAGCAGCAGGCGTCAGGGTCGGGATCGAAGCCACGACCTCCTGTAGACCAGGCGAAGTAGTTAACATCTCCTAGCCACCATGATGATGAGAGAGAGACACGCAAACTCCAATTATACAGAAGGGGTCAGGGTCGGGATCGAAGCCATGACCTGTAGACCAGGCGAGGTAGTTAACATCTCCTAGCCACCGTGATGATGATGATGAGAGAGAGACACGCAAACTCAAATATACAGCAGCAGGCGTCAGGGCCAGGATAGAACCCATTACCTCCTGTATACCAGGCGAGGTAGTTAACATCTCCTAGCCACCGTGATGATGATGATGAGAGAGACACGCAAACTCCAAATATACAGCAGCAGGCGTCAGGTCGGGTCGAAGCCACGACCTCCTACATACCAGGCGAGGTAGTTAACATCTCCTAGCCACCGTGATGATGATGATGATGAGAGAGACACGCAAACTCCAAATATACAGCAGCAGGCGCAGGTCGGGATCGAAGCCACGACCTCCTATACCAGGCGAGGTAGTTAACATCTCCTAGCCACCATGATGATGATGAGAGAGACACGCAAACTCCAAATTTACAGCAGCAGGCGTCAGGTCGGGATCGAAGCCACGACCTCCTACATACCAGGCGAGGTAGTTAACATCTCCTAGCCACCATGATGATGATGAGAGAGACACGCAAACTCCAAATATACAGCAACAGGCGTCAGGGTCGGGATCGAAGCCACGACCTCCTACATACCAGGCGAGGTAGTTAACATCTCCTAGCCACCATGATGATGATGAGAGAGACACGCAAACTCCAAATATACAGCAGCAGGCGCCAGGGTCGGGATCGAAGCCACGACCTCCTATACCAGGCGAGGTAGTTAACATCTCCTACCATGATGATGAGAGAGAGACACGCAAACTCCAAATATGAGCAGGCGTCAGGGTCGGGATCGAAGCCACGACCTCCTACATACCAGGCGAGGTAGTTAACATCTCCTAGCCACCATGATGATGAGAGAGAGACACGCAAACTCCAAATATACAGCAGGCGTCAGGGTCGGGATCGAAGCCACGACCTCCTACATACCAGGCGAGGTAGTTAACATCTCCTAGCCACCATGATGATGATGAGAGAGACACGCAAACTCCAAATATACAGAAGGGGTCAGGGTCGGGATCGAAGCCACGACCTCCTGTATACCAGGCGAGGTAGTTAACATCTCCTAGCCACCATGATGATGATGAGAGAGACACGCAAACTCCAAATATACAGCAGGCGTCAGGGTCGGGATCGAAGCCACGACCTCCTGTATACCAGGCGAGGTAGTTAACATCTCATAGCCACCATGATGATGATGAGAGAGACACGCAAACTCCAAATATACAGCAGCAGGCGTCAGGGTCGGGATCGAAGCCACGACCTCCTGTAGACCAGGCGAGGTAGTTAACATCTCACCAGCGCCCCATCATCATCATCATCGTCGTCCCTTCCAAGCCCGCTCACTTTTCTGAGCAGCTTGAACGATGCGGTCGACCTGTGCACGCTCTCTACAACTATCCGAGACGGAAGTTGAAATTAACCAGAATTTTGTGGCGGTGGAAATTCCATATTCTTATGACGGGAGGAGGGGGGGGGCAGAATAGAGAGCTATAGGATGATGAATTACTGGTGACTGTCCGCAAAGTGGTAGTCGTTTTATCGGCAAGCTAGTGTGATGGGCTGAGTCGACCACGTTTACGTGACCAATGCGCCTCGAATTACGTGCTTTGAAGTTGGGCATTGTCCGAAACGTCGCCTATGATATATTTTCCATTTTAAGGCCACGCACGGTGTTGTTACCGAGCGAATGTGTTGCGTTGTCATGATTAACTTTGCTTGTGTACCAGTGCTCAACGCAGAAGCAGCGGTGGTAGCATCACCACCAAAAATCATTGGGCAGTGATTCATTATAGACATCATTGAGTGTGCCCCCTTCACCAATCCGTACCGACCAGTATGGTGAAGTATGGTCAAACAANCCCCCCCCCCACATGACCGCTATGGCGTGAGGGAGGCCTTCATCCAGCAGTGGATTGAGAACGCGGGCTGCGTGAGTGCGTTCCTATGTATGTGTGTGCATGTTAAACCTCTTTCGCGCCGTACGTAGCCAACCGCGCTCATCGGAGGCGTGGAGTGATATAAGTGACCGAGTTAGGAGAGGGTGGGGTATGCGGGAGGTAGAGGGGAGGTGGGGGGTAGAGGGTGGTGGGGGGTAGAGGGGANGGGGTTGAGGGAGGTGGGGGGGTAGAGGTGAAGGGAGGTGGGGGGGTAGAGGGAGATGGGGGAGGTGGGGGAGGAGGTGGGGAAGACGAAGCGGGGATGTNGGGGAGGGGGTCACTCCGGCTGCAATGGCGTGGGCTGAGTCGCCCCCACGTGGGCAAATATTGTAAATGCGGATGGCTCTCAAACCACCACCGCCACCACCACCAACGCCAACCACGACGAGCCCAGCAAGCAGCAGCAGCAAGCGCCACGTTGCACGACGGGGTACTCACATCACCAACTACACCAGGATCGTCATCACAACCGACGCAAAAAAACACCAGCGCGATACACAACACAGAGTCATCATGGACATGACGGGGGGTGTGGTGAGGAGGACGAGAAGGGCCGTTTACGACTCATCATCATCATCAGCCGTGGTTAATCCACTGCTGGATGAAGGCATCCGTGAATCCACCATCATGGTTACTGCATCGCGCTCTTAGATGTGCTTCTGCGGCCGTTTGGAACTCTGTTCTACGATATTAGGAAGCCACTGGAGCTACGCACTTTTAAATAATCTAGATAAAAAAATAATTTCTTTACAACTTTTTTTCTCTACAGTTTATTGCCTTTCCCCGCACATACAATTAACACGGTTGACTACGTACGGTGCGAAAGACGTTCAACATACGTACAACGCCCATGATCATCATAATCATCATCGATCATCCATCATCACCACCACTGCTACTGCAATGGTTGTCACACACCATAATAACCTTCTCAACCACCACCGCGCGAATGTTAACACGATCACTATGACCACTACCGCTTCCACACCACGACTACCACCGGCACCACAAACTGTCAGATATTTAAAGGCAGGGCCCCTCCTTTGTTAGATATGCGATCGCATTTAGACACAGCAGACATGAATCCACATTGTGTTGTGTTGACTCACACAGAGGGCATAGACTCACAAAGAGACCAGCAGACTCACACAGAGAACCATAGACTCACAAAGAGACGAGCACACTCACACTGAGATCCATAGACTCACAAAAAGACCCGTAGACTCACACAGAGATCCATAGACTCACAAAGAGATCCATAGACTCACATAGAGACCAGCAGCCTCACACAGAGATCTATAGACTCACAAAAGACGAGCATAGACTCACACAGAGATCCATAGACTCACACAGAGAACCATAGACTCACAAAGAGACCAGCAGACTCACACAGATACCCATAGACTCACAAATAGACCAGCAGACTCACACAGAGATCCATAGACTAACAAAGAGACCAGCAGACTCACACAGAGATCCATAGACTCACACAGAGACCAGCAGACTCACACAGAGAGCCATCGACTCACACAGAGACCATAGACTCACAAAAAGATGAGCGACTCACACAGAGAGCCATCGACTCACAAAGAGACCAGCAGACTCGCACAGAGAACCGTAGACTCACAAAGAGACCAGCAGACTCACACAGAGATCCATAGACTCACATAGAGACAGCAGGTCACACAGAGATCCATAGACTCACATAGAGACAGCAGCTCACACAGCGATCCATAGACTCACACAGAGACCATAGACTCACAAAGAGACCACAGACTCACACAGAGATCCATAGACTCACAAGGAGACCAGCAGACTCACACAGAGATCCATCGACTCACACAGAGACCAGCAGACTCACACAAAGATCCATTTACTCACAAAGAGACAAGCAGTCTCACACAGAGATCCATAGACTCACACAGAGACCCATAGACTCACAAAGAGACCAGCAGACTCACACAGAGATTCATAGACTCACAAAGAGACCAGCAGACTCACACAGAGAACCATAGACTCACACAGAGATCCATAGACTCACATATAGACCAGCAGACTCACACAGAGACCCATAGACTCACACAGAGACCATAGACTCACAANATAGACCAGCAGATTCACACAGAGATCCATAGACTCACAAATAGACCAGCAGACTCACACAGAGATCCATAGACTCACACAGAGACCATAGACTCACAATAGACCACATACTCACACAGAGACCATAGACTCACAAATAGACCAGCGACTCACACAGAGATCCATAGACTCACAAAGAGACCAGCAGACTCACACAGAGATCCATAGACTCACATAGAGACCAGCAGACTCACACAGAGATCCATCGACTCACACAGAGACCAGCAGACTCGGACAGAGACCATCGACTCACACAGAGACCCATAGACTCACACAGAGACCAGCAGACTCACACAGAGATCCATAGACTCACATAGAGACCAGCAGGTCACACAGAGATCCATAGACTCACATAGAGACCAGCAGACTCACACAGCGATCCATAGACTCACACAGAGATCCATAGATTCACACAGAGATCCATAGACTCACAAGGAGACCAGCAGACTCACACAGAGATCCATCGACTCACACAGAGACCAGCAGACTCACACAGAGATCCATTGACTCACAAAGAGACAAGCAGACTCACACAGAGATCCATCGACTCACAAAGAGACCAGCAGACTCACACAGAGATTCATAGACTCACAAAGAGACCAGCAGACTCACACAGAGAACCATAGACTCACACAGAGATCCATAGACTCACATATAGACCAGCAGACTCACACAGAGACCCATAGACTCACACAGAGACCATAGACTCACACATAGATCAGCGACTCACATAGAGACCACAGATTCACACAGAGATCCATAGACTCACAAATAGACCAGCAGACTCACACAGAGATCCATAGACTCACACAGAGACCAGCATATTCACACAGAGATCCATAGACTCACAAATAGACCACAGACTCACACAGAGATCCATAGACTCACAAAGAGACCAGCAGACTCACACAGAGAGACATAGACTCACACAGAGATCATCGACTCACACAGAGACCACAGACTCGGACAGAGAACCATCGACTCACACAGAGACCCATAGACTCACACAGAGACCAGCAGACTCACACAAAGATCAATTGACTCACAAAGAGACCAGCAGACTCGTACAGAGACCCATAGACTCACACAGAGACCCATAGGCTCACACAGAGACCATAGACTCACACAGAGACCCATAGACTCACAAAGAGACCACAGACTCACACAGAGATCAATCGACTCACAAAGAGACCATAGACTCACACAGAGACCCATAGACTCACAAAGAGACCACAAACTCGCACAGAGATCATAGACTCACACAGAGACCCATAGACTCACAAAGAGACCAGCAGACTCGCACAGAGATCCATCGACTCACACAGAGACCACAGACTCACACAGAGATCATCGACTCACACAGAGACCCATAGACTCACACAGAGACCATAGACTCACACAGAGACCCATAGACTCACAAAGAGACCAGCAGACTCACACAGAGATCCATAGACTCACAAAGAGACCACAGACTCACACAGAGACCACAGACTCACACAGAGACCATAGACTCACACAGAGAGACATAGACTAACAAAGAGACCAGCAGACTCACACAGAGATCCACAGACTCACAAAGAGACCATAGACTCACACAGAGAGCCATAGACTCACGTAGAGACCTGCAGACTCACACAGAGAACATAGACTCACTCAGAGACCCATAGACTCACACAGAGACCATTGACTCACAAACAGACCAGCAGACTCACACAGAGATCCATTGACTCACAAAGATACCAGCAGACTCACACAGATATCATAGACTCACAAAGAGACCAGCGACTCACACAGAGACCATAGACTCACACAGAGACCCATAGACTCACACAGAGACCAGCAGACTCACACAAAGATCAATTGACTCACAAAGAGACCAGCAGACTCGTACAGAGACCCATAGACTCACACAGAGACCCATAGGCTCACACAGAGACCCATAGACTCACACAGAGACCCATAGACTCACAAAGAGACCAGCAGACTCACACAGAGATCCATAGACTCACAAGAGACCAGCAAACTCGCACAGAGATCCATCGACTCACAAAGAGACCAGCAGACTCACACAGAGATCCATAGACTCACAAGAGACCAGCAGACTCACACAGAGACCATCGACTCACAAAGAGACCCATAGACTCACACAGAGACCCATAGACTCACACAGAGACCCATAGACTCACAAAGAGACCACAGACTCACACAGAGATCCATAGACTCACAAAGAGACCAGCAGACTCACACAGAGATCCACAGACTCACAAAGAGATCCATAGACTCACACAGAGAGCCATAGACTCACGTAGAGACCTGCAGACTCACACAGAGAACATAGACTCACTCAGAGACCCATAGACTCACACAGAGACCATTGACTCACAAAGAGACAACAGACTCACTCAGAGACCCATAGACTCACACAGAGATCCATTGACTCACAAGAGACCAGCAGACTCACACAGATATTCATAGACTCACACAGAGACCATAAACTCACGTAGAGGCAGACTCGGACAGAGAACCATCGACTCACACAGAGACCCATAGACTCACACAGAGACCACAGACTCACACAGAGATCCATAGACTCACATAGAGACCACAGGTCACACAGAGATCCATAGACTCACATAGAGACCACAGACTCACACAGCGACCATAGACTCACACAGAGATCCATAGACTCACAAAGAGACCAGCAGACTCACACAGAGATCCATAGACTCACAAGGAGACCACAGACTCACACAGAGATCAATCGACTCACAAAGAGACCCATAGACTCACACAGAGACCCATAGACTCACAAAGAGACCACAAACTCGCACAGAGATCCATCGACTCATAAAGAGACCCATAGATTCACACAGAGACCCATAGACTCACAAAGAGACCAGCAGACTCGCACAGAGATCCATCGACTCACACAGAGACCAGCAGACTCACACAGAGATCCATCGACTCACACAGAGACCCATAGACTCACACAGAGACCCATAGACTCACACAGAGACCCATAGACTCACAAAGAGACCAGCAGACTCACACAGAGATCCATAGACTCACAAGAGACCAGCAGACTCACACAGAGATCCACAGACTCACACAGAGACCATAGCTCACACAGAGAGACATAGACTAACAAGAGACCAGCAGACTCACACAGAGATCCACAGACTCACAAAGAGACCATAGACTCACACAGAGAGCCATAGACTCACGTAGAGACCTGCAGACTCACACAGAGAGACATAGACTCACTCAGAGACCCATAGACTCACACAGAGACCATTGACTCACAAAGAGACAAGCAGACTCACTCAGAGACCCATAGACTCACACAGAGATCCATTGACTCACAAAGATACCAGCAGACTCACACAGATATTCATAGACTCACAAAGAGACCCATAGACTCACACAGAGACCCATAGACTCACACAGAGACCAGCAGACTCACACAAAGATCAATTGACTCACAAAGAGACCACAGACTCGTACAGAGACCCATAGACTCACACAGAGACCCATAGGCTCACACAGAGACCCATAGACTCACACAGAGACCATAGACTCACAAGAGACCACAGACTCACACAGAGATCCATAGACTCACAAAGAGACCAGCAAACTCGCACAGAGATCCATCGACTCACAAAGAGACCACAGACTCACACAGAGATCCATAGACTCACAAAGAGACCACAGACTCACACAGAGACCATCGACTCACAAAGAGACCCATAGACTCACACAGAGACCCATAGACTCACACAGAGACCATAGACTCACAAAGAGACCACAGACTCACACAGAGATCCATAGACTCACAAAGAGACCACAGACTCACACAGAGACCACAGACTCACAAAGAGACCATAGACTCACACAGAGAGCCATAGACTCACGTAGAGACCTGCAGACTCACACAGAGAGACATAGACTCACTCAGAGACCCATAGACTCACACAGAGATCCATTGACTCACAAAGAGACAAGCAGACTCGGACAGAGATCCATTGACTCACAAAGAGACCAGCAGACTCACACAGATATTCATAGACTCACACAGAGACCAGCAGACTCGACAGAGAACCATCGACTCACACAGAGACCATAGACTCACACAGAGACCAGCAGACTCACACAGAGATCCATAGACTCACATAGAGACCACAGGTCACACAGAGATCCATAGACTCACATAGAGACCAGCAGACTCACACAGCGATCCATAGACTCACACAGAGATCCATAGACTCACAAAGAGACCAGCAGACTCACACAGAGATCCATAGACTCACAAGGAGACCAGCAGACTCACACAGAGATCCATCGACTCACACAGAGACCACAGACTCACACAGAGATCCATTGACTCACAAAGAGACAAGCAGACTCACACAGAGATCCATAGACTCACACAGAGACCCATAGACTCACAAAGAGACCAGCAGACTCACACAGAGATTCATAGACTCACAAAGAGACCAGCAGACTCACACAGAGAACCATAGACTCACACAGAGACCATAGACTCACATATAGACCAGCGACTCACACAGAGACCCATAGACTCACACAGAGAGCCATAGACTCACACATAGATCAGCAGACTCACATAGAGACCACAGATTCACACAGAGATCCATAGACTCACAAATAGACCACAGACTCACACAGAGACCATAGACTCACACAGAGATCCATAGACTCACAAATAGACCAGCATATTCACACAGAGATCCATAGACTCACAAATAGACCAGCAGACTCACACAGAGACCATAGACTCACAAAGAGACCACAGACTCACACAGAGACCATAGACTCACATAGAGACCACAGACTCACACAGAGATCCATCGACTCACACAGAGACCAGCAGACTCGGACAGAGAACCATCGACTCACACAGAGACCCATAGACTCACACAGAGACCAGCAGACTCACACAAAGATCAATTGACTCACAAAGAGACCAGCAGACTCGTACAGAGACCATAGACTCACACAGAGACCCATAGGCTCACACAGAGACCATAGACTCACACAGAGACCCATAGACTCACAAAGAGACCACAGACTCACACAGAGATCAATCGACTCACAAAGAGACCCATAGACTCACACAGAGACCCATAGACTCACAAAGAGACCACAAACTCGCACAGAGATCCATCGACTCATAAAGAGACCCATAGATTCACACAGAGACCCATAGACTCACAAAGAGACCAGCAGACTCGCACAGAGATCCATCGACTCACACAGAGACCAGCAGACTCACACAGAGATCCATCGACTCACACAGAGACCCATAGACTCACACAGAGACCCATAGACTCACACAGAGACCCATAGACTCACAAAGAGACCAGCAGACTCACACAGAGATCCATAGACTCACACAGAGATCCACAGACTCACACAGAGATCCATAGACTCACACAGAGAGACATAGACTAACAAAGAGACCAGCAGACTCACACAGAGATCCACAGACTCACAAAGAGACCATAGACTCACACAGAGAGCCATAGACTCACGTAGAGACCTGCAGACTCACACAGAGAGACATAGACTCACTCAGAGACCCATAGACTCACACAGAGATCCATTGACTCACAAAGAGACAAGCAGACTCACTCAGAGACCCATAGACTCACACAGAGATCCATTGACTCACAAAGATACCAGCAGACTCACACAGATATTCATAGACTCACAAAGAGACCAGCAGACTCACACAGAGAACCATAGACTCACACAGAGACCCATAGACTCACACAGAGACCAGCAGACTCACACAAAGATCAATTGACTCACAAAGAGACCAGCAGACTCGTACAGAGACCCATAGACTCACACAGAGACCAGCAGACTCACACAGAGACCCATAGACTCACAAAGAGACCACAGACTCACACAGAGATCCATAGACTCACAAAGAGACCAGCAAACTCGCACAGAGATCCATCGACTCACAAAGAGACCAGCAGACTCACACAGAGATCCATAGACTCACAAAGAGACCAGCAGACTCACACAGAGATCCATCGACTCACAAAGAGACCCATAGACTCACACAGAGACCCATAGACTCACACAGAGACCCATAGACTCACAAAGAGACCAGCAGACTCACACAGAGATCCATAGACTCACAAAGAGACCAGCAGACTCACACAGAGATCCACAGACTCACAAAGAGATCCATAGACTCACACAGAGGCCATAGACTCACGTAGAGACCTGCAGACTCACACAGAGAGACATAGACTCACTCAGAGACCCATAGACTCACACAGAGATCCATTGACTCACAAAGAGACAAGCAGACTCACTCAGAGACCCATAGACTCACACAGAGATCCATTGACTCACAAAGAGACCAGCAGACTCACACAGATATTCATAGACTCACAAAGAGACCAGCAGACTCACACAGAGACCATAGACTCACACAGAGATCCATAGACTCACACAGAGACCAGCAGACTCACACAGAGATCCATAGACTCACAAAGAGACCAGCAGACTCACACAGAGACCCATAGACTCACACAGAGATCCATAGACTCACATATAGACCAGCAGACTCACACAGAGACCCATAGACTCACACAGAGAGCCAAGACTCACACAGAGATCAGCAGACTCACACAGAGAACCATAGACTCACAAAGAGACCATAGACTCACACAGAGACCATAGACTCACATAGAGACCAGCAGATTCACACAGAGATCCATAGACTCACAAATTGACCAGCAGACTCACACAGAGATCCATAGACTCACACAGAGATCCATAGACTCACAAATAGACCAGCAGACTCACACAGAGATCCATAGACTCACAAACAGACCAGCAGACTCACACAGAGATCCATAGACTCACATAGAGACCAGCAGACTCACACAGAGATCCATCGACTCACACAGAGACCAGCAGACTCACACAGAGATCCATCGACTCACAAAGAGACCAGCAGACTCGCACAGAGATCCATCGACTCATAAAGAGACCCATAGATTCACACAGAGACCCATAGACTCACAAAGAGACCAGCAGACTCGCACAGAGATCCATCGACTCACACAGAGACCCATAGACTCACACAGAGACCCATAGACTCACACAGAGACCCATAGACTCACAAAGAGACCAGCAGACTCACACAGAGATCCATAGACTCACAAAGAGACCACAGACTCACACAGAGACCACAGACTCACAAAGAGATCCATATACTCACACAGAGAGACATAGACTAACAAAGAGACCAGCAGACTCACGCAGAGATCCACAGACTCACAAAGAGATCCATAGACTCACACAGAGAGCCATAGACTCACGTAGAGACCTGCAGACTCACACAGAGAGACATAGACTCACTCAGAGACCCATAGACTCACACAGAGACCATAGACTCACACAGAGATCCATAAACTCACGTAGAGACCTGTAGACTCACACAGAGATCCATTGACTCACAAAGAGACAAGCAGACTCACACAGAGATTCATAGACTCACACAGAGACCCATAGACTCACAAAGAGACCAGCAGACTCACACAGATATTCATAGACTCACAAAGAGACCAGCAGACTCACACAGAGAACCATAGACTCACACAGAGATCCATAGACTCACACAGAGACCAGCAGACTCACACAGAGATCCATAGACTCACAAGAGACCAGCAGACTCACACAGAGACCCATAGACTCACAAAGAGATCCATAGACTCACATATAGACCACAGACTCACACAGAGACCATAGACTCACACAGAGAGCCATAGACTCACACAGAGATAATCAGACTCACACAGAGAACCATAGACTCACAAAGAGACCATAGCCTCACACAGAGATCCATAGACTCACATAGAGACCAGCAGATTCACACAGAGATCAATAGACTCACAAATAGACCAGCAGACTCACACAGAGACCATAGACTCACACAGAGATCCATAGACTCACAAATAGACCAGCAGACTCACACAGAGATCCATAGACTCACAAACAGACCAGCAGACTCACACAGAGATCCATAGACTCACATAGAGACCAGCAGACTCACACAGAGATCCATCGACTCACACAGAGACCAGCAGACTCGGACAGAGACCATCGACTCACACAGAGACCCATAGACTTACACAGAGACCACAGACTCACACAAAGATCAATTGACTCACAAAGAGACCAGCAGACTCGCACAGAGACCCATAGACTCACACAGAGACCCATAGACTTACACAGAGACCCATAGACTCACAAAGAGACCACAGACTCACACAGAGATCCATCGACTCACACAGAGACCACAGACTCACACAGAGATCCATCGACTCACAAAGAGACCACAGACTCGCACAGAGATCCATCGACTCACACAGAGACCCATAGACTCACACAGAGACCCATAGACTCACACAGAGACCCATAGACTCACAAGAGACCAGCAGACTCACACAGAGATCCATAGACTCACAAAGAGACCAGCAGACTCACACAGAGATCCACAGACTCACAAAGAGATCCATAGACTCATACAGAGAGACATAGACTAACAAAGAGACCAGCAGACTCACACAGAGTTCCACAGACTCACAAAGAGATCCGTAGACTCACACAGAGAGCCATGGACTCACGTAGAGACCTGCAGACTCACACAGAGAGACATAGACTCACACAGAGATCCATAGACTCACAGAGATCCATAGACTCACATAGAGATCCATAGACTCACACAGAGACCATAGACTCACACAGAGATCCATAAACTCACGTAGAGACCTGTAGACTCACACAGAGACCCATAGACTCACACAGAGATCCATAAACTCACGTAGAGACCTGTAGACTCACACAGAGATCCATAGACTCACACAGAGATCCATAGACTCACACAGAGACCATAGACTCACATAGAGATCCATAAACTCACATAGAGACCAGCAGACTCACACAGAAATCCATAGACTCACACAGAGATCCATAGACTCATGTAGAGACCTGCAGACTCACACAGAGATCCATAGACTCACACAGAGACCAGCAGACGCACACAGAGATCCATAGACTCACACAGAGATCCATAGACTCACAAATAGACCACAGACTCACACAGAGATCCATAGACTCACATAGAGAGCCATCGACTCACAAAGAGACCACAGACTCACACAGAGATCCATAGACTCACAAAAGACGAGCAGACTCACACAGAGAGCCATAGACTCACACAGAGATCCATAGACTCACAAAGAGACCAGCAGACTCACACAGAGATCCATCGACTCACACAGAGACCAGTAGACTCACACAGAGATCCATAGACTCACACAGAGACCAGCAGACTCACACAGAGATCCATCGACTCACAAAGAGACCAGCAGACTCACACAGAGATCCATCGACTCACAAATAGACCAGCATACTCACACAGAGATCAATCGACTCACAGAGACCAGCAGACTCACACAGAGATCCATCGACTCACAAAGAGACCAGCAGACTCACACAGACCCATAGACTCACACAGAGACCAGCAGACTCACACAGAGATCCATAGACTCACACAAAGATCAGTAGACTCGCACAAAGATACATAGACTCACACAGAGACCAGCAGACTCACACAGAGATCCACAGACTCACAAAGAGACCAGCAGACTCGCACGAAGATCCATAGACTCACAAAGAGACCAGCAGACTCACACAGAGATCCATAGACTCACACAGAGATCCATAGACTCACACAGAGACCAGCAGACTCACACAGAGATCCATCGACTCACACAGAGACCAGCAGACTCACACAGACCCATAGACTCACACAGAGACCAGCAGACTCACACAGAGAGCCATAGACTCACATAGAGACCAGCAGACTCACACAGAGAGCCATAGACTCACACAGTGACCAGCAAATTCACACAGAAATCCATAGTCTGTCATAGCTTTGTATGGATATTTGACTGCGTTGATAAAAAAAAAAATGATACCCAATATTGAGTGAAATAACAGAATAATAGCCAAAGCTGGAAACCACAGAGTTTCAAACAACAGCAACAATAACAACTCAGACGTGTATACAAATCACGCAGCCTCTGTGCGTTATGCAAAATAAGTAATATTAAAAAACTTTTTTTTAACACGCTTTAATTAAATGTACCGTACTAGTAATGTAAGAACTCCTCGACTCCAGGAAGTGGCCCCGAAGTTTGCCATAACGTAAGGGACCGTGTTGATTTACAGCCAACGTCAGTTGAGCGTGGACAATTAGACCCAAGCCGAAACATAACATATAAAACATGTTTAATGATAGAATATAGTATTGTCATCAGTATGACATAAGTATACCAAGTTTGCAATCAATACCACATTGGGAAGTGGGTAACAATTGAGTTGCAAGATTTGAGGCTGCAACAGCAACAGACAGACAGAGTTAATAAAATGCGTGTAAATAATAATAAAACCACATTACAGTTCCCGAGGAACTGTAATGTGGTTCATCTTGTCTGAGGTCGCCATGAACATCGATGGCAGTAAATGTGACTACCGGCAGCAGCGGTGATGCAGCTACGGACGAACTGTGGACCGTGGTTTCGTTGCGACCAGAAATCATCAGTGCGGTGGTAGTCACAGTGTCGTCACTGCTGCGCTGTCTGCCTCTGGGAGCCATATGAAGCGTGTGCCACGTGGGGTCGCCACATCAACACCGTGGGGCCCAGTGTACGTGTGTATGTTGAACTGATGATGATTAGGTATGTTGATCTTCTTTCGCACCGTACGTAGCCAACCGCACTAATCGGAGGTGCGGCGGAAGGACAACAAACTAAACACACAAAAAGCAGTTCTCAAGAAATTCGTCTTTAATTCATCTGATGCCGGCGATAATCACGTCTGTAGTAACCGATAAAGTAAGGACGGTCGTAATATTGAGTTTGCGAGTAATCGCGCGCGGCGTTGCAGCTGCATCTCGCCACTGCCTGTGGGAGCCATCCGCAGGGAGCGCATAAACCCGCGCACGCGAGCGAGGGGCAACGCTCGATCCCATCGTACAGAAGCGACGGGTTGAGATTGGTCCACACTTTGCTGTAACGCAGCCCGGGTGCGGGATCCTCCCGACGCGCCCAGCCAAAGCGTCAAGGGGAGTTTCGCAAGATCTGTTGCGGTGATCCGCCAACCCTCGCTGCTGACTCCACACACGGCGCAAGATCGTAGCCCACGTGCAGCGTAGCCACCGCCGCCACTTAACGAAGAGACAAAAAAACAACCCCTTCCATTGTTTCTCTACAGCGTGCTCAGACGAGCTGACTATTGTTGGACGCTACGGTGCAGTGCGAGGTTGGTTCGTCCAATACCCACGGGAAACACGGCGAGTCGGTCGACTGCCCGTCCGCTGGCACCGGAGGCGTTCGTTAGGCATGATTCTCCGGGGGATGCACTCAGATGAAATCAATGTTGATGCGGAGCGAGGGGCAATGCCAGCGAAACGCCGCGGAACATTTGCCCGCGTGAATAATTGAGGTGGCATGCGGCTCAGGGCCCACGCGGAGTCGCTTCTGCGTAAAAAAAAGTGGTTGGGGGAGGGGTGCTGGAGGGGGCGGCTGAGAGCGCATTCGTGAAGCTCAATTTGTCGGAAAAACGAACACGCTGTTCGGTACAGATACGCGATATACAACACCAAGAGGGAGAGGGTGGGGGGAGAGGCGGTGTGAGAGAGAGAGAGAGAGAGTCGAGATGGAGAATTGGCGACGATCCATCGACTCGCTGCATCGGATCGCAGACTTTGCGAGCTCAGCTGGCGATGCGCTCCCGTCGAGCTGAGCGCGGCTCTTTGACTCCCGAGTCCGCGTCACTCGCCACCGTGGGTTGGCCGGGAGCGGGAATCGAACCGATGGGCGTCGGGTTCGTAGCGCAGTGCGCTAACCACGGCGCCAGCGCTCCCCGCACTCACCCTGGGCAAAGCTCCCCCGTATAGCCTCGACAGAATTTGGGGAAAGTGCTGTTACCGAGCACCAATGAAGGCCTGCACGGTGCACGGGGAGATGGGGGGGGGGGGGACACTACGACCGGCCGCCTTTGTCTCCCAAGGGCGATGTTCACGCTGAACCAGGTACTCATTTGAGGCCGAGTCAGCCGATCGCTCACAGCACTTGACTTAAGATGGTGTTGAGACTATACGGGGGATCTTTGTCTGAGTCACACATCCCAGGGCTATGGAGGCTCAGGCTTGGGTTGAGGTTGGGGGTGACCCCGGGTGGTTTATTCGATCAGAAGGCGTCGATACTTTTCCTGCGCGTCGGCTGTAAATAGTTGATGGTGATGATGATGTTCGTCCCGGTGGAGGGCAGGCGGGTGCGGGAAGAGGTGGGTGGGCTGGAGGTGGAGGAGGCTCGTGAAGGACGCTGCTGCTGGGCTGTTGGAGGCAGTCGTCCTCCAACAACGACGGAGGGCAGAGGAGCGACGCTCACAACAACGAGCAGAGGCACCGGACGGATAAAATGCGGCAAGTTGCACAGTTAGTTGGGGCACAGGTGGTGCATCTGCCAGTCATCTGTCAGTCGACCATGGCACCTGGTCTGTCCCGTGACCTCCTGCCAGCGGGCGTTCGACACTTCACGTGGCCTTAAAGTGCACATGGCCTGGCACGAGCGCCGTGGTGACGTCACCGCCACTTCGTGGCGAATCGGGGGTATTGGGGGAGGGCGGGCACGTGAGTGGTGATTCTGGTGGCAGCGAGAATTTGGATCAGCATTGCCGTCAATATCACGGCGCCGTGGTGGTGGTGGCGGTGGCCCCTCTGATCCGGCACTGCTGTGGAGGCAGCAGCGAGAGTTGGTGGATCACACAGAGATGGGCCCACTTTGGTGGCCGTCGAGGAGGAGCCGTAGCCCCTGGCTGTCCTAGGAGTTGGTACAGCAGAGTGTGTGGACACATCTCCATCTGTTCCACACTCCCGTCCCGTGGGTGGGCATCCAAGAGGAGCCGCGGCTCCGCCAGGAGAAGACGGTGCAGCAACTCCGATTGGCGCGGTTGGCAAGGTACGGTGCGAAAGAAGGCCAGAATACACACGTCAAAAATGTGGACTCCACCTTGTCCGTTTTTATGGGATCGAGTGTTTCCCCTCGCACGCACGCACTCACGGGTCTTCTGCGGGTGCTCCGTTTCGTCCCCACGTGTAAGCGCTCATGAATTTGTCGATTCATGAGGGTGACTGGGCGCTTTGTTTTTGGGGGTCCAGGGGGGGGGGCGGGGTAGGGGTCACTGACCTTTGACATCGGAGGAGAACCGGGCCGAGTGTCGCGACACGAAGAGCTGCAGCTGCTGGTCGAGATGGCACGACGTGGAGTCCACGTCCCAGGCACGCACACCTGGACACCACACACACCGTGAACATCAACATCATCATCACTCTCAACATCACCACTACACCCTCAACATCATCACCATCAGCATCACCATCACACCGTGAATGTCATCATCATCACTCTCAACATCACCACTACACCCTCATCCCTCCATCACCACCACATCATCATCATCACTCTCAACATCACCACTACACCCTCAACAACATCATCAGCATCACCACCACACCAGCACCATGAAGATCGCCATCACCATTATCACTCTCGACATCACTCTCAACATCATCACCCCAACATCATCCTCAACATTATCACCCTTAACATCATCAACACGGTCAACACCGATACCATCACCATTAACAACATCATCATCACCAACACCATCACCAACATCATCACCAACATCATCATCATCGATTTCTAGCATTGTCAAAACTGCAATCATCACTCTTGGCATGATCATCATCATTGCAACCATCATTACCACTATTGCATCATAGCATCACTATCATCACCATCATCACCAAAATCATCATAGCCCCCCAGCATCAACATCACCACCATCCCCCATCTGTCCCATGCCCCCAACCGTGCCATGCCCCCCATCTGTGCCATGCCCCCACCCGTGCCATGCTCCCCATCTGTGCCATCCCCCACCCGTGCCATGTCCCCATCTGTGCCATACCCCCACCCGTGCCATGCCCCCATCTGTGCCATGCCCCCAACCCGTGTCATGCCCCCCACCGTGCCATGCCCCCATCTGTCCCATGCCCCCCACCCCGTGCCATGCCCCCAACCCGTGCCATGCCCCCAGCCCGTGCCATGCCCCATCTGCCCATGCCCCCACCCGTGCCATGCCCCCCATCTGTCCCATGCCCCTCAACCCGTGCCATGCCAAGCACCGCTTCATTTCCCATTCCCCCCTCACGCTCCCCCGCCCCCCCCACAACGCGAGGCAGCGCCACCGCCCTCACTGCGGAGACCGAGCAGAGGGGTGAGGGCAGGAGGGAGAGAGAGAAATGGAGAGAGAAAGCAGAGGGAGGAGGTGAATAGAAATGAGCGAGAAGAGAGGGAGGGAGGTAAGAGATAAAGGCGAGGGAATAGAGATGAGAGAGTCGGAGAGAGCGGAAGAGATAAGCGAGAGGGATCAGACAAAGGAGAAGCAAGGGAGATGGAGACGAGACGAGATTAGATGTGAGAGAGACGAGATGTGAGAGAGACGACATGTAAGAGGAAGAGTAAGGAACTACGAGGAGTGAATCGGAGAGCGAAGAGAGAGAGAGAGAAAGAAAGATGAAGATAGCGAACACACAAAGAAACTAGAGAGAAAAAAATGAAACATGAGAGTGACCAGAGAGTAAACAAAGANGGGGAGAGAGAGAGAGAAAATGATATAAAGAGATAACGAGATATGCAACGCGCGAGAGAACAAGAGACGGCAGAGCAATAGAGCAACCGAAATAGAGCAGAGAAAGAGAGAGAGAGGGAAAGAGAGGAAAGTGAATATCGTGCAGTGATTATCCTCAATGCGTCACACGCCGGCGAGAGGCAACTCCCTCTCTTCACATGCAGTCCCCTCTCCTCCATCTCTGTCCTCTCTCTCTCATTCTCTCCCGCCTCGATCAGCAGCAGAGTCACACGTTTGCTGGAACCGATGCTGATCAACTGCCAGACGTTAAACCGGTGAATGTTGTTACACCAATACCGCCGCTACGATGTCATTCCCAGAAGGCCCGTGGAGGCTGATGGATGCGTAAGATACAACACTATTTTTGTGCATGTACATGGACGGAGACAGATGGTGGAGGGAGGAGCGTCGCCCGTGTGTTGAGTTGGCAGCCACGAGCCAAGAGTCAGCAAAGCCATTGCGATTCAACTGGGGCCTTCACAGGCAGGGCACGTGGCATCATCCTGCAGAGAGTAAGTGTCGGGCACTGATCGGCGACAGAGCCTACGGACTCACACAGACACCCGCAGCCTCACGGAGAGGTCCATAGACTCTCATAGAGGCCAACGATAAAGATCCCCGTGTCGCCTTAACAGACTGTTAGGGCAAGTGCTGTTAGCGAGCAGCACCTATGAAGGTCGGCACGGCACACGAGGGGTGGGTGGCCAACACCACGCCCGGCCGCCTTTGTCTCCCCAGTGGCGATATTTACACACCACCAGGTTCTCATTTGAGGCTGAGTCGACCTAGGGGAGGCCCAGGAGTGGTTCATTGTGACTGGTGTTGGTCGTGAGCGGAAATCGAACTCGGGTCCCGGGTTCGTAGCACACGCGCTCACCGCTACACCCATAAAGACCACACACACTCACACAGAGATCAACATACTCACCCAAAGACCCGCAGACTCACGCAGAAATCCACAGACTCTCATAGAGACCCTGGCCGGCTCACGTAGAGACCCATAGGCTGACATAGAGACTCACAGAGCTACGTAGACTCACAGAGACCCAGAGACTCGCATAGAGAGATCGATGCACTGATGGATGATTCGATCCGGCTGATGACGATGATGAACGGACGTCACGGAAACGTTGGACGAAGACCAAACGAAAAATGCAGCGCGTTGGACGATGCGGCGACTCGTGACACGAACGCTGTCATTGTTCGCTCGCAGGAATCTCCATGGCGCTGTGCGAGAGCGCATCCTGCCCGTGCAGGAAAGGGCGTAGCCGCTCTTCGTGGTGCCGAATCGATCATTCGTCCACCANCCCCCCCCCCAGCAGCAGCAGCGAGGCTAACGCAGCGGCCGCTGATGCAGATTGGGGCCTCGGTGTCTTATCGAGACCCTATCTCTCCCTCGTCTCCATCTTCTCTCCTCCCTTCCACTGGCACCTCTTCCACGTCCCTTTCCCTCACTTCCCTCTTTCTCCCCCACCTCTCACCTCCATCATCACCTCGTCTCTCACTCGCTTTAACATAGAAGTGCGTTTATCACCTCCAATCTCATCATCTCCCTCTTCTACTCTCCCCCTCGTCTCCCCTCTATCCCCTTCTCTCTCTCTCTCTCTCTCTTTATCTCTCTCTCTCATCGCGTGGTTCCGCGGGGCATCGCCTTGACACAAAACACGCGAACCGCATGGCGCTGCTCGTGAGCGCCTCCTGCCCGTGCAGCACAGGGCGTAGCCGCTCTCCGTGGTGCTCAGTCGTCCGCCCGCCCACCCGCCAGCAGCGGCGAGGCTAACGCAGCGGTCGCCGGTGCAGATTGGGACCTCGATCGTCTCATTTATTCAGCCACGCGAGGGCTAATCGTCGATTGTTACTGAAGCGCGCGGAACCCGGAGAAACGTCGGCCGATGCCAGCTGATGGCACGACTGCGTGAGCTGTGCTGAGGGGTCCCCCAAAGCAGCAGACTGGCTCCACGTTGTTCCCTGCGCCGTTGGCTTCACGTGGGCCACGGCACGAGCTTCGCGGCTCCTTGGGCGAATCTCCCAGTGGACAAAAATGAAACACTCAACACATTCGTCAATAGCACTGTTGGGTTAAAAGAGAAATCAATACATATTATAGGCGACGTTTCGGGAAATGGCCGAAACGTCGTTATAGCAGATAATATAGAGAGGCCAGAAGAGAGACAGAGTGGACCTGGGAGATAGCATTCTTAAAAAATATATATTTTCTGATGACCAGTTGTGTAAATTGCCACGTGAATAGTTCCACTAACAGCAGCTATCGCGTGCCAGATAAAACCCCTTCAATGATAAATACGACTAAATTATCATGATTTTTTTTTACTAATTTACATTCAAAATTAAATTATGCAACGTTGTTGTCTTGTGTAAAGGCCATCGCCAAGATGATGACGGCGATGGCGCGGCGAGACCAAGGCGGGGTGGGCGGTGCGACGCGCAGTGCTGAAGCTTTCTCATTTGTAATCCGGCCACTAAGAGGATTTTGCGGGATGAAAATAACCTGCAGACAGACACGTGGGTCGAGCGCTGTGTGCACGCCCGTCTCTGTGTGTGCGTGTGTGCGAACCCGGCCACCCGAGGTCGATTCCCGCTCACGTCCAACACGGTGGCGTTATCTGAACCATCCTGGGCCTCCTCTAGGTCGACTCAGCCTTAAGTGAGTACCTGGTGTGTTGTGTAAACATCGCCACTAGGGAGACAAAGGCGGACGGGCGTGGTCCTGCCCCCCCCCCCCGCTCCTCCTCTTGTTCCGTGCTAGCTTCATAGGTGCTCGCTAACAGCACTTGCTCCAACAGTCTGTTAAGGTTATACGCGGATCTTTGTCTTTGTATGTGCGTATGGGGAGCGGTGCGCAATGGTTACCTACTGCGCTACGAACCCGGCGACCCGACTTCGATTCCTGTTCACGGACACCAGCAGCAGTAACGATTATCTGAATCGGTTCTGAGCCTCTCTTGGTCGACTCAGCCTCAAATGACGACCTGGCGCGGTGTGTAAAACATCAACACTCGGGAGACAAAAGACAAAAGCGTCAGGGCGTGGTGATTGGTCACCCACCCATCCCCCTCGAGTGCCGCGAACGGCCTTCAGAGATGCTCGCTAACATCACACTTGCCCCAACAATCTGTTTAGGGCTATACGGTGGATCTTTGCCTTTGTTATCGCTACTATTTGAGCCAATGTATACTTCATACTAAGAGTATGAATGTATAGTCAATCTGCTCCTTTGGGGACAGTTAACACAGCCGATGTCGTATGAATGCATGTTGAACTTCTTTCACACGGTACGTAGCCAACCATCACTGGCATTGCCCAACGTTCCCTCGGTCCGGTGTGCCTGAGTTTTAGTTCACGATTGAGCCATCGCGTGGCTGAAGATACGAGTCGTCGAGACCCCAATCCGCGTCGGCGACCGCTGCGTTCGCCTCGCTGCCGCTGGGAGGGCGGGCGAACGATCGATTCAGCACCACGGACAGCGGCTACGCCCTTTGCTCCACGGGACAGGATGCGCTCGCGCGCAGCGCCATGGGATACGCTTTTGTTTCAAGGCGATGCCCGTGGAATCACGCGATGGAGAGAGAGGAGAGAGAAGGGGTGGGTTGGGGGGAGAGTAGAAGGGGAGATGAGGAGATCAGAGGTGGGAGATGCACTTCTGTATTAAAGCGAGTGAGAGTGGGAGACGAGGTGATGACGGAAGAGGAATCGATGGGAGAGAGCAGCAAAGGAGAGAGAAAGAGGAGAAACGACGGGATGAGTGGGGAGAGGGAGGGGAAGAGATGTGGAAGAGGTGCGGGTGGAAGGGTGGGGGGGTATAGAAGAGGAGAGATGAGGCTAGACAGGAGAGGAGAGAGTGGGACGGATTTGAGGTGCGAACGGAGCGCATGGGATATGGGAGATAAGTGGGGTAGCGTGGAGGGGAACAGAGAGAGAGAGAGGTCACGATTAGAATTAAAGTTGACCAGGGAAGAGGGAGAGAGAGAGAGGCAGAGGTGAGACTGCGAGACACCAGCAGGCAGAGACTTGCCGCACACAAAGCAGCGGCCAAGGAACGCGGCGAACACGGGAGCGAGATAGCGAGAGAGAGAGAGAGAGAGTAAAGAACTCAGCAGAAGACGAGGGGGGAGAAGAGGAGTATCTTGGCAGCCCCGGGGGCAGCGGTGCGGGGAGGGGACACACGGTAGAAGCGGTCACCACTCGCGAACACCCTCTCTCACCTCTCTCCACGTCCGCCACCGCGGCCCGCACTTGACTCTCGCTGGCGAGTTCGCCCAGCACCACGAGCAGGGCGTGACGCGGCGAGCCGGACGGGGACGAAGCCTCGCGGGGTGAGAGGCCCAGCGGTGAGGGACGGGCGCCTGCCTCGGGCCCGGAGGGCACCAGGGCGCTTCCAGAGCGCTCCCTGCCACGTCCATGCCGGCGAGTGTCCGCGCGACGGGGATGAGTTGTTTTTTGGGGGATGCGCGTGGAGCGCCGCTCTTTATGCGCGGCGCTGCCGCACTCCGCGGCCAATCGCGCGGGGCGCGGGGGCGGAGCGCGAGACGCGAGACGGGCGAGANAGGGGGGGGGGGAGAGAGACGAGGATTTTTTTATATTAGAATTGCTCTTCCTGGGTTATTGAAATACAATTTAATTGTGTAATGTGTCTGTGTGTAACAGTGAATAGGCGTGTACGCGAGTGTGTGTCTGTGTGTGATTGAGCATCCGTCAGTCATCCACAGTGAGTCAACCAGAACACCTGGGTCTGTCACGTGACCTCTTCCTTCCAGCAGCAAAAAGTCTTCTACACTTCGCGTGACGGGTGGCCTCAACGTGCACCTAGCTTGGCACATCATTTAAACCATAACACCTGGGGTCTGTCTCGTGATCTCCTGCGAGCGGCGAGCCTTCCACATTGCAGCAGAGGTCGCAAACGGGTTTTGATTCCTTACCCGTACCCGGCCGCACCAGGGTCGCAAACGGGTACCCGTACCCGGCCGGCTACCCATACCCCGGCCGGGTACGGGTATCGGGTACCTGATTGCGACCTCTGGGATGAAGCCATGTTGCAGGCGCGGGTGGGTTGATTCTAGGAACTTGAATTGTGAGAAGAGACAAGACGTTGGAAATGAGTGACAAACGGTTACTCACCAGTGACTCACGGCCTACCCGTACCCGGCGCACCAGGGTCGCAAACGGGTACCCGTACCCGGCCGGGTACGGGTACCGGGTATCGGGTAGGGTACGGGTATCGTACCCGGTTGCGACCTCTGCATTGCAGATGGCCGAAACGTGCACCGATGGCACAAAGAGTTGGGTGACGTCACTGTCGAACGGCGGCTGCCTTGATTGAGTGTAGGTTGTTTGTGAGTGTGTGTTAAGTGAGTAGAGCGTTGGCTCTCTGGCATGGTCCGAAACGTCACCTATTACATACTCCTTTTAAAGGCCACGGTGTTGTTATTGATGAATGTGTTGAGTTGTTGTTAATTGTGCTTGTGCACCACTACTGCCAACGCAGCAGCAACACCAACTATCTTGCAACGGAGACTCGATCCTGGCCTGCTGAGTTCACATCTGGTCTACGAACAGTCGGCCTGAATCTCTACTCCAGGCCAGGACGCGCCCATGCAAACAGCCGGCCGAGTCACCGCCACAAAACCTGCCCATGTCAGCGATGAGGCCCTGGGTTGTGAGCGAGAGCTATACGTTGAAGCGGTCCCGGGCCTCACCTCGGTCGACTCACCTCAAATGTGTACCCCCCCCCCCCCGGTGCGGTGTGTAAACGTCAGCACTGGGGAGACAAAGACGGCCGGGCTCGGTGTTGCTCGCTAACAGAACTTGCCCCAGGAGTCTCTTGAAGGCTATACGGGGATCTTTGTCTTTGTAAGCGTGGACACATGAACAAAGACAAAGATCTCCCCTATAGCCTACACAGGCCGTTGGGGCAATCCTGTTAGCGAGCACATGCGGACGCCAACACGGTCGCACGAGAGGGTGGGCGGCCAGCACCACGCCGGCCGCCTTTGTCTCCCCAGTGGTCATATTTACACACCGCACCGGGAACTCATTTGCGCTGAGTAGACTTAGCCGAGGTCCAGGACCGGTCCGGATAATCGTCGCTGCCGGGTTCGTAGCGCAAGCGCACTAACCGCTACACCACCGCTCCCACTACTGATTTAGTACCCACCCAGTCACTCACCGCCGCTACAACAGAACGCACACTCATGCACCGCGAATGAGACCAGGCGATTTGGGTACCCAACAGCTGCCAGACATTCCTGTCGAGTCGTCACTGACCGCCTCGTGTTAAATCAAGACGCTGCAAGTGCAGCAAATGCGTTGCTGTGAACCAGTCCGCCAGCCCATGCGACAGCTGGACGGTGCTGGTGGTGACGGTGGCGGCGGTGGTGGTGGTGGTTGCAGTGGTGGTGGTGCGGTGGTGGTGGCGGTGGTGGTGGAGGTGCGGTGGTGGTGGCGGTAGTATTGGTGGTGGTACGAACAACACTTGTCCAACAGTCTGTTCAGGCTATATGGCGGATCTTTGTTTTTTGCTGGTGACGGTGGTGGTGGTGGTGGCGATGGCTGCGCTGCTGCACGTGGTTGTCTGTAATTCAGCGCCGTGGAAGCAGCAGCAAGGGTTGGTGGATCACCGCGCGAGTGATGTGAATCTCCCCCTTCCTGTGGGCGCTGACGAGGAGCCGCACCGCATCTCGGCGAGAAGGCGCATGGCAGACATGTGTGGACCAATCTCCATCTGTTCCATTATTCACTACTCGTGAGTGAGAGTCGAGGAGAGCCTTACCCTGGTTGGCCAGGCGAATGCTTTTCCATCTGTATGCCGGATCGAGTGTTGCCCCTCGCACGCGTGGGTTTTCTCCCGGTGCTCCGATTTCCTCAGTCATGTGTAGTGACATAGAATCGGTCACGTAGTAGGATAGCGCTGGCTGCTGGCAGGGAAGGGATCTGCAGCTACAGCAGCCCAGGCTGACAGCAGGTCACGTGATAGACCAGAGAGGGATGTCGGGGAAGGGTCACGGAAGGGCACATCGAGAACCCGCTGGTAGGTTCCAGAAGGGGGCGGAGCCAGGCCACGCTGACAGTAAGAGGGGCCCCGGGAGGGGAGCTCGGGCTGTCGTGTGGAGTGGGTTCCGTCGTGCTGCTGCTGCTTCTCGAGTCTTCGCCATCTCGGCGTCGCCAGTCAGGCAGTCTAGCAGCTGTCCTGACTGGGATCCGTAGTTATGAAGTTTGAATTGTAAGGCCGCGTTAATAAACAGAGCGCCTTAGTGTCTCTGAGCTACACATGTATAAACACGCATTCATTGGCAAATAACACCGTCATATGTAGAGGATCGCAGAGCTTGAGAAATTAATCCTTATGGCGGTANCCCGGTGTACCAAATATACAAAATGTCCGCGGCAACTAAGTATTCTATTTCTGGGACACTATTTTTTTCCCAGGGTTGTTACTTCACTCCGCGACTNGGGTACCAATCAATCCGCTATCAGTGCCACTCCGCGATGTCGAAACGCAGCGAGGACGATTGCGCCGAAACCCTGAACGCTCGCGCACGCACCGTGGTGGTGCATCGTGTGTACAGCTCGTCGAGATGAGTCGATTGCCGCATCGCCGACCACCAAATGACTGAATCACGGACATGTTGCGAGAGCCGGGTACTATGGCTCGCGGGGTGCCGCTATAGGCTCACGTGTCGGTAGTGCCGGCTCCTCACCACCGGCTGTCTGCTGCAGCCTGTACACTCGTCTGCGGTTTCTCCCCTGGCGCCTCCGAGTCGTCCTCCCCCCTCTCTCACTCTGCAGGTCACAACAACAACAACAACAGCCCCTGTAGCCTTTAAGAGACTATTGGGCAAGTGCTGTGAGCAATCGCCTATTAAAGCCGGACGGCAACCGAGGAGGTGGTGTGGATGTAAACACGCCCTGCTGCCTTTGTCTCTCCCAATGCTGATGTTTACACACCTCACCAGGGGTGCTCATTTGAGGCTAAGTCGACCTAGGGGAGGCCCAGAACTGGTTTATATATTGGCCACCAATGCTGTCTGTGAGTGGGAATCGAACTCGGGTGGCCGGTTTCGTCGTGCAGAGAGCTAATCACTGCGCCACCGTTCCTTACCACTGCGACAACATCGTCATTTAGTTTCACGCGAAGGCTTTCGCGACCAATATTATTCATAATTATGAAGGTTTTCGGGTTAGATCGCGAAGGTATAAATTCGTCGTAACCTCCACCATCGCCCGATGATGCTGGATGTAATTACCAGCAAAACGTCGTAGTCAAATGGTAAATGTTGTGATTTGCTCTCCAACAAACCGGTGGCTGAAGTAGTAACTAATTGGCGCGTTGTTTACGTGACAAACCTTACTGGCTGTGTCGGTGGTGGAGGGGACGACACATTTATACTAACGCGATTTTAACCCAAAAACCTTTATTATGAATAGTCATTCACCCACTCACCCACTCACATACAGTGAGGGACAAAAGTTTTTGATCCCCTGCTGATTTTGTACGTTTGCCCACTGACAAAGAAATGATCAGTCTATAATTTTAATGGTAGGTTTATTTGAACAGTGAGAGACAGAATAACAACAACAAAAATCCAGAAAAACGCATGTCAAAAATGTTATAAGTTGATGAGTACGCATTACTCACCCACCCACTCACCCACCACCTACTCACCACACTGCAGGTCACCTCACCTCTTCCCTCGCACGGCTCCACTCTGGAAGTCCATGCACCCATCACCATCATCACCGCCATCATCATCACCACCACCATCACCACGATCACCATCATTACCACCACCATCACAATCATCACCACCTCCATCACCATCATCACCACCATCACCATCATCACCACCATCACCATCATCATAATCACCACCATCATAATCACGACCATCACCATTATCACCACCATCACTATTATCACCACCATCGTCACCACCATCATCATAATCACCACCATCATCATCACCATAATCACCACTATCATCATAATCACCACCATCATCATAATCACCACCATCACCATCATCACCACCACCATCATCATAACACCACCATCATCATCACCACCATCATCATCACCACCATCATCAAAATCACCACCATCATCACCACCATCATCATAATTACAACCATCATCATAATCACCACCATCGTCACCACCATCATCATAATCTCCACCATCATCATCACCATCACCACCATCATCACCACCATCATCATAATCACCACCATCATCACCACCATCATCATCACCACCATCATCACCACCATCATCACCACTATCATCATAATCACCACCATCATCACCACCACCATCATCACCACCATCATCATAATCACCACCATCATCATAATCACCGCCATCATCATCACCACCACCATCACCACGATCACCATCATTACCACCACCATCACAATCATCACCACCTCCATCACCATCATCACCACCATCATCACCACCACCATCATCATAATCACCACCATCATCATAATCACGACCATCACTATTATCACCACCATCACAATCATCACCACCTCCATCACCATCATCACCACCATCATCACCACCACATCACCACGATCACCATCATTACCACCACCATCACAATCATCACCACCTCCATCACCATCATCACCACCATCATCACCACCACCATCATCATAATCACCACCATCATCATAATCACCACCATCGTCACCACCATCATCATAATCACCACCATGATCATCACCATCATCACCACCATCATCATAATCACCACCATCATCATCACCACAATCATCATAATCACCACCATCATCACCACCATCATCACCACCACCATCATCATCACCACCATCATCACCACCATCATCATAATCACCACCATCATCACCACCATCATCATAATTACCACCATCATCATAATCACCACCATCGTCACAACCATCATCATAATCACCACCATCATCATCATCACCATCATCACCACCATCATCATAATCACCACCATTATCATAATCACCACCATCATCACCACCATCATCATAATCACCACCATCATCACCACCATCATCATAATCACCACCATCATCATCATCATCACCATCATCACCACCATCATCATAATCACCACCATTATCATAATCACCACCATCATCACCACCATCATCATAATCACCACCATCATCACCACCATCATCATAATCACCACAATCATCACCACCATCATCATAATCACCACCATTATCATAATCACCACCATCATCACCACCATCATCATAATCACCACCATCATCACCACCATCATCACCATCATCATAATCACCATCATTATCACCACCACCATCATCACCACCATCATAATCACCACCATCATAACCACCATAATCATCACCATTATCATCATAATCACCACCATAATCACCACCATCATCATAATCACCACCATCATCACCACCATCATCACCACCTTTTTTTTNGGGGGGGGGGGGAGAGGAGATTTTTGGCCAGCATCTGTATTGTTGTTGTTGATTTTAAGTTGTTGTTGTTGTGTAATTCCGGCCTTAGCTCCGGCGAATTGGCAGCGGCTGGCAAAGCTGAGCTGGCAGTGGCGGGTGGGAGAGGAGTGGGGGCAGTGGTGGGGGGGGGGGTAACCAGGGCGGGGGTATGGCAGTGGCGGGGTGGAGAGGAGTGGGGGCAGTGGTGGGGGGGGGGTAACCAGGGGGCGGCAGGAAGTGGGGCTGGGGTGGGAGGANGGGGCGAGCGATGGGGGGGGGGTATCAGTGGTGCNGGGGCAGGAAGTGGGGCTGGGGTGGAGGAGGAGGGGGGTGATTGAGTTTCGCGATTCCTATTTGCCTGATGGGTGGAAATCGCAGAGGTCTACTTTACCGTGAAGACGCAGACGCGACGATATCCCGCGTTAAACAAACACATCAGCTCACGTCCATTAATCTATGTGACCAGACGTACAAGGCGCTCCGTCTCTGTGATCCATTGCAAACGGCGTTCGTTTAAGCAGGAAGCCCTAAACCGGTTTCGACTTTCAGTGTTTCATCACGGGAGACGGGCTTAGTTGAATCAATCGATGCTGGTGAACTGGCGATCGTACTGGCAAATGACATTGAGGGACCTTGCCAATAACATCGGCAGTTCCGCACTGACTCAAGCGAGCCTGACTTTGCTGATGACACACTGAACGCCGAAACTAGTCATTGCCGGTAACATCGGCAGTTCCGCACTGACTCAAGCGAGCCTGACTTTGCTGATGACACACTGAATGTTGAAACTAGTCATTGCCAGTAACATCGGCAGTTCAGCATTGACTCAAGCGAAGCTGACTGTTGATGAGACCCTGAATGTCGAAGCCAGTCCTTGCAGGAAAATCGGCAGTTCTGCATTCACTCAAGGGAATCTGACTGCTGACGAGACGCTCAAAGTCGAAATCATTTCGCTTGTCCTGAAATCAATGCTGCTGAAATGATGCACTCACAGAATCCGGACCGTGGCGGCTGATCTGATGGATGGGCATAGCAGACTTTCCATATTTGTCGTCGTCAACGTGTTGCGTCGCACGCGTGAAGGAGTACGCGGATCGCCTCCCTTGTTAGCGATCGATCTGTATGGACGATGAACTCCTCGCGCAGCGTAAGCGGCCAGCCGCGCTACAATCGTGGGTTTTGCAGGAAGGACATCAAACTGAACACAACACCACTAAGAAGGCGGTTCTTTAAGAAGAGTGAGTCGGGTCAATGTGGACGATTTTGAAGCGCACGGCTCCTTCAGTGGCGTCCTCACGACGGAAGGGAGGAGCGCGTGTCTCATCATCATCATCAGCAGCAGCATCAGCAGCATCATCATCAGCAGCAGCATCAGCAGCATCATCATTCATCATCAGCAGCATCATCATCAGCATCATCAGCAGCAGCATCATCAGCAGCAGCATCACAGCACAGCATCATCATCAGCAGCATCAGCAGCAGCATCATCAGCATCATCATCATCATCAGCAGCATCATCATCATCATCAGAATCGCATATATCAGNATCATCATCATCAGCAGCAGCATCAGCAGCATCAGCAGCAGCAGCAGCCATCAGCATCAGCAGCATCAGCAGCATCATCAGCAGCATCATCATCATNAGCAGCATCATCAGCATCATCATCAGCATCAGCAGCATCATCAGCAGCATCATCAGCATCATCATAGCATCACAGCAGNTCATCAGCACATCAGCAGCAGCATCAGCAGCAGCATCATCATCAGCATCAGCAGCAGCATCATCATCAGCAGCAGCGAGTCTCTGAAAGCTGCGACCGTCTCTTCTCACCGACGGGGTTGGCAAGGCTCGCGTTGAGCGCTCTCGAACGGAGGCACATCCACAGCAGCGGGGATCGGCACGGCCCCACGGGGACGCGAGTGCGTGGAGGGTGACACGGGCCAGGAGTAGCGATGGTCCTTGAAGGCGGACCATTGCCCGAAACGTCGCCATCCTGGTAGGATGGGATGGTTTCGTTTTCATTTGCATGCGTTTGGGTGATTTGTTTACATCTCTTGTACTGTGCACGACTGTCATGTTTTACTTTGTATCGTGCTTGTTGGTGTAACGTTCTTACGCGCCCCGACTGGACATTGTGAGAAAGATCTTCATAGCTCATCGGATTTCTCCAGTACAAATAAATAAATACAATTCTGATAGATCTATGTTTGTATTTGTCTTTCCTTCTAGGCACGGGGGCTATTGCCGAATGTGTTGGCTGGTTGTTGTTGGCTGGTTGTTGTTGGTTGGTTGTTGTTGTTTGGTTGTTGTTGGTTTGGTTGTTGTTGGCTTGGTTGTTGTTGGCATGGTTGTTGTTGGCTTGGTTGTTGTTGCTTGGTTGTTGTTGGCTTGGTTGTTGTCGGCTGGTTGTTGTTGGCTGGTTGTTGTTGGCTTGGTTGTTGTTGGCTTGGTTGTTGTTGGCTGGTTGTTGTTGGCTGGTTGTTGTTGGCTGGTTGTTGTTGGCTGGTTGTTGTTGGCTTGGTTGTTGTTGGCTTGGTTGTTGTTGGCTTGGTTGTTGTTGGCTGGTTGTTGTTGGCTGGTTGTTGTTGGTTTGGTTGTTGTTGGCTGGTTGTTGGCTGGTTGTTGTTGGCTTGGTTGTTGTTGGCTGGTTGTTGTTGGCTTGGTTGTTGTTGGCTTGGTTGTTGTTGGCTGGTTGTTGTTGGCTGGTTGTTGTTGGCTGGTTGTTGTTGGCTGGTTGTTGTTGCCTTGGTTGTTGTTGGCTGGTTGTTGTTGGCTGGTTGTTGTTGGCTGGTTGTTGTTGCCTTGGTTGTTGTTGGCTGGTTGTTGTTGGCTGGTTGTTGTTGCCTTGGTTGTTGTTGGCTTGGTTGTTGTTGGCTGGTTGTTGTTGGCTGGTTGTTGTTGCCTTGGTTGTTGTTGGCTGGTTGTTGGCTTTGCTTGCGTGCCACTACCGATGCAGCAGCGGCAGCAGCACCACCACCAGGTAATTGGCTACGAGCTCGTGGGGTCGTGGACCTGCGGTGACAATCCACTGCTGGATGGTCTCCCCCGGTCGTGGGGCGGTTCGGAGGGGAGCTGTTTGACCATACTTCACCAAGCTGGTCATCGCGAGTGTCTGAAGCGCGCGGGTGGGGTGGGTAGCCACTGCTAGGAATCTTAGCCAAGGTTTTCATATTCTTGTTCTTTCGGTAAAGTCACGTAGATAGAAACTAAAATAAAAATGACAGATAATTAAATTAAATAAAATTAAATAAAAAGATTTAAATAAAAATAATAAATTGTAAATAAAAAAAACCCACGGCGTTTCGGTCGCAACACAAGCGGCTTCATCAGGCGGAGATAATTGTATTAAATTATATTACCTATTATTTTATTTTATTTTCTATCTCCGTGACTTTACCGACAGAACCACGAATGAATTCCTGCAGTGACGAAAGTTTTCAGTCAAAACGAAACCCAGGTTGGCTGGTTTCGTAGTGCAGTGCGCTAACCATTGCGCCACCGCTCCCCCCTCCCCCCGACACGAGATCGTGCACGGCGGGCGGGTTCTTACATCATCGCAGCACGTGCGAGGCGGCTTACGGCTTGGGGAGGTCTTCATCCAGCCGTGGATTGACCATGGCATCACTAAATACAAAGACAAAACTCCCCCGTATAGTCTTCAACAGACTGTTGGGGCAAGTGCTCTTGGCGAGTAACACCTATAAAGGCCGGTACGGCTCATAAAGAGGTGGCATGCCAACACGACGCACGACCGCCTTTGTATCCCCACTGCTCATATTTTTTTCACACCACACCGGGTACTTGTTGAGGCTGAGTCGACCTAGCGGGAGGCCAAGATACCGGCTCAGATGACCGCTGCCACCGATGTTATTGGCCGTGAGCGGGGACTCAAACTCGGGTCCTCAAGGCGTCGTGCTGTAACAGCGCCGCTAACCGCTGCGCCACCGCTCCCTCCACTGTAAACACAACTCCCGAGACAGCGACACGCGCAGAGGGCGAAAAGGAGTTAAACGTGGGGGTGGTGTGGCTCTGGGTGGATGGGTGGAGTGGGGCAGTGGAAAATCTAGGGGGGCGGGGTTGGAGTGGGGGCGGAGAGATCTGAATACCCCACGGATGAATTGCCCCTCCTACCCCGCCGATCCCTCGCTTCCCTCCCGCTCCAAGCCACGGGGGTGGCCCCATCAGCCGCGTGAGCCACGGCGGAGTCACGAGCCGGTTGCGCCGAGTCATGGGTCCCAGAGAGTCCCGGGCGGGTAGAACAGCGGGGCAAAGCCCGTTTGGGGTGGCGGCTTGAACGGCCATGGCGGGTGGTGACCTTCATAGCTCATCGGATTCCTCCAGGATGAACGCAGAGTCTGAGATGTGTTTATTTTTGTATCTTAAGGCCACACACACACAGACGCACGGTGTTGTTCACGAGGGAGTTGCTGTTTTGTGGTTGTTGTTGTTTGTGCACCACTGCCAACGCAGCAGCAGCGGCAGCGACATCACTAAAGTGTGATTTTAATCTTGACTAAAAGCTTTCGTGACTGCAGGAGTTCATATTATTTGGGTCTTTCAGTAAAAGTCACGTGGATAGGTTGAAAACGGTTTCAGTTTGGTGTTGAACATCTTGACAGCTGTTCTGTTGCCAGAAAAAAGGGTTAAACCTCTTCTCATATTTGGTACTGGCAAAGGAGGTCCCATGATGTAGCTCTCATTACTCTGATAGTGCATTGTCTTTGTGCTGTCCGCCTTTTGGCGTCCTCTGGTCTCACCGTTTTGAGACTAAGCTCAAAAGAAAGCTGTCTCTGGTGTGGACCAATCAGTTTGAGGACAATGCATATATTATCAGAGTATGTTTTTTGGTTGCATTCTGACCACAAGTATCGTGGTGAATGCAGACATGATTCCTTGTAAAAGGTTTCAGTTTGGTGTTTTACATCTTAACACGGCTGTTTTGTTGCCAGAAAAAAGGGGGGGGGAACCTATTCTCGATCTACGTGACTTTTACCGAAAGACCCAAAGATCTGAAAGTTTTGATTTGTTCTAAACACGGGGATCCACGGCCAACTCGCGCGCCGCCACTGTGAGCGTGGAGACTTCAAAGTTTGAGCGCAGAGGTCGGCAGGCGACCTGCCGACCCGGAGCCGCATGCGGCGGCTCTTTGACGGACCGCTGCGCGACGTCGTTTATTAAGGACGCCACCGTCTCGGCTTCACGTGGCATTGCGGCTCTTGAAGTCATATTGAGGGGTTAGTTTTTGTTTAATCGAATTCGAACCAAAAATCAATGTACTTGTTATCTTGGTTGCCGGGCTGTGGTTTAGCTGATGATATGAAGATGATGATGAAGTTGATGATCATGAAGACGATGATAATGAAGATAATGAGAAGAGTTTCCCCCTTTTTTCTGGCAACAATACAGTTGTGTTAAGATGTTAAAACACCAAACTGAAACCTTTACAAGGAATCATGTCTGCATTAACCACAATGCTTGTGGCCAGAATTCAAACAAAAAACATACTCTGATAATATATGCATTGTCTTTGAAACTGATTGGTCCACACCTATTCTCATATTTTGGTACTGGCAAAGGAGGTCCCATGATGTAATGAAGATAATGTTGAAGATGATAATGAAGATGATGATGAAGATGATGAAGATGATCATGAACATGATGATCCCTAATAGAGGTTTTTTGGGTTAGATCGTGCAAATATATAAATGTGTCGTTAAACCCGCCACCACCCGACACAGCCAACTAGTAAGGGTTGTCACGTAAACAGAACGTGGCCAATTCGTCACGAGTACAGCACACCGGTGTGTTGGAGAGCCAAGCCACAACATTTACAACCTGAGTACGACGTTTCGCCAACAATTACAACTAGCATCATCAGGCGACAGCCAGATTTGTGGAGAAGTCCACCTGTTTAGTTCCTTATATCGAGTAGTAGGTGTGGTGACCACGCTTCTGCGCTCTTGCGCCACGTGGGGGGGGGGGGGGTTACGGAGGCTACGCACATGATGCATTATGCGAGCCCTTTGAACTTGTCCTTCCTGTCCATTGTGGGTATTAAATTACCGTACCAACGGTAATCACTATTGAAGTACGGTGCCCTTCATAGGCATGCATTTAAATAATGTATTATTTGATTATTCGCTTCCACGCAGCACTAAGGCGGTAGCTATCCGAACGGTTAAATTATTTTATTTATTTCAATTTCAATATATTATCTAATTAGCCTTGGTCAGTAGTAGCTAGTTTTGCACAGAACTTTAACATTATCAAAATCAATTGAGTGTCCTTGTTGGCACGCGTGTTCTGCTACTGCTGACAGTTGTATTTGGAAGAATTTTATATTTCTCTGATGTTCTTTTAGTCTCGTGCTAAGCATTCGTCCTGTTTGCCCAACATAACATTTACCACACGTGCAGTTAATCCTGTACGCACCTTCTGTTGATAGCTTCGGTAGTACATATTTGTACCTTATATTAATCTCTGTATTTTATGTACTGTGCCAAATCTGACTCGGATATTTTGTTTTTCCAAACGTCTGGTTAGTTTATCAATTACTCCCAGAATGTGTACGGTATTTTGATCGTTTTAATTACTTGGGCAGTTTCAATGCTCGTGTTATTTGATTTGGTTTTGGCATTCAATGCTCTGTTGATTTATGCATCATTGTAACCGTTCATTTGCAGCGCTTCTTTAACATGTTGAATTTCACTTCTCAGACTGTCACCATCTGACACTTTCTTAGCTCGATGAATGAGCGTCTTGATAAGAGCAGATTTCTGTGCGAGGTGATGGTGTGACTCTGCCTTCAAATCGGCGTCAGTATGCGTTTTCTTTCGGTAAACACCGTGTGTCATTTTACCATTTCTACCCCGTCCGAGCAGAATATCCAGCAATGGTAGAGGTCTGTCAGCTTCCACTTCCACGGTGAACTGGATTGATGGGTTTTGCGAGGTGAGACGATTTAGAAATTCGTTCAGTCTATCTTTGCCGTGTGGCCAGACCACCAATGTGTCATCCACATATCTAAACCAAGCTGATGGTTTTAGTGTGCTTGAAGCTATTGCGTTTGTTTCAAAATCTTCCATGTACAAATTCGCTATCACAGGAGAAAAAGGAGAGCCCATTGCTGCTCCTTCCTTTTGTTTATAGAAGTCACCTTGCCACGAGAAGTAAGTGTTATTTAGGCAGTGTTCAGCTAGTCTTGGGATATCTTTGGCTAAACCTTTGTTTGTTACCAGAGTGTCGAGTAATTTAATTGACTCGTTGACCGGAACCCTTACTAGTTGGAGATGATGATGATGAAGATGATAATGAAGTTGATTATGAAGATGGTGATGAAGTTGATGATGAAGATGATGACCAAGATGATACTGATCATGACGATGCCCCTCGTGTTACGAACCCCTTAGAAGAGCCTTGCCAACCCGACAATCTTCCCGTTGGCCGGGTCCTCCTTGGCAACCTTCACCTGGCAGCTGACATTGCCGCAACAGCTGATTCTGCTGCTGCTGCTGCTCATGTCGATGTTGCGAATGACGTTTGTGTTGCTACACAGCTGGTGGTGGTGGCGATGACGCTATTGCTACTGCCACCGTTGCCACTGCAGCTGCTGATGATGCTGCTGCTGATGATGCTGCTGGTGCTGCTGCTGATGATGATGCTGATGATGCTGCTGCTGCTTCTGCTGATGATGCTGATGTTGCTGCTGCTGATGATGATGCTGATGATGATGCTGCTGATGATGCTGCTGCTGCTGATGATGCTGATGCTGCTGATGATGCTGCTGCTGATGCTGATGCTGCTGCTGATGGTGATGCTGATGATGATGCTGATGATGATGCTGCTTGATTCAAAGCCGCCGCCGCCGCCCGCGCACAGAGAGGCCACTGCTGCATTGCGTCTGTGAATGCGGCTGTGTGGGGCGGGTGGGGGGAGGGGGGTGAGGGGGGAGGGTGGGGGTGGGGGGGATGGGGGCGGGGCATTGCCCAGCCCAACTCCATACAGTCCACTATCACAATCAAAAGCCCTCGCAACAACAACAGGGGGCGACCACAACGACAGCCGAGCGCAACATTTTCCCGGCACACCACGCCCAAGTGACGGCGCGTGTCTCGTGACCCCGTGACCTCCCCCCAACCCCCCTCCCTCGTCCTCCCTCCCCCGCCCCCAGTGAGTGATCCGTATTGAGCGCCGAGTCATCTCACCCCCCCCCAACAGTGCCCACAAAGATAAAGATCCCCCCACTCGTATAGCCTGCAACAGACTGTTGGGGCAAGTGCTGTTAGGGAGCAGCACCTATGAAGGCCGCCACGGCAACACGAGGGGGGGGGGGTGGCCAGCACCACGCCCGGCCGCCTTTGTCTCCCCAGCGGCGATGTTTACACAGCGCACCGGGTACTCATTTGAGGCTGAGTCGACCTAGGGAGAGGCACAGGACCCGTGATGGTCGTGGCAAGTGTGACTAGCGAGTACAGCTATCATCATCATCATCATCAAGTTGAAGCCGGTAAGGGCTCCAACTGTTGATGTTCACGCGCGCCTCGTTAAAGGCTGAGTCGACCTAGTGGAGGCCCAGGACCGGTTCAGATAGTCGTCACTTGTGTCAACCGTGCTCGGGAATCGAACCCGAGTCGCCGGATTCGTAGCACAGCACGCTAACCGCTACACTATCATCATCACCACTATCATCATCACCATCATCATCACCATCATCACCATCATCATCACTATCATCATCACCACCATCATCACCACCATCATCATCACCATCATCACCACCATCATCATCATCATCATCATCACCACCATCATCATCACCATATCATCATCACCACCATCATCACCACCACCAACATTACCAACAGCATAATTATCACCATGATGACCATCATCATCACCACCACCACCAACATTACCATCATTATCACCTCCGCCACCATCATCANCCACTACCATCATCATCACCATCATCACCACCAAAATCATCATCATCATCACCACCACCATCATCACCACCATCATCATCACCATCATCACCACCACCACCATCATCACAACCATGATGACCACAATCATCATCATCACTACTAACATCATCATCATCATCCCTACCACCATCATCATCACCACCACCATCATCATCATCACCATCATCATCACCACCACTACCACTATCATCACCACCACCATCACCGCCAACATACCCACCACCACCATCACCGCCAAAATCACCATCACCACCACCACCATCATCACCACCACCACACCACCACCATCACCACCATCACCACCATCACCACCACCATCACCGCCAACATCAGCACTACCACCATCACCGCCACCATCACCACCACCACCATCACCGCCAACACCACCATCACCACCACCACCATCACCACCACCATCACAGCCAACACCACCATCACCACCACCATCACCACCACCACCACCATCACCACCACCACCATCACCACCACCACCACCATCATCACCACCACCATCACCGTCATCACCACCACCACCACCATCATCACCACCATCACCACCACAACCACCACCACCACCACCACCATCATCACCACCACCACCGTCATCACCACCAACATCACCACCACCATCACCACCACCATCACCACCACCACCACCACCATCATCACCACCACCATCACCACCACCATCACCACCACCATCACCACCACCATCACCACCACCACCATCACCACCACCATCACCACCACCACCACCATCACCACCACCACCATCACCGCCAACACCACCATCACCACCACCATCACCACCACATCATCACCACCACCACCATCACCACCACCATCACCACCACCACCACCATCATCACCACCACCATCACCGTCATCACCACCACCACCACCGTCATCACCACCAACACCACCATCACCGTGGGTTGAGCTCGCGTTGTTCCCACTCGCGCTGACGCTCGGTCCGCAGCTCGGGGAGCCGCGCCAAGTTTTCGAAATCTGCGGGTGACCTGCCCGTTGCCAGCAACGCCAGCGACCACCTTCAACGTCGTGGTGGCGTCGCGGTGGCTAGGAGATGTTAACCACCTCGCCTGGTATGCAGGAGGTCGTGGGTCCGACCTCGAGCCTGACGCCTGCTGTTGTATATTTGGAGTTTTCGATGTCTCTCTCCCTCTCCTCGTGGTCGCGTGGATTTTTCTCCGGGGTCCTCTGGGTTTTGTCTCCACATTCAGAATCAACATCACGCGTTTAGAGTAGTTGGTTGCTATCAATGTCCACGCGATCATAAAGCCACTGCGTTGATCTATCATCTGTGATAGCCAGGTCGCTTCTGAAAAAGAGCTGTGTTTTTTATTTAATGTTCATTTTATTTGACCAGTTAATGCCCACTGAGCTATACAGCTCTCTTACAGAAGCGACCTGGCCAGAAGTAATAGTTCAGCGAAGTGGCTTATCACATGGAAATGGTAAACTGGACTTCCATGGTAAACAGTTGGCTCCCATGGTAAACTGGACTTCCATGGTAAACTGGACTTCCATGGTAAACTGCGCTTCCATGGTAAACTGGACTTCCATGGTAAACTGCGCTTCCATGGTGAACTGGACTTCCATGGTAAACTGGACTTCCATGGTAAACTGCGCTTCCATGGTAAACTGGACTTCCATGGTGAACTGGACTTCCATGGTAAACTGCGCTTCCATGGTGAACTGGACTTCCATGGTAAACTGCGCTTCCATGGTAAACTGGACTTCCATGGTGAACTGGACTTCCATGGTAAACTGGACTTCCATGGTAAACTGGACTTCCATGGTAAACTGCGCTTCCATGGTAAACTGGACTTCCATGGTGAACTGGACTTTCATGGTAAACTGTGCTTCCATGGTAAACTGGACTTACATGGTAAACTGGACTTACAGGGTAGATGGAGTGGGTAGTGATAGGGGTAGTGATAGGGGTTGGTGTAGGGATANGGGTTGGGTAGTGATAGGGGTTGGGTAGGGTTGGGTAGGGGTTGGGTAGTGATAGGGGTAGTGATAGGGTTGGTGTAAGGATAGGGTTGGGGTAGTGATAAGGGTAGTGATAGGGGTAGTGATAGGGTTGAGGTAGTGATAGGGTTGGGTAGTGATAGGGGTAGTGATGGGTTGGGTTGGTGTAAGGATAGGGTTGGGGTAGTGATAGGGTAGTGATAGGGGTAGTGATAGGGGTTGGGTAGTGATAGTGGTAGGATAGTGATAGGGTAGTGATAGGGTTGGGTAGTGATAGGGTTGGGGTAATGATAGGGTTGGGGTAGTGATAGGGGTAGTGATAGGGGTTGGGTAGTGATAGGGGTTGGGTAGTGATAGTGGTAGGAGTAGTGATAGGGGTTTGGGTATGATGGTGGTGGCGATGGTGAAGCTTGGACAGCTGAATGGAGTTCACAATAAGTCACAAACAGCAAACTCCTGCTCGTTGAAGTCCCACGACGCAGAAGACCCCCCGGTTACGATACCCACGCTGAACATTCTGGGCCACAACCGCATCCACTGCACCAACCATGGCAGCAGCAGCAGCTGGTGATGATGCGGAGACTTGATTATGTTGATGATGTTGATGATGATGAAGTTCTTGATGATGATGATGCGGATACTTGATTATATTGATGATGTTGATGATGATGATGTTCTTGATGATGATGCGGATATTTGATTATATTGATGATGTTGATGATGTTGATGATGTTCTTGATGATGATGATGCGGAGACTTGATTATATTGATGATGTTCATGATGGTGATGTTCTTGATGATGATGATGATGTTGATGCACACTCGAAAATTGACAANTTTCCANTCANCGCGTGGCGACTGTGGCCAACGCCCAGAGCAGAACCATGGGACGTGGGACGTCGACTCAGTGTCCGAAGGAGGTGGTATCATCATCATCATCACGACAGTGATGATTCTAAACTAAGCTATTTTAATTTTTGGATTTGAAGCTTTCGTGACTGCAGGAATCCGCCAACAGGCGCCCGTTTCAGCAGTTTCCCTGCTGTGATCGTCTCACCTTGTGACGGTCGCTTGTGTCGCGATCGAAACGTCGTGATCTATTATTTTCCAACTACGTGACTTTACCGAAAGAACCAAAGAGTAATTTATTTTTTAATTAAGAGCTCCATAGCTCTGACCACAAGCGACAGCTCAACGAAGTGGCTCATCACGTGGACATTTATTGCAGCCAAACACTCAAAATGCGTGGTGATGTTGGTTCTAAACGTGGAGGGGAAAAACCGGAGGACCCGGAGTCCACGCGACCACGGGGGAGAGACACTGCAAATATACAGCAGCAGGCGTCAGGGTTACAATCGAACCCACGACCTCCTGTACACCAGGCGAGGGAGTTAACATCTCATAGCCACCGTGGCGCCCCACACACCCACTCCACTACTCCTAACGCGGCAATCATCTGGCTCATTAAAAACAACCTGATGGTGAAATTACNGAGGAGGAAGGAGTAGCTGATGAGATGGTGCGATGACGGAGGGAGTGGAGGAGCTTACAGGGCAACTCGGTTGACCGCTCGCTCGGATCGTGTTGTCTATTTTCCGAGTAATCGACCGGCCGGATGCTGATGGAGCTTTTAAAAGGCAACCGGGAATTAATAAAATAATTACATACGCACACACACACAAAAAAAGAGACAAAGATTCCCGTATAGCCTCTAACAGACGGTTGGGGGCAAGTGGTGTTGGCGTGCACCTCTGGAGGCCGGCACATGGCGCACGCGGTGTGGGGGGGGGGCAACACCACGCCCGGCCGCCTTTGTTTCCCTAAGTGGCGATGTTTACAGGCCGCGCCAGGTACTCATTTGAGGCTGAGTCGACCTAAGGGACCCAGAATGCTGGTGAACTGACGTTGTATGGGAGGTGTTCTCTGTGCTCTATGCGATCCTGGCGACGCAGCGTTCTGTAATACCCACACTGTTGTAACACATAACAGGGTGTCAACGACGTTTCGGGCTATGGCCCTGCTTGCCAGCGCACAGAGATGCATGTGTTGTTAACGACCACTGTATTGTGTAATCGTGTGTCTCGAGTGAACTTGAATTGTTCAACTGATGGTGCCATGGAGCGAGTTTCACGGCGACCGGGAGATCCGTGGGGCCACGATCGCAGCCGCTCACAGCCACCACGACAGCCGACACCACAGCTGCCCGCCGTGTGTGCGTTGGGGTGATCAGGTTATGTGTGTGTGTTGGGGGTGTGTGTGTGTGTGTGTGTTGGGGTGTGTGTGTTGTGTGTGTTGTGGGTGTGTGTGTGTGTGTGTGTTGGGGTGATCAGGATGTGTGTGTGTGTTGGTGGGTGTGTGTGTGTGTTGGTGGGGTGTGTGTGTGTGTTGTCGGGGTGTGTGTTGGTGAGGGTGTGTGTTGGTGGGTGTGTGTTGGTGGGGTGTGTGTGTGTTGGTGAGGTGTGTGTGTGTGTGTGTGTGTGTTGGTGTGTGTGTGTTGGTGGGTTGTGTGTGTTGGTGTGTGTGTGTGTTGGTGGGGTGTGTGTGTGTGTTTGGTGATCAGGATGTGTGTGTGTTGGTGGGGTGTTGTGTGTGTGTGTGTTGGGGTGATCAGAGATGTGTGTGTGTTGGTGGGTGTGTGTGTGTGTGTTGGGGTGATCAGGAGATGTGTGTGTGTGTTGGTGGGGTGTGTGTGTTGGTGGGTGTGTGTGTGTTGGTGGGTGTGTGTGTGCGTGTTGGTGGTGTGTGTTGGGGTGATCAGGAGTGTGTGTGTGTTGGTGGGTGTGTGTGTTGGTGGGGTGTGTGTGTGTTGGTGGTGTGTGTGTGTGTTGGTGGGTGTGTGTGTGTTGGTGGGGTTTGTGTGTGTGTGTGTTGGGTGTGTGTGTGTGTGTGCTGGGGTGGGCTGTGTGTGTGTTGGGTGTGTGTTGGTGGGGTGTGTGTGTGTTGGGTGTGTGTTGTGTGTGTGTGGGTGTGTGTTGTGTGTGTGTGTTGGCGGGCTATGTGTGTGTGCTGGGGTGATCAAGATATGTGTGTGTGTTGGGTGTGTGTTGGTGGGTGTGTGTGTGTTTGGGGTGATCAAGATATGTGTGTGTGTTGGGTGTGTGTTGGTGGGGTGTGTGTGTGTTTGGGGTGATCAAGATATGTGTGTGTGTTGGGTGTGTGTTGGTGGGTGTGTGTGTGTTTGGGGTGATCAGGCTGTGTCAGTGTTGGCAGGGAGTGGCATGTGTGCTGACTCTCAAGATTCCCCGTGTAGCTTTAACAGATTGTTTGGGCAAGCGCTGTTAGCGAGCACCTATGAAGGCCGCACGGCACACGAGGGGGTGGGTGGCTAACAATACGCTCGGTCACCATTGTCTCTCTAGGAGTAGCGATGTTTACTCCACACCGTACCAGGTACTCATTTGAGGCTGAGTCGACCTAGGTGAAGCCCAGGACCACTTCAAATAATCGTCACCCGTGTTGCCGTACAGTAGTAACCTCATGGATAATTGCACTGCACACGCCGACTGCGCATTCAGCTTGTACGCTTGCAAGTGTTGAGCAAAGGTGTTCTAATTATAGAATAATTGTAGATGTAGTGCTTGGGCAAGGGCGCGGATCTGAGTCAGTGGACTTATTCCAAATAAAAGAACGCGTCTCACTCTCCTACATCTCCCCTCTCAATTCACTCTACTCCCCTACACGCACTCTCCTGCTTCTCCCTCTAATTTCACTCTACTGCCCTCCACGCACTCTCCTACCTCTCCCCACTAATCTCACTCTACTCCCCTCCACGCACTCTCCCACCTCTCCCCTCTCATCTCACTCTACTACCCTCCACACACTCTCCCGCCTCTCCCCTCTCATCTCACCCTACCCACCTCCACGCACTCTCCCACCTCTCCCCTCTCATCTCACTCCACTCCCCTCCACGCACTCTCCTGCATCTACCCTCTCATCTCACTCCACTCCCCTCCACGCACTCTCCTACCTCTCCCCTCTCATCTCACTCCACTCCCCTCCACGCACTCTCCTACCTCTCCCCACTCATCTCACTCCACTCCCCTCCACGCACTCTCCTGCATCTACCCTCTCATCTCACTCCACTCCCTCCACGCACTCTCCTACCTCTCCCCACTCATCTCACTCCACTCCCATCCACGCACTCTCCTGCATCTACCCCCTCATCTCACTCCACTCCCCTCCACGCACTCTCCTACCTCTCCCCACTCATCTCACTCCACTCCCCTCCACGCACTCTCCTGCATCTACCCTCTCATCTCACTCTACTCCCCTCCACGCACTCTCCTACCTCTCTCCTCTCATCTCACTCTACTCCCCTCCACGAACTCTCCTACCTCTCCCCTCTCATCTCACTCTACTCCAGTCCATGCACTCTCCTAACTCTCCCTTCTCATCTCACTCTACTCCCCTCCACGCACTCTCCTGCCTCTCCTCTCTCATCTCACTCTACTCCAGTCCATGCACTCTCCTAACTCTCCCTTCTCATCTCACTCTACTCCCCTCCAACGCACTCTCCTACATCTCCCCTCTCATCTCACTCTACTCCCCTCCACGAACTCTCCTACCTCTCCCCTCTCATCTCACTCTATTCCAGTCCATGCACTCTCCTAACTCTCCCTTCTCATCTCACTCTACTCCCCTCCACGAACTCTCCTACCTCTCCCCTCTCATCTCACTCTACTCCAGTCCATGCACTCTCCTAACTCTCCCTTCTCATCTCACTCTACTCCCCTCCAACGCACTCTCCTACATCTCCCCTTTCAGCTCACTCTACTCCACTCCACGAACTCTCCTGCATCTCCCCTCTCATCTCACTCTACTCCCCTCCACGCTCTCTCCTGCCTCTCCCCTCTCATCTCACTCTACTCCCCTCCACGCACTCTCCTGCCTTTCATCTCACTCTACTCCCCTCCACGCACTCTCCTGCCTTTCCCCTCTCATCTCACTCTACTCCCCTCCACGCACTCTCCTGCCTCTCCCCTCTCATCTCACTCTACTCCCCTCCACGCACTCTGGCTGGTGTAGGGGTGGCTGGTGTAGGGGGTGGCTGGTGTAGGGGGTGGCTGGTGTAGGGGGTGGCTGGTGTAGGGGTGGCTGGTGTANGGGGAGGCTGGTGTAGGGGGAGGCTGGTGTAGGGGGTGGCTGGTGTAGGGGTGGCTGGTGTAGGGGTGGCTGGTGTAGGGGTTGGCTGGTGTAGGGGAGGCTGGTGTAGGGGAGGCTGGTGTAGGGGTGGCTGGTGTAGGGGTGGCTGGTGTAGGGGGTGGCTGGTGTAGGGGTGGCTGGTGTAGGGGAGGCTGTGTAGGGGGAGGCTGGTGTAGGGGAGGCTGGTGTAGGGGTGGCTGGTGTAGGGGTGGCTGGTGTAGGGGAGGCTGGTGTAGGGGAGGCTGGTGTAGGGGTGGCTGGTGTAGGGGTGGCTGGTGTAGGGGGGCTGGTGTANGGGGTGGCTGGTGTAGGGGGGGGGGGGTGGCTGGTGTAGGGGGTGGCTGGTGTAGGGGGTGGCTGGTGTAGGGGGGCTGGTGTAGGGGGGCTGGTGTAGGGGTGGCTGGTGTAGGGGTGGCTGGTGTAGGGGAGGCTGGTGTAGGGGTGGCTGGTGTAGGGGTGGCTGGTGTAGGGGAGGCTGGTGTAGGGGGAGGCTGGTGTAGGGGGTGGCTGGTGTAGGGGGGCTGGTGTAGGGGAGGCTGGTGTAGGGGGTGGCTGGTGTAGGGGGTGGCTGGTGTAGGGGGTGGCTGGTGTAGGGGTGGCTGGTGTAGGGGTGGCTGGTGTAGGGGTGGCTGGTGTAGGGGTGGCTGGTGTAGGGGTGGCTGGTGTAGGGGTGGCTGGTGTAGGGGTGGCTGGTGTAGGGGGTGGCTGGTGTAGGGGTGGCTGGTGTAGGGGGTGGCTGGTGTAGGGGTGGCTGGTGTAGGGGGTGGCTGGTGTAGGGGGTGGCTGGTGTAGGGGTGGCTGGTGTAGGGGGTGGCTGGTGTAGGGGTGGCTGGTGTAGGGGGTGGCTGGTGTAGGGGTGGCTGGTGTAGGGGTGGCTGGTGTAGGGGTGGCTGGTGTAGGGGTGGCTGGTGTAGGGGTGGCTGGTGTAGGGGTGGCTGGTGTAGGGGTGGCTGGTGTAGGGGTGGCTGGTGTAGGGGGTGGTTGCTGCTGCCACTAGAAACGACGGCGTTGGCCCTGGCGACTGCCGGACCGGCGGACCGGACCGACCGCTCCGTGGCCGCGCCTCTCATTCCTGCGTCGCTGGCGCGTGCCCGGGGCTCGGGCGAGTGTTGGGTGACTGTTAGGGCTGGGCTAGGGTTATGGGCTAGGGTTGGTGTTAGAGCTAGTGTTAGGGCTATGGTTAGAGTTAGGGCTAGGGTTGGTGTTAGAGCTAGGGTTAGTGTTAGAGCTAGGGTTGGTGTTAGAGGTAGGGTTAGTGTTAGAGCTAGGGTTGGTGTTAGAGCTCGGGTTAGTGTTAGAGCTAGGGTTAGTGTTAGAGCTAGGGTTAGTGTTAGAGCTAGGGTTAGTGTTAGAGCTAGGGTTGGTGTTAGAGGTAGGGTTAGTGTTAGAGCTAGGGTTAGTGTTAGAGCTAGGGTTGGTGTTAGAGCTAGGGTTAGTGTTAGGGCTAGGGTTAGTGTTAGAGCTAGGGTTAGTGTTAGAGCTAGGGTTAGTGTTAGAGCTAGGGTTGTGTTAGAGCTAGTGTTGGTGTTAGATGTAGGGTTAGTGTTAGAGCTGGGCTAGGTTAGGGCTAGGGTTGGTGTTAGAGCTAGGGTTGGTGTTAGAGGTAGGGTTAGTGTTAGAGCTAGGGTTAGTGTTAGAGCTAGGGTTGGTGTTAGAGCTAGGGTTGGTGTTAGAGGTAGGGTTAGTGTTAGAGCTAGGGTTAGTGTTAGAGCTAGGGTTGGTGTTAGAGTAGGGTTAGTGTTAGAGCTAGGGTTAGTGTTAGAGCTAGGGTTGGTGTTAGAGCTAGGGTTGGTGTTAGAGGTAGGGTTAGTGTTAGAGCTAGGGTTAGTGTTAGAGCTAGGGTTGGTGTTAGAGGTAGGGTTAGTGTTAGAGCTAGGGTTAGTGTTAGAGCTAGGGTTGGTATTAGAGGTAGGGTTAGTGTTAGAGCTAGGGTTAGTGTTAGAGCTAGGGCTGGTGTTAGAGCTAGGGTTGGTGTTAGAGCTAGGGTTAGTGTTAGGGCTAGGGTTAGTGTTAGAGCTAGGTTAGTGTTAGAGCTAGGGTTAGTGTTAGAGCTAGGGTTGGTGTTAGAGCTAGTGTTGGTGTTAGAGTAGGGTTAGTGTTAGAGCTGGGCTAGGGTTATGGGCTAGGGTTGGTGTTAGAGCTAGGGTTGGTGTTAGAGGTAGGGTTAGTGTTAGAGCTGGGCTAGGGTTATGGGCTAGGGTTGGTGTTAGAGCTGGGCTAGGGTTGGTGTTAGAGCTAGGGTTAGTGTTAGAGCTAGGGTTGGTGTTAGAGGTAGGGTTAGTGTTAGAGCTAGGGTTAGTGTTAGAGCTAGGGTTGGTGTTAGAGGTAGGGTTAGTGTTAGAGCTAGGGTTAGTGTTAGGGCTAGGGCTGGTGTTAGTGTTAGGGCTGGGGTTAGTGTTAGGGCTAGGGTTTGTGTTAGAGCTGGGCTAGTGTTAGGGTTAGTGCTGGGGTTAGTGTTAGGGCTAGGGTTATGGTTAGAGCTAGTGTTAGGGTTAGAGCTAGGGTTAGTGTTCGGGTTAGTATTAGGGCTGTCGCTAGTGTCAATCAATAACGTCACAAATCAGTTCTCTTAATGAGCCGCACGCGGCTCCCGACCTGCTGGGCTTAGCGTGCGCGTCGGTTGACGGGCAAATGCAGTGGCCACGTTGGAGGGGTTCCATCCTTCGGCTGTCGCTCCACAATTAGCCTCGACCACAGGCCGCAACAGTCACCCCCAACGCCTTCGCCATCCACCATCATCCCCCGCCCACCCAAACCACCAAACATTCGTGACCCACTCACCACGACTGCAAACAGACGCGCTGGTGCGACACTCACCCCCCACAGCTGCCCCCATACCCCTGGGCGACAGCGTCTCTCGACTCGAATACTCGAACCGCAGGAGACATGCGTGACGACCGCCTTGCCTCCACAACAAGCGCACAGAGTCCACGGGTAGCTGCCGGCAAGAGGTCACACTCGCGACCTCAGGCAGAAAGATGCGCCCTGGGTTCAATGCCCGAGTTAAGCGCCTCTCTGTGCGGAGAGTCTCTCTGTGCGGAGAGTCTCTCTGTGCGGAGAGTCTCTCTGTGCGGAGAGTCTCTCTGTGCGGAGAGTCTCTCTGTGCGGAGCGTCTCTCTGTGCGGAGAGTCTCTCTGGGTGGAGAGTCTCTCTGGGTGGAGTGTCTCTCTGTGCGGAGAGTCTCTCTGGGTGGAGAGTCTCTCTGGGTGGAGTGTCTCTCTGTGCGGAGTGTCTCTCTGTGCGGAGTGTCTCTCTGTGCGGAGTGTCTCTCTGTGCGGAGTGTCTCTCTGTGCGGAGTGTCTCTCTGTGCGGAGAGTCTCTCTGTGCTGAGAGTCTCTCTGTGCGGAGAGTCTCTCTGTGCGGAGTGTCTCTCTGTGCGGAGTGTCTCTCTGTGCGGAGTGTCTCTCTGTGCGGAGTGTCTCTCTGTGCGGAGTGTCTCTCTGTGCGGAGTGTCTCTCTGTGCGGAGAGTCTCTCTGTGCTGAGAGTCTCTCTGTGCGGAGAGTCTCTCTGTGCGGAGTGTCTCTCTGTGCGGAGTGTCTCTCTGTGCGGAGTGTCTCTCTGTGCGGAGTGTCTCTCTGTGCGGAGTGTCTCTCTGTGCGGAGTGTCTCTCTGTGCGGAGTGTCTCTCTGTGCGGAGAGTCTCTCTGTGCTGAGAGTCTCTCTGTGCGGAGAGTCTCTCTGTGCGGAGTGTCTCTCTGTGCGGAGTGTCTCTCTGTGCGGAGTGTCTCTCTGTGCGGAGTGTCTCTCTGTGCGGAGTGTCTCTCTGTGCGGAGTGTCTCTCTGTGCGGAGTGTCTCTCTGTGCGGAGTGTCTCTCTGTGCGGAGTGTCTCTCTGTGCGGAGTGTCTCTCTGTGCGGAGTGTCTCTCTGTGCGGAGTGTCTCTCTGTGCGGAGAGTCTCTCTGTGCTGAGAGTCTCTCTGTGCGGAGAGTCTCTCTGTGCGGAGTGTCTCTCTGTGCGGAGTGTCTCTCTGTGCGGAGTGTCTCTCTGTGCGGAGTGTCTCTCTGTGCGGAGTGTCTCTCTGTGCGGAGTGTCTCTCTGTGCGGAGTGTCTCTCTGTGCGGAGTGTCTCTCTGTGCGGAGTGTCTCTCTGTGCGGAGTGTCTCTCTGTGCGGAGTGTCTCTCTGTGCGGAGTGTCTCTCTGTGCGGAGAGTCTCTCTGTGCTGAGAGTCTCTCTGTGCGGAGAGTCTCTCTGTGCGGAGTGTCTCTCTGTGCGGAGTGTCTCTCTGTGCGGAGTGTCTCTCTGTGCGGAGTGTCTCTCTGTGCGGAGTGTCTCTCTGTGCGGAGTGTCTCTCTGTGCGGAGTGTCTCTCTGTGCGGAGTGTCTCTCTGTGCGGAGTGTCTCTCTGTGCGGAGTGTCTCTCTGTGTCGAGTCTGCATTACTCTGCGCTCTCCCTCCCGCTCTACGCGCGTCTCATCAACATCCTTCATTGACTCGCTCCTGCCTGACTCTCCGACCTCTCATCTCACTCTACTCCCTCCACGCACTCTCCTGCCTGACTCTCCGACCTCTCATCTCACTCTACTCCCCTCCACGCACTCTCCTGCCTGACTCTCCGACCTCTCATCTCACTCTACTCCCCTCCACGCACTCCCCTACCTCTCCCCTTCATCTCACTCTACTCCACTCCACGCACTCTCCTACCTCTCATCTCACTCTACTCCCCTCCACGCACTCTCCTGCCTCTCCCCTCTTATCTTACTCTACTCCCCACCCACGCACTCTCCTAACTCTCCTCCTCTCATCTCACTCTACTCCCTTCCACGCACTCTCCTGCCTCTCCCCTCTCACCCCACTCTACTCCCTTCCACGCATTCTCCTGCCTCTCCCCTCTCATCTCACTCTACTCCCCTCCACGCACTTTCCTACCTCTCCCTCTCATCTCTACTCCCCTCCACGCACTCTCCTGCCTCTCCCCTCTCATCTCACTCTATTCCCCTCCACGCACTCTCCTGCCTCTCCCCTGTCATCTCACTCTACTTTCCTCCACGCACTCTCCTACCTCTCCTCTCTCCTCTCACTCTAATCCCCTCCACGCACTCTCCTACCTCTCCCCTCTCATCTCACTCTACTCCCTACACGCACTCCCCTACCTCTCCCCTCTCATCTCACTCTACTCCCCTCCACGCACTCTCCTGCCTCTCCCCTCTCATCTCACTCTATTTTCCTCCACGCACTCTCCTACCTCTAGTATCTCCTCTCACTCTAATCCCCTCCACGCACTCTCCTACCTCTCCGACCTCTCATCTCACTCTACTCCCCTCCACGCACTCCCTACCTCTCCCCTTCATCTCACTCTACTCCACTCCACGCACTCTCCTACCTCTCATCTCACTCTACTCCCCTCCACGCACTCTCCTGCCTCTCCCCTCTTATCTTACTCTACTCCCCACCCACGCACTCTCCCAACTCTCCTCCTCTCATCTCACTCTACTCCCCTCCACGCACTCTCCTGCCTCTCCCCTCTCACCCACTCTACTCCCTTCCACGCATTCTCCTGCCTCTCCCTCTCATCTCACTCTACTCCCCTCCACGCACTTTCCTACCTCTCCCCTCTCATCTCACTCTACTCCCCTCCACGCACTCTCCTGCCTCTCCCCTCTCATCTCACTCTATTCCCCTCCACGCACTCTCCTGCCTCTCCCCTGTCATCTCACTCTACTTTCCTCCACGCACTCTCCTACCTCTCCTCTCTCCTCTCACTCTAATCCCCTCCACGCACTCTCCTACCTCTCCCCTCTCATCTCACTCTACTCCCTCCACGCACTCTCCTACCTCTCCCCTCTCATCTCACTCTACTCCCCTCCACGCCCTCTCCTGCCTCTCCCCTCTCATCTCACTCTACTCCCCTCCACGCACTCTCCTGCCTCTCCCATCTCGTCTCACTCTACTCCCTCCACGCACTACCCTACCTCTCCCCTTCATCTCACTCTACTCCACTCCACGCACTCTCCTACCTCTCATCTCACTCTACTCCCCTCCACGCACTCTCCTACCCTCCCCTCTCATCTCACTCTACTCCCTCCACGCACTCTCCTGCCTCTCCCTTTCATCTTACTCTACTCCCCACCCACGCACTCTCCTAACTCTCCTCCTCTCATCTCACTCTACTCCCCTCCACGTACTCTCCTGCCTCTCCCCTCTCACCCTACTCTACTCCCTTCCACACACTCTCCTGCCTCTCCACTCTCACCCCACTCTACTCCCCTCCACGCACTTTCCTACCTCTCCCCTCTCATCTCACTCTACTCCCCTCCACGCACTCTCCTGCCTCTCCCCTCTCATCTCACTCTATTCCCCTCCACGCACTCTCCTGCCTCTCCCTGTCATCTCACTCTACTTTCCTCCACGCACTCTCCTACCTCTCCTCTCTCCTCTCACTCTAATCCCCTCCACGCACTCTCCTACCTCTCCCCTCTCATCTCACTCTACTCCCTCCACGCACACTCCTGCCTCTCCCCTCTCATATCACCCTACTCCCCTCTACGCACTCTCCTACCTCTCCCCTCTCATCTCACTCTACTCCCCTCCACGCACTCTCCAACCTCTCCCCTCTCATCTCACTCTACTTCCCTCCACGCACTCTCCTGCCTCTCCCATCTCGTCTCACTCTACTCCCCTCCACGCACTCTCCTACCTTTCCCCTCTCATCTCACTCTACTCCCTCCACGCACTCTCCTGCCTCTCCCTCTCATCTCACTCTACTCCCTCCACGCACTCTCCTACCTCTCCCTCTCATCTCACTCTACTCCCCTCCACGCACTCTCCTGTCTCTCCCTCTCATCTCACTCTACTCCCCTCCACGCACTCTCCTACCTCTCCCTATCACCCCACTCTACTCCCCTCTACGCACTCTCCTACCTCTCCCCTCTCGTCTCACTCTACTCCCTCCACGCACTACCCTACCTCTCCCCTTCATCTCACTCTACTCCACTCCACGCACTCTCCTACCTCTCATCTCACTCTACTCCCCTCCACGCACTCTCCTGCCTCTCCCCTTTCATCTTACTCTACTCCCCACCCACGCACTCTCCTACCTCTCCCCTCTCATCTCACTCTACTTCCCTCCACGCACTCTCCTGCCTCTCCCCTCTCATCTCACTCTACTTCCCTCCACGCACTCTCCTGCCTCTCCCCTCTCATCTCACTCTATTCCCCTCCACGCACTCTCCTGCCTCTTTCCTCTCATCTCACTCCCCTCCACGCACTCTCCTGCCTCTCCCCTCTCATCTCACTTTACTTCCCTCCACGCACTCTCCTACCTCTCTCCTCTCATCTCACTCCCCTCCACGCACTCTCCTGCCTCTCCCCTCTCATCTCACTCTACTCCCCTCCACGCACTCTCCTACCTCTCCCCTCTCATCTCACTCTACTCCCCTCCACGCACTCTCCTACCTCTCTCATCTCACTCTACCCCCTCCACGCACTCTCCTACCTCTCCCCTCATCTCACTCTACTCCCCTCCACGCACTCTCCTACCTCTCCCCTCTCATCTCACTCTACTCCCCTCCACGCACTCTCCTGTCTCTCCCCTCTCATCTCACTCTACTCCCCTCCACGCACTCTCCTACCTCTCCCCTCTCACCCCACTCTACTCCCCTCTACGCACTCTCCTACCTCTCCCCTCTCATCTCACTCTACTCCCCTCCACGCACTCTACCTCTCCCCTCTCATCTCACTCTACTCCCCTCCACGCACTCTCCTACCTCTCCGACCTCTCATCTCACTCTACTCCCCTCCACGCACTCTCCTACCTCTCCGACCTCTCATCTCACTCTACTCCCCTCCACGCACTCTCCTGCCTCTCTCCTCTCATCTCACTCTACTCCCCTCCACGCACTCTCCTACCTCCCCCTCAACTCCGCGCGATCCACCAACCAACCCTTCCCCGCTCCCCCTAGGTCGACTCAGCCTGAAGTGAGTACTGTGCCTGTGGCGGTGCAAAAAGCATCAGCACTTCATAGACGTATCCGCGCCCACCTTAATAGGCCCCGCTTGCGAACATCACACTCGCCCCAGCAGGCTGCCGAGTCTATAAGGGGATCATTGTCTTTGTGATTTTTTTTTCTGAGCAGCAAGACACCTGGGGAGGTTTTGCGTNGGGGGGGGGAGACGTGGGTCACGTGACGCATATTTTATGCAAATTAAACCCTGGGGGAGGGGTTGGCGGGAGACGTGGAGGGGGTGATGGGGGCGAGGGTAGGGGGGGGTTGGTGGGGAGACGTGGAGGGGGTGATGGGGGCGAGGGTAGGGGGGGGTGGCGGGAGACGTGGAGGGGTGATGGGGGGCGAGGGTGGGAGGAGGGAGGGGTTGGCGGGGAGACTTGGAGGGGGTGATGGGGGGCGAGGGCGGGAGGAAGGAGGGGTTGGCGGGGAGACTTGGAGGGGTGATGGGGGGCGAGGGTTGGAGGAAGGAGGAGCGGCTTCTCTCGTGAGAGGCCCATTTCACGTCCCATCAGCAGATCTCGCGGGCGAGATGAAGGCAGGCCGCGTGCTATGATGGGAGGGTCGGCCACGGGCCGGCTGTGTGTTAGGTAGCAGAGGGCCGTGCAGCAACATCGCATTGCACCCAATTAGCACGGCTGACTACGTACGGTGCAAAACAAGTTAAACTTACTACATACCATTGCTGTCAACCCATACGGTTTACCCCTATTCTTGTACAGGGAATTTATTTCTGGCCATATAATTTACAAAAAAACGTGTTTCTCCCTTGTGATAGGACTTTGTAGGATGAACGCTGAGATCTATAAGGGCACGGGGTGACCAATAAGGTCTGAATTGGTCTGTAATGAGGTAGGGGCACTGATAATGGGTTGACAGGTATGGTATACATATGTAATGCCAGTAGAGTTCATCCACGGTGAGAATTGACTAGTGGCCACGGGAGGTAATGGCAGGGGAGTCAGCTTGTAGTGTGAATGGACTAGTGGCCACGGGAGATAATGACAGGGGAGTCAGCGTGCAGTGCGAATGGACTAGTGGCCACGGGAATGATCGAGAATAGGGACGTGGCCAGTTGACGTCAGAGGACAGGTGGTCTCGGGCAGCAGGAAGGATCGAGAATAGGGGCGTGGCCACGCACAGTATATAAGGAGAGTAAGCGGAAGGCACGGGGCTGCTGATGTTGGGGTCTCCGCCTGTGCAAGTGAACGTTTCTTTAAAAACACATTTCTGCGGAGGGAGCTGGTAGGAACGTTGGGTTGCTTGGTCAATGGCCAGGGTCAACGGCGGCGTGGTGTATTCCGCAAATATGCCCGACTGTGGGCGGGCACAAGCCGGCGTGATTAGGTTAAACGTTGAGTTTTATAAGGGCACCACGGGTGACCAGCCCCTCCCCACCCAGCCCCACTCCTCCCACCCCACCCAGCCCACCCTCCCCACCCAGCCCTCCCTACTCTCCCCACCCAGCCTCCCCACCCTCCCACCCAGCCCTCCCCACCTTCCCCTCCCCAACCAGCCCCTCTCAACCCTCCCCTCCCACCTAGCCCTCCCTCCCACCCAGCCCCTCCCTGCACGACAGACGGACGGACACAATAATCCCCTGTTGGCTGGTGTAACCAGGAGGTTCCTACCAGTAAAATAAACCATCTCAATAAAGTGTGCCAAGTCATCATTACACATATGTTGTCATGTAAAATGGATCACGATGGTGCGTACTGCTACGTGCTGTAAAACAAGGAATTATGGGTGCCGAGGCAAGCACACCGTGCAGTACCATACAGTGGGTCACTAGGGGCGTGTTACCGGGTGCAAGCAGAGAGAGGCTGATGAGTCCTATCGACAGAGTAGGGAATAGCAGCCACTCCCCAGTGCAGCGAGTAATTGCCACATACTTGGTCACTGGGAGCGTGGTGAGGGCTGCTGGTGGAAGGGGACATATGAGGACGAGTCACCCCGGCATCGGGTGAAGCACGTGATGGGCCGGGGTGATGAATGGGGGATAAAGTGACCGAGGGGACATGAGAAGTGTAGCCAGGAATCGTCTAGAGAGTTCCCGAAGTTAAGGGCGGAGCCGGGCAGGTCGCTGGTGCAAGGTCGTCTGGAACCTTCGGGAATGTCCAAAGGGGGCGTGACCGAGGGTGGAGCCAGGCCGCGCCGAGAGGGATTAAAGGGAAGCCCCGATCGAATATGTCTGCAGGTGAAGTGGAACCCGTGCCACGTCTTCGTCTCTGTCTCTGACGTCGTGGGTCAGACAGCACGTTGGCTGTTCTCACCCGGTAGTAGTTATCCCGTCTGTGAAAGAGATAGGCGTGTCATAGTCCCGTGTGTAACGAGTGTAAGAGTCAGGTGTATTGTCGTCCCATGTGTAACGGTATTATGTAGCGTAGAATAAACGTTGTTACCTCCTGAATAGTGTCTCCGAAGTGACTCACTACACATACGTGGCTGTACTGAGCGGTGTTGCGCTTCTATGCTCCCAAAGGGCGTCATCATTGGGTCTTTCCCCCTTCTTTGAAAGGGGGAAAGACCCAATGATGACCCCCCCCCCCCCCCGGGTCCGTGAAAAAATTGTCTTCCACGAAACCAGTCCCTGGTGCCAAAACTGTTGGGGACCGCTGCCCTAAGACACGTGACAGGCCCAAAATATCCTCCCACTTTGACGCCCCTCGAGCGTTCATCCGGTTAGTCTTAGTTCATCCCTGGTTCTGGCTTCGCAGACATCCTGGCGACTGATGTAATAACTCACCCATGGAATAACTCCCTCCCAGGGATCCGGAGGACATCCCAAGATTTGTGTGAGCACAGACCCACCTAATTGCCCCTCGATGTGGTTTGTGTGTGTGTGTGTCTAGCCACGTGTTGATTGTGAAACGACCTTCCTCCCTCTGAGTGTTCGTGTATCGGTTTATCGTTTGTCCTATTGAGCCCGGGTTGGCCAAGTTCGAGTCCCACTCGCAATCAACACAGCGGCGGTTCTCTGAACTGCTCCTGCCCCCCCACTAAGTCGCCAATACCTTAATATGAACACGTTCCTTCGGAGTGGGCAGGTAGGAACTTGGTTGGACGGCGCATTCGTGCGATCCGTGTCACGCGGCGCAAGCTGCGTGGGGCGGCGCGTCACGTGGTGCTGAGCCCGCCCGAAGCGCTCTATGAAATACAATTCGAGGGCGTGGCTATGCACGACAGACAAATAATCCCTGGTGGACAGTGTGCAACTTATTCCTACCTGTAATACCTGGTGCAGCATGTCATATAGCCACTGACAAGACAAATGCGGTCGGGCACGGCTCTGATTATACCCCTTGAATACGTATTATTTTTGGTCGTGGAGGATTGGCATAATTCGTCGTATGTATAGTGTCCTGAATGATCCTTAGGTTCAATACTGCAATACATTTCCATAATTTGTTATCAAGTGTATATGCTTAACCCAGACCTCATGGCACTCATGTATTTATAAGTGAATGTATTGTCATTAACAATATATCTTATCCCCGAAGTTAACGTTTAAAACCATGATGTTTAAGAATATTTGTATGTTGTGATTGTCATTTGAACGCTTCTACTGTAGTAATAGGTTTTTACGCCTTTTGGCGCTTCTACTGTATTTGCCCCCGGGTAGACAGCGAGTTGTGGTGTTTTGCCACGGGTTCCTCCCTTTCGTCAATTTCTGCTCGGTCCTTTGGAGGTGCTAATGCCACACCCCGTCCGTAAAGTTCTCTTTCAGAAATTTCCCTGGGTCACTCAGGACGCACGGATTCCACATATTTGTCGACATGGAGCTATGACATTAAAATAGACATTATCACACTTAATATTTTTTTGGGAAAAGGAATATATACGCCACTGTTCTGGACTTACCACTCCAATCCGTGGAAGACTCGACACGGGGTGATGATGGGTTTAGAATTGGAGGTGGTTATACCACAGTTCTGTGACGTCTGTATATTGCTCGCTAGCGCAAACGAACATCGCTTTTCAGGAGGCTCCTGCACGTTCCCTCTTGTTTCAACACGTGTTTGCCGATCGCCGGACTGATGCAGCCTTGAAACCGGTGATCCGGCAAACGCCGAATTACACAACTCGCTTTTCGCCAGATCGCACTGCATATTTTCTATATTATTAGTTATTGGTCATGAAAAATGTATATACGTGCCGTATTTTCATTCAGTTGTAAGTAGTATATAATATACTGTATATATATTTGACACTGAAATCAAGAATAGCTAGATTTTTTTCATGCACATGGTTCCGATCGCCAAACCGGTACAGCCTTTGGAGCAGTTTTCCAGATCGGTCCGGGACTACCGGATGTTGGCAGCCGGATAATCGATGATATCCTGTAAGTTGAAATTTTTTCGCACCGTACGTAGGCAACCGTGCCGAATCGGTTCACCGTGTTCTGCAGCGCAAGGCCGCTAACCACCGCGCCACCACTGCCCGTATAACAAAAACCCTCGAGGCACTCGGCAAAAACACGGCCGTTTGCGTGTGCGTGTTGCTTTACAAGGAAGCATGTAACAAGGCGACGTTTTGGGGCGAATGCCCTTCACAGCACACAGGAGGTGGACGGCACCGGACACGGGAGACGCACAACATCGTCATCGACGGCGTTGTTTTATTGTTCACAACGGAGATGGCCTTGTCTGGTTTGTCAAGCGGACAAAATACAAAAAAAGAATTTACGTTGAGAACAGCAGCCGAGGGGGTCGGGGTTCTCTGCGCGTGGCTGTATCGTCGCACACGACGGCGGTGGCAAGACGTGGCTCAGGAGCTCGATGTCGAGTTTTGTTGCTGCTGGCCACGACGGGAGGGCTTCAGCAGAGAGGGCGCTCGTGCCGAGTCGCCGTTCCTCCGTTAAAGGAGTGCAGGCCACCGCGGTGTTACTCTACACGCGTGAGTTGCTTGGCCACGAATCTTACGACTGTGGCTGCCAATTCAATACGTATATTATGTATCTCTATGTGTCTCTACGGGTTTACTGTATGGTCCATGGTTTGGAATGCATGGCCACAACCACACGATTGCGTCAATGAGGTTGTACCGTCGCCATCTCTTCGGCATCAACTCACAGCGTGGTTTGGTACCGGCCCCCTGCACGCTTCATCGTTTCCACTCATCGACAAATCACCGGTTTTGAACGATTCCATTCAGGTACCGTGGCTTACATTCCCCGCCGCATCCAATGCGGATCGGCAAACCCGGGGATTATAATTTGGCAGCCGGCACCCTTAGCCATAGTTCCCACCTCCAGGATATCTCCACCCCTCCCTCCCACTCCCTCTCTCTCCAGTGTAGCAGGCAGCGATGAGCATCAATGTTCACCGAGCTGGCCTGGGAGTAATCATTACCAGCGTAAGGCACTACCACGAGAGTGCAAAATGTAACTGAAACACCTTATCCACGTCAATCTTATATTGTCATACCTTATATTACTATGATCTCTACAATGCTGGTTTCTATGAATATAGGCTACAATAGCCTGCTATGGATGGGCATACTTTGTACTCTAGTGGTAGTGCCTTATGCCAACAATTAAAAAGCCAATATCACCATGAACAGGTTGCTGTGAATGTGAGGTAAGAGGACAAAACTAGGAATGCAAAACAACTCCTGGAACGGCGTTCCCAAATATTCCGGTCAAATTGGAATCTCTGGGAATGACGATGCCCCAACTGGAGATGTGGGGGTGGTGTGGGGTAAGGGGTGGGTGGTGGGGAGGGGCTACCCCCTCCCTCCCCCCTCCTCCTCCTACTCCGTCTACTTCTTCTTGGCCGCGGCAACTTTGCCCTTGGCCTTGACCTTGGGGGGTCCTGGTGGCCCACAAAGAAGTCATTGCAGTTGATGGCCAGGCCTGCGATCATGATGACAAACTCCTGGAAGTCCAACTGCTGGTCGCCGTTCGTATCCAGGTCCTTCATGGTCTTGTCCAGGGAATCGGTCTTCTGGGCTCCCTGAGGGCACTGCACACACCGCGGATTGTGGGGTGGGGGGGGAAGAGGGGGGGTGAGCGGTGGGTTCGTGTGTGTAGGTGTGCGTGAGTGTGTGCGTGCGTGCACGAGTGTGTGCGTGCGAGTGCGTGTGTGCATGAGTGTGTGCGTGCGAGTGCGTGCGAGTGTAGATGGTTATCAGAGTTTGATTTCCGCTCACGACCAATACCAGTGGCGATTATCAGAACCGGTCCTGGGCCTCCTCTAGGTCGACTCAGCATCAAATGAGTATAAACATTGCCACGAGGGAGCAAAGACGGCCGGGCGTGGTGTTGGCCACCTACACCCTCATGTGCCATACCGGCCTTCATAGGTGCTCGCTAACAGCACTTGACCCAACATGGAAGGTGGAGGGGAGTAGAGTGAGATGAGAGGGAGAGGTGGGAGAGTGCGTGGAGGGGAGTAGAGCGAGATGAGAGGGAGGCTGTAGCCACAGATGAAGTCATCGTTGGCGAAAATCTGTGACCCGTGGACAACGACCCGGCCCCCTCGCGTTGCCATCCCCCTCTCCCCATCCCCCACCGTGCCCCCCCTCTGCCCCAGGAGGCCCTACCAGTGTGGGGAGCTCGGCGGTGATGAGCTTCTTGAGCTCGGCCTTGCTCAGGGTGTACTTGTCGTTGTCCTCGCGCGCGTACGAGTGGAACAGCTTGATCAGCTGCTCCATGGCACACTCCAGTTTCGACATGGCTGCTACGACTGAGGAGGGGGGGTGACAGGGAGCGGGGGGGGGAGCATGGAAATTGCATCTCAAATCGCGCTGCAGAAACCGCAGTCAACCACGACAGCCAGAAACAAGGTTCCACTGATAAACTACCCGTGCTCTGTGGGGCCGTCCATAAATGACGTCACTAACCTGGGGGGGGGGGTCAGACATTTGTGACGATGTGTGATGAGAAATGTGACGTCACATCAAAATGCGCAACTTTAAATAAGTATAGACAACACGTTCTACTTAATTAAATATACTTTTTAATAAATGTTTTCTCCTACAACATCAGAGTGCAGCGCCACATTAAATACGCACTACAATGACAATAGTTTAAAGCGATTTGAAGCANTTTTATTTTTTTCGGAGGGGCAGAGCTTTGTGACGTCATATTTGAGGGGGGAGTCTGACTTTTGTGACGCGCGTGACGAAGGTGGGGGGGGGGCGGTGTCAAAAATCGTCCAAAATCGCGTGACGTCATTTATGGTCCTCTGTTGGGATGTTCGACCAAGAACTGAGCTCGCGAGTTGTGTTCACGTGAGAGCGAAGGTGCAGCCCCTGCAATTGCCGGTGTCGCGCTCCTGCTGGCGGATGGGCGTGCACGAGGGGAAGCTCTCGACAGCCCCATTAGGAGGCGACCTTGGCCTACTCTCAGGCCGCCACGGTGGCTAGATGTTAACTAGCTCGCCTGGTGTGCAGGAGGTCGTGGGTTCGATCCCGACCCTGACGTCTGCTGCTGTATATTTCGAGTTTGCGTGTCTCTCTGCCCGTGGGTCACGTGGATTGTCCTCCGGGTTCTCCGCTTTTTCCCTCCAGATTTAAAATCCACACGCGTTTAGAGTGTTTGGGACGCGATAAGCTACTCAGTTGAGCTTACAGCTCAGTGGGCCTAACCTAGTAAACATAATTTATTTGTAAATTTGTAGTTGACTCTTTTTGCACGCTGGCCAGACGTCCCAACGCGCGGGACACGTGGCACTGGCCCTCTCTCTCCAAATCGCGCTACGGGAAATTCTCTGGATCGTCGACTGCGAATCTGGACGGCGCGTCAGCGCGCCATGAACGCCTCCCGCGCGGTATTCGCCGGGGCGGCGCTCGGATCGCAACCGCGAACCCCCTACAACGAAGCGGCCGCTCCCGCTCGGCCGTGGCCACCAGTTTTTGTCGTTTCCTTTATTTTTGGGAGGGGTCGGAAAGCCTGCGTCGGCCACGCACGCGCACAGCGAGTGACACACCCACTACAAAAAAGACAAAGATCCCCCCCCCCCTGTGTAGCCTACACAGGATGTTGGGGCAAGTGCTGTTAGCGAGCGCCTTTGAAGGTCGGAACGGCGCGCGAGATGGGCAACCGCCAGAACCTCGCCCGCCGCCTCCGTCTCCCCAGCGCTGATGTTCACACAAAACAACACCGCTTCAGCTGTTGATTTAAGGCTGAGTCGACGTAGCGGAGACACAGGACCAGTTTATAGTTCCTGCACCACAGCTCCTGTCAGCCTGCACTACAGCTCCTGTCACCCTGCACCACAGCTCCTGCCCCCCTGCACCACAGCCCTGTCACCTGCACCACGGCTCCTGTCACCCTGCACTACAGCTCCTGTCACCCTGCACCACAGCTCCTGTCACCCTGCACCACAGCCCCTGTCACCCTGCACCACAGCCCTGTCACCCTGCACCACGGCTCCTGTCACCCTGCACCACCGCTCCTGTCACCCTGCACCACAGCTCCTGTCACCCTGCACTACAGCTCCTGTCACCCTGCACCACAGCTCCTGTCACCCTGCACCACAGCTCCTGTCACCCTGCACCACCGCTCCTGTCACCCTGCACCACAGCTCCTGTCACCCTGCACCACGGCTCCTGTCACCCTGCACCACGCTCCTGTCACCCTGCACCACCGCTCCTGTCACCCTGCACCACAGCTCCTGTCACCTGCACCACAGTCCTGTCACCCTGCACCACAGCTCCTGTCACCCTGCACCACAGCTCCTGTCACCCTGCACCACAGTCCCTGTCACCCTGCACCACAGCTCCTGTCACCCTGCAATACAGCCCTGTCACCTGCACCACAGCTCCTGTCACCCTGCACCACAGCTCCTGTCACCCTGCACCACAGTCCTGTCACCCTGCACCACAGCTCCTGTCACCCTGCAATACAGCCCTGTCACCTGCACCACAGCTCCTGTCACCCTGCACTACAGCTCCTGCACCCTGCACTACAGCTCCTGTCACCCTGCACTACAGCTCCTGTCACCCTGCACTACAGCTCTTGTCACCTGCACTACAGCTCCTGCCACTACTGCAGCTGCTGTCACCCTGCACCACAGCTGCTGTCACCCTGCACTACAGCTCCTGCCACTACACTTCAACGCACTCCGACTTCTGACGGACACTCTTCAAGGCCCACCTCTTGCTTGGCTCTGCGACTCCCAAGCGTCACGCGGTCATTTGATGATCCGTTCCATTGTTACGCGTTACGAGTGGCAGCAGGCATTGTTTGTGATCATCAATTCATCCATTCTGCCATCGTCATATCCATCATACTAAAAAGTAAATTCTCCATCATTATTGCCATCATCGCCATCTTCATCATCATCTTCATCTCCACCACCATCTCCACCATCATCTCCATCATCATCATCTCCACTGCCACCATCAAACTGTCCACCACCACCACCCACCACCGTCGTCACCATCGTTGCGCCGCTCCCATGAGGCCAGCCAGACCTCAGGGTGTGGCCCGGGAGGGAGGGGTGGGTGGAGGGTGGGAGATCCCCCCCACCACCCCCCCCACCACCCCCCACCACCCCGGGTCTACACAGCGCGTGGCGGTGGGAGGGACATGGCTGGGACACGCCTACCGGGGGGCGTGTCCTGCGCGTCGTGACGTCGTGACGTCACGACGCGCGGTGTTGCTGCGATTGTGGACGTGCAACCCTGGCAGACGAGAGGGACCGCACGGGAAAAATCAGCCCCGTAGAGACACACACACAGAGACACACGCACAAAGACACACGCACAGAGAGACACAGAGAGACACACAGAGAGACACACAGAGACACACGCACACACACAGAGACACACACAGAGACACACAGAGAGACACACACGCACAGAGACACAGAGAGACACGCACAGAGACACAGAGAGACACACACAGAGATGCAGAGACACACAGAGACACACACACAGAGACGCACGCACAGAGACACAGAGAGACACGCACACAGAGACACACAGAGAGAGAGACACACGCACAGAGACACACACACAGAGACACACACAGAGACACACACAGATTGCATAGGAGATGCTCAGAGACTCATTGGAGGTGCGTTAAAGAAAAGGAGCCGTGCGAGTGTGGCGATGCAACACAAACTATGGACCTCACGGTAAACCCACGGGGAGGTCTGCGCGCCTTCGTGTGTACGTTGAACTTCTTTCGCACCGTACGTAGCCGACCGTGCTAATCGGAGGCGCGGGACGGGTCAGCAAACTAAACGCAGAAAGCGGTTCAACGGAGGAGGAGGAACAGCGGGCACGATGCGCGAACTCTCCCTGCTGAAGCCCTCTCGCCAGGACCTCGATGTTTGACATCGAGCACCCGAACATGCCCTCAAGAGGGCAAGACGAGAATGCTGCAGGCGTAACGTGGACTACAACAACGAGCAGTTCAACTCGCCGTGCATGCGGCTCTACATTCCCACAGCAGTCGCGCGCACTCCGTGCAGATGCACGTGCACAGGCCAGGCGCCTCTCTGCATACCAGAACGCAGGAAAGTGGCACTTTCACCAAACACACGGTGTGTGTGGTGTGTGCGTGGCCTTAAAAACGGGGATAATAAATAATAGGCGACGTTTCGGGCAACGGACCTTCTTGTTCTATTGGAGGGCCATTGTCCCGAATCGTCGCCCTTTATGGATCAGCCATCGGTGTTATTGACACGGAACGATTTGAGCGGTTTGCTCGTCCTCGATGTTGTCGTCGTCTGTGCTTGTGCGCCACCGCTCAACGCAGCAGCAGCAGCAGCAAGCAGTCGACACAGCGTGGCGACGGTACATCGATCCGGGAATCCATCGGAGACGTGGAGGCGAATCGTCACACCCTTGGCAAGAGGCCTGGAATTCGTGTGGCGGCGGCGGCGACTCATCGATCTTCAAGCCAAGATATCAAACTCGCATTGTGCACAACGCCACCCCAGAACACCAACAACACGAAAAACCCTAAAACGCGATTACCCGAAGCCAGTGGTCCTTAACCTTGACTGCAGCCTTGCACCCCTCGGTTTCTCAAGCGTTAACAAATGTAATAATATTAAGACATAGGTACGATGAAACAAAGTAAACGTGTTACTTACGGTGCCCGCGATTAATGATTTAGCTTCGAAAATAAATCAGGCCACGTCTCGCACCCCCAGAAAGGGGCATCTCGCACCCCAGCGGGTGTAGCGTGCACCCCAGGTTTAGTAGAACGATTGCCAAGCCCCAGCCAGTCCCCCCCCCCACTGCTTACCCCAGCACCACGACTGAACTACTAATACCCTTAGCTCCTTAACACCAGAAACAGAATATTTATACTGGAGGAATCCGATGAGCTATAAAGCAATTTTATCACGGATGTCCAGTAGTACTCACCCGAATGCTATGACACCAGCCATTCACCTAACGCGAGTACTCACTCTAACCCCAAACTTACACAACCCTAAACACGAACCCCTAACCTCTGGTGCTAAGCCAGACACGAACTCCCGAACCACTGCCCTCGGACTGGCCCAGCCTACCCCACTATCCTTAACCCACTAACCCACCAACCCTAATTTACTATCCCCATCCACCATCCCAAACACTAACCCACTATCCTTAACCCCAACTCATTGGCCCTAACCCGCCAATACAAACCCACTAACCCACCATCCTTCACCCACTAACCCACCATCCCTAATTTACTATCCCTCAATCCACCATCCCAAACACTAACCCACCATCCTTAACCCCAACTCATTGGCCCTAACCCGCCAATACAAACCCACTAACCCACCATCCTTCACCCACTAACCCACCATCCATAATTTACTATCCCAAATCCACCATCCCAAACACTAACCCACTTTCCCGAATCTTAACTCACTATCCTTAACCCACTATCACGCACCCTATCTCACGAGCCCTATCCCACTCATCCACTAGCCACAACCCACTAACCCGAATCCACTAGCCCTCACGTCTCTGTCGATTACTCTAGGACAGCGGTGCAAGAATTGGTGGACTAGTTCATCTCACAGAGGCCAATTTGGTGGGTGGGAGAGAGTTTATTTATTTACTTCGTAAATGGAAAGCGATATCTTCTGCTGAATAATGGACTCGAGTAACACGCGCGGGGGGGGGGGTGAGACTTGGCCGGGCGTGTCAATAGCGCAGTGCGGATCCTTGGCGGCACTCACCGTGGGAGACGGAGCGAGGATCGGAGGAGCAAGATCAGGGAAGAGGTACGAGCCGCGTTTCGTCCAAAAAAACTACACCGTCTCGCTCGCTCTCTACAAGGGAGGAGTCCTCGCTTTTATAGTGCGAGAGGGGCACGGTGAGAGAGAGAGAGATGGGGGAGAGAGCGCGGCGAGATGGGGAGGGTTTTGTGGGGGGTGAGCAGCGCAGATGGGAGAGCGAAAGGGAGAGCGACAGTGGGGAGAGATGGGAGAGAGAGAGAGCGAGAGCCAGACTCGCACTCACGCCGAGAATTAAAACTTGGAGCGCTCGCCCACATTCCGATCTGCCACGCCTCGCCCGAGCCACCCACCCACCCACACCCACCACCACCATCGTCAGTGCTCGCGGTCAGGGCGGTTCCAGCATTCTCCAGACAGGAACCAAAGGCAAAGGTCCCCCGTATAGCCTCGTGACAGACTGTTGGGGCAAGTGCTGTTAGCGAGTGGCAACCTATGAAGGCCTGCACGGAGCACACACGAGGTATGGGGGGGGGGCTGGTCAGCAACACGATGCCGGGCCGCCTTTGTCTCCTCTTAGTGGCGATGTTTGCACACCGCGCGAGGTATTCATTTGAGGCTGAGTCAACCTAGGGGAGTAACCCACGACGCAAGCTTGTGAGCATAGCACCAAGACGTCAAACGACCCAGCAACAAACCGCACAGTCAACAGTTGTACAGCACTGCAATAGCGTACGGGTGATGAACACGTGTGATGAACACGCGTGAGTGAGTGTGTGGGTGTGTGGGTGGCTGAGTGAGTGGGTGGGTGGATGGGTGAGTGTGTGGGTGGGTGAGTGTGTGGGTGGGTAAGTGAGTGGGTGGGTGGATGGGTGAGTGTGTGGGTGGGTGAGTGTGTGGGTTGGTGAGTGAGTGGGTGGGTGAGTGGATGAGTGAGTGGGTGGAGTGAGTGGGTGAGTGAGTTGGTGGGTGGAGTGAGTGGGTGAGTGAGTGAGTGGGTGAGTGGGTGAGTGTGTGGGTGGGTGAGTGGGTGGGTGTGTGGGTGGGTGAGTGAGCGGGTGGGTGAGTGGGTGAGTGAGTGGGTGAGTGAGTGAGTGTGTGGGTGGGTGAGTGTGTGGGTGGGTGAGTGGGTGGGTGGGTGGGTGAGTGGGTGGGTGGGTGAGTGTGTGGGTGGGTGGAGTGAGTGGGTGAGTGAGTTAGTGGGTGGATGGGTGAGTGTGTGGGTGGGTGAGTGGGTGGTGGGTGGTGGGTGAGTGTGTGGGTGGGTGAGCGGGTGAGTGGCAGAGGAGCAATGGCGTAGTGGCTGGTGTCGTAGCGCACGGCGCTACGAACCTGGCCACCGAGTTCGATTCCCGCTCAGGCCCAACCAACACCTTTGATGGTTATCTAAACTGGTCATGGGCCTCCCTAGGTCGACTCAGCCTCAAATCTGGACGCACGGTGGTGAGATTTTAACTACTCGCCTGGTATACGGGACGTGGGTCGCGGGGACTTTTCTCTGGATCCCCCGGGTTTTCCCTCCACATTTTGAGTATTTGGCTGCTGTGCATTTCTATATGATAAGCCACTTGGTTGAGCCATCATTTGTGGGTAGGTCGCTTCGGAAAAAGAACCATATGGCTTAGTGGGCCTTTCCTGGTAAAAACAAAAAAGTTTAGTCTTTAGTTGAATGAGCACCTGGGGCAGTGTGTAAACATCGCCACTAGGGAGACAAAGGCGGTCGGGCGTGGTGTTAGCCACCCTACCCCCTCATGCACCGTGCCGGCTTTCATAGGTGCTCGCTAACAGCACGTACCCCAACAGTCTGTTCAGGCGACACGGGGAATCTTTGTTTTTGTTGTTTTGGGGTAGTGGGTGAATGAGTGAATAACTGAGTGGGTGCGCGACTTGAGTGAATGACGGGTAATGGCTGGGTGAGTGGGTGTATTAGTGACTAAGTGTGTGAGTGAGTGACTGAGTGAGTGGTGAGTGGTGTGTGTGTGTGTTCTTGTGGTCTTGGTGGTTGAATGCAGTCTGGTAGACCGGGTCCTCAACACGTACACAGTACAGTAGATGTAACAGGACAGACATACCAAGTGTATTTTCTCAACAAACTATGCGAATTTATTATTTTGTGTGATGTGTAACTGTACATTTTTTTGCGTCTAACCAGGACCCACATTTCATAAAAGAGTGGGGCCTCGCCTGTGAACTGCTGCCAGTTTACCAAACATACCCAGATTTATACTCGGACATAGGGGCCGCCATAAATGACGTCACGCGATTTTGGACGATTTTTGACCCCCCCCTCGTCACACATCGTCACAAATGTCTGCCCCCCCCCCAGGTGCGTGACGTAATTTATGGACGGCCCATACAGAGAAATCACCCACATAGCTTTTAATAGACTGTTGGGGCAAGAGCTGCAAGCGAGCACCTATGAAGACTAACGCGCACACGAGGAGGGTGGGTGGCCAACACCACGCCCGGCCGCCTTTGTCTCCCCAGTGGCGATGTTTATACATCACACCGGGTACTCATTTGAGGCTGAGTCAACAAAGATCCCCGTATAGCCTCGTAACAGGCTGTCGGGGCAAGTGCTGTCTATGCAGGTCACAGATCACCTCGCACGGTGCACGAGGCGTGGTGGTGTCCACACCTCGCCCAGACGCCTTTGTCTCTCTCTCTCTCGAGTGCCAGCACCAGATGGCGCGCTAACCTCTGCGCTGCCACTCCCCACGTGCAGATAGTACACACAACTGTGGCGGTAACGTCGCCACGAAGCCTCCTGTGCCAGGCTAGGTGCACTGTGAGGCCACATGAAGTATGGGAACCTCGCTGCAGGCAGGTGCCATGGGTTGGCCGACTGAGATGGCTACTGTCAGTTGCTACTCACTGTTCCGTTTTAGCCGCCCGGCGCTTCGCTCGTTGTTGTGAGCGTCGCTCCTTTGCCCTCATTTTTGTTGGAGGGCGACTGCCTCCGACTACCCAGTCGTGTCTTTCACGAGCATCCTCCACAGCGGGCGATCTTGACACCGCTGGTACCAGTCATCGGCAATTCCACTCAGCTCCATATCCTTCTGTATACCCCACGGAGCCATCTCTTCTCTAGCCCGTGCCGCGCCCGTTTCGACCTCCTCTGTCTCCGACCAAACAGGAGCCGCTTGGATAGGCGTTGGCTGGGCATGCCGGCTACGTGACCCAGCGAACGCAGCCTCGCCTGCCGGAGGAGCCTCATCGGTGATGGGGACAGTGTCCAGATCTGTCAAGGATCTGCGAGCACCTCACACATTCCAGTTTGCTTAAAGTCGGGAAAGATAGTGGCAGGCCAGCCGAAATGTTTGCTGCCAGTGCAGGCGTGCCTTTTAAAGGGTCCACGTTTCGTAAGGAGACATTATTCAGGGTTATGACTGTGGCCGAGAAGACGACGCCACACCGTCAAACCGGAGCGAGCCACGAGTAAACCGCCCACGCACAGGAACTCCCCTCGTTGCACGGAGGCTCAACGTAAGCGAAACTCTGGACCGGTTTCAACACTCGGCGCCTCGTCAGCAGAGGCAGGCTCGCTTTGAAGCAATGCCGGCGATCTGCCAGATGTTTGCAGGCAAGCGCCCCTTCGCATCCTCCAATGTCGATCCCTAGTCCGCATGTACGTTGAAATTCTTTCGCACCGTACGTTGCCAACTGTGCTGATCGGAGGTGCCCGGGGTGGAGGGAATGCCACGCAAACGTCCGTGCTTTATATATACAACTCCAGAGCGCATTTGGACCAAGGGGCCGTCCATAAATGACGTCACGCGAANTTTGACCCCCCCCCCCTTCGTCACACGGCGTCACAAAAAGTCAGACCCCCTTCAAATATGACGTCACAAAGCTCTGNCCCCCCCCCCCAATTTTTTTAACATGTTTCAAATCGCTTTAAACGATTGTCATTGTAGTGCGTATTTAATGTGGCGCTGCACTCTGATGTTGTAGGAGAAAACGTCTATTTAATTAAGTAGAACGTGTTGTCTATATTTATTTAAAGTTGCGCATTTTTACGTGACGTCACATTTTTAAACCTCCCCCTCGTCACACATCGTCACAAATGTCTGACCCCTCCCCCCCAGGTGCGTGACGTAATTTATGGACGGCCCCCAAGGCGGTCACGTTTGTTTTTGTTCATTTGCCCCGGTTGCTCATGCCCAGTCACGCCACACTACTGGAGTCGTGTGTGCTGTCACCCTGCACGGACTGTGCCGTGCGTGTGTTGAACTTCTTTCGCGTCGTACGGAGCAAACGCCCTAATGGGAGGCGCGGGGAAGGACAATGAAACGAGTTTTTTCTTCAACCTGTCCGATTTGAAAGTGCCGGGCTCCAGTGGCTTCCCAATATCGGAAGGAAGAGCGCCGAGACAACCACACAGCCACTCCACCACAGGCACAAACACACAAAGATAAAGATAGCGCTACACAGGCTATTGGGCAAGTGCTGTGAGCAAGTATCTATGAAGGCAGGTACGGTACACGAGTGGGTGGGTGGCCGACACCACGCCCGGCCGCCTTTGTCTCCCAGTGTTCATGTTGACCTTGGCGAGAATCCACTTGGGTGGCCGGATTCGTAGCGCAGTGCACTGACCACTACACTACCGCTCCCCATACCACTCTCGCACGTAGATACGCAGGTACCGACAACAACAGCACTGGGTGACGGTGACGAAACCACCGCGCTTGTGCCAGGCTAGGTGCACCTTGAAGCCACGCAACAACATAAAACATTAAACACACTTGCGAAACAGTTGCAACCTTTGTACATTCTATGTGACCCAGCGGAGAGCAATATCGCACTAATTTATATATTTATATTTATGCGTTTGACTTTGGTGCGGGGTGATGTTCCTAAGTTATTGATTTTACAACTCGCGTTTACGCGTCTTTGCTATGCATGTGTAATGACAATCGAGTAAACCTAAGGTTTGAGTGGATTGGTGGCCACGGGAGGTAGTGACAGGAGAGTCAGCCTGCAGTGCGAGTGGACTGGTGGCCACGGGAGGTAATGACAGGGGAGTCAGCCTGCAGTGCGAGTGGACTGGTGGCCACGGGAAGTAGTGACAGGGCAGTCAGCCTGCAGTGTGAGTGGACTAGTGGCCACGGGAGGTAATGACAGGGGGTCAGCCTGCAGTGCGAGTGGACTAGTGGCCACGGAGGTAATGACATGGGAGTCAGCCTGCAGTGCGAATTTACTAGTGGCCACGGGAGGTAATGAAAGGAGAGTCAGCCTGCAGTGCGAGTGGACTAGTGGCCACGGGAGGTAATGAAAGGAGAGTCAGCCTGCAGTGCGAGTGGACTAGTGGCCACGGGAGGTAATGAAAGGAGAGTCAGCCTGCAGTGCGAGTGGACTAGTGGCCACGGGAGGTAATGAAAGGAGAGTCAGCCTGCAGTGCGGGTGGACTAGTGGCCACGGGAGGTAATGACAGGGGAGTCAGCCTGCAGCCCGAGTGGACTGGTGGCCACGTGAGGTAATGACAGGGAGTCAGCCTGCAGTGTCAATGGACTAGTGGCCACGGGAGATAATGACAGGGGAGTCAGCCTGCAGTGCGAGTGGACTATTGGCCACGGGAGGTAATGACAGGGGAGTCAACCTTACGGTGGGAATGCATTGGTGGCCACGGGAGGTAATGACAGGGGAGTCAGCTTGCAGTGCGAATGGACTAGTAGCCACGGGAGGTAATGACAGGGGAGTCAGCCTGCAGTGCGAGTGTACTATTGGCCACGGGAGGTAATGACAGGGGAGTCAGCCTGCAGTGCGAGTGGACTATTGGCCACGGGAGGTAATGACAGGGGAGTCAGCCTGCAGTGCGAGTGGACTATTGGCCACGGGAGGTAATGACAGGGGAGTCAGGACGGTCGAGTCTGCTGGTAGAGCGAGCGTCTAGAACCAGTGAGAAGGTTCGGGAATGGGGGCGTGGCCTCGGAACGTATATAAGGGAGATGCGCAGGTCTACGCCTGTCCAAGTGTGAGCACGTGGCTCCTTAATAAAGAAACCATCTGAAGACAAGCGCGTCGAAGTCGTCTTTACACATGTATCAGTTGACTTCCTGGACCACCTTGCAAACGAGATGTTTTCCTTTCGAGGACTTTGCAGGTGAAATATAAGTTATCATATACACGCTCCATCTGCGTACAAAGTGAAGTGTGGGAGTTTCAAGCGACAGACCCAGGTGTTGTGGCTTTTTTTGGGTGACGTGCCCAGGCCCTGTTCGCTAACTTTCGAGAAGAGCGTTGAAGGTGGACAGGGTTGTGGACTCCATGGCGGTGGGTGAGTGGGTGGCTGGGTGGGTGGGGGAGGAGCGGTGTCATAGTGGGTTGGTGACGGCACGCGGCTCTATGATCCAGGCCACACGAGTTGGATTCCCGCTCATGGCCAACCAACACCCATGACGTTTATCTGAACAGGGTTTGGGCATCCCCTAGGTCTACTTAGCCTCAAATCGGGGCGTCATGGTGGCGAGATGTTAACTACCTCACCTGGTATACAGGACGTCGTGGGTTCGATCCCGACCCTAATGCCTATATATTTGAGTTTGCATCTTTCTTTCCCCGTGGTCGCGTGGAATTTTCTCCCGGTTTTTCCCCTCCACATTTAGAATCAACGTGCGCTCCGAGTATTTGGCTGATATAAATTTCCACGTGATAAGCACTTCATTGAGCTATCATGTGTGACAGCCAGGTTGCTTCTGAAAAGAGCCATATGGCTTAGTGGGCCTTACCTGGTAAAATACAAAAAATGGATGCGGCCCTACCAACAATTGCCCAGGCTCTGCGATCCTCGATGTTTAAAGATGTTTTCAGCCAATTAAATTGCCCTGTTTATACAGTCTGAGTACACAACGAGAACATCCGGAGAAAAGCCACGCGTGCGTGCGAGGGGGCAACACTCTATCCCATGGAACAGATGGAGATCGGTCCACAGGGTGCCGTGGTGGTGAGATGTTAACTACCTTACCTGGTATACAGGAGGCCGTGGGTTCCATCCAAATCCTGACCCTGAAGCCGGCATATTTTGAGTTTGCATGATTCTCTCCGTGGTCCCGTTGATTTTCATCCGGGTCCCCCGGTTTTCCCTCCACATTTAGAAATATGCGTTTAGAGTATTTGGCTGCTATTAATGTCCACACAAGCCACTTCGCTGAGCGATCATTTGCGACCAAGTCACTTCTGAAAAAGAGCTACATATCTGAGTGGACCTTGTCTGGTAGAAAAAAATACTTTTGTTTTCACACTTTTCCGTGCCGCATTTCGCCTGCCGAACCAAGGGTACGACTCCTCGATGCCCACGGGGAAGGGAGTTTCACGACCCATCTGTGTGGTGATCCACCAACCCTCGCTGCTCCCTCCACAGGACCGGTTCAGATAATCGCCGTTGATGTTGACCGTGGCTGCAACAATGTAGGTGGCTGGTGTGCTAACCGTTGCGCCACCGCCCCCACTCCGCACCCCCCCCACCGACAACGTTCATGCTTCGTGTGAGGTTCTGTTCCAAATTGATTATCTTTTCCCTCGTTCACCCAGGACAGGTTCGCGGAGTCTCGGTGCCTCTTTTTCATGAGAATTCTGCCAAGTCTGTGCTGGTGGGTGGGTAAAGGAGGGGGGGGGGGATGCCATCATGCCAATGACTAATTCGCAGGTCTTGTTTCAGCATTTGGCGGAGGCCAACAGCCAGTTACATTGTGGATGTTAGCGAAGGGCCCAGAGAGGAAACACGTGCAGGATCGAAGGCCAACAAACATACCACTGCGCCAGGTTACGCCTGTTCACAGAATATAAAGATGCCCCGTTATAGCCTTCACAGACTGTTGCGGCGACTGCTGTCAGCAAGCACCCTTGAAGGCCTGCACTGTGGGCACACACACGCCCGGCTGCCTTTGTCTTCCCAGCGCGGATGTTTGCACGCCACACCCGGTATTCATTTGAGGCTCAGTCGACCTAGGGGAGGCCCAGGACCGGCTCAGATAATCGCCACTGGTGTTTGTGGCCGTGAGCGGGAATCGAAGTCGAGTTCGTCGAGCAGCACGCTAACCACTACACTACCGCTCCACACACCTGTCCAACAACAACCGCCATTTGACACTAAGTGGCGGTGACGTCACCACGACGCTTGTGCCAGGCCATTGTGCACCTTGAGGCCACGTGAAGTGTTGAACGCCGCTGGCAGGAGGTCACGGGGCAGACCCAGGTGCCACAGGTCGACTGACTGAGATGACTGGCTGATGCACCACCTGTGCCCCCTACTGTACCAACTTGCTCTGCTTTATCCACCCGGCGCTCCGCTCGTTGTTAGCGTCGCTCCTCCGCCCTCCGTTGTTGGTGGGCGACTGCCTCCAACTGTCCAGTAGCGTCCTTCACGAGCTTCCTCCACTGAGGCCGATCTTGACACTGATGGTACCAGTCATCGGCAAGTCCACTCAGCTCCACGTACTCCTGTACCACATCACTCCATCTCTTCTCTAGCACTCGCCGCGCCCGTTTAGTCCCCTCGATCCGACCGAACAAAAGCTGTTTAGGCATGCGGTGGCTGGGCATGCGGGCTACATGACCCAGCCAACGCAGCCTTGCCTGCCGGAGCTCACCGATGAGACTTTGCCCAGATCTTTCAAGAATTTGTGAGCTCCTCACACAATCCAGCCTGGTTAAACCCAGGATGTATCGTAGGCAGGCAGCCTAAATGTTTCCAACCGGCGAAGATGCTCCATTAGGGGGGTCCACGTTTCGCAAGCGTAGAGAAGGGAGGGAATGACTGTGGCAGAGAAGACCCAAAGTTTCGTGCGGAGCGACAGACCAGGCAGCTTACACACAGCGTTATGCAACCGATGAAAATATATTGCCGCTCGACTGATTCGGAATGAGAGCTCTGCTGCCAAAACAGAGCCAGTCATGAGCACACTGTCCACGTGTGGGAAACTCTCCACTCGAACCACAATTGCCCCATCACCGATTAGGAGTTGTGGGGATGGAGTGTCCGATGATACAAAATACCCAGGCAGGTGCTTAGTTTTGATGGGGCTGATGGTAAGGCCCCACCTGTACACACACACAATAGAGTCGAGGCAATGCTACACCACGTGTTCCCAGAGGGAGCGGGGTGTTATGTTTGTTGTGAGCACAGAGCCCACGGCATTCATTCGTTCTGTGTCGATGTCCGTGTGCGGAGATCGGTGGCACGTAAATGAATACGTAATTTGCCAACAACACTGACTGTGGCCTGAACAAGGAAAGTAAGAGGTGACGATTCGGGCAACGGTGCTCCTTCAGAGCAAACATGCAGAGGTCGGCTCGCAACCTCCAGAAGTAAGATTCCTCGGGCAGAGTTCCCCAGCGGTGGAAGACATCGTCCGGAAGGGGTCATGAGATGTCCCCAATGGCGTGAGCTGACGGTGTACAATGTAGGCAGGTGCAGACACAGGCCTGCAGGTAAGCCACGCAGGTTGACGTGCATTGAGCACAGGTGCTTAAACGTCCGCGTGGTCGCCTCGGTGCGTATGCACGAGCCATTGCACATCAACACGCGTCGAATGGACCACGATACGTGTCGTATGCACAGGAACTACGCGGCCCCAAACTAACAATGCGTGGACTCGGCGTGCTGGTTCATTGCTTTAGCGCCCACAGGGAGAGCCTTGGCTCGGCAGAGTTAAAGGAGAGGGTGGGCGGAGGGGGAGGGGCAGGAGGCGAGGGGGGTGGAGGGGCTCTCACCTGCGCACAGGTAGGACAGATGCCTCACCTGTAGTCACAGTTAAGGGCGTCGCTGATATGAGGAGGCGGGCGGGGGGGGCAATGGTGCGGCTCAATGAGCCCGAAGGTCGGGCGTCGACGCGGTATTGCCGAGAACGTGGCGTCAGCGCTGATTCCGTGGTGATACGGAATCAGCGACTTCGGTTCCAATGTCTCCCCCTCCCCCCATTGGAGTGTGATAATGGAGTCGCCCCGCGCTGCCAGCGTGAATCACACCCCCCCCACACACCATCGAAATCCGTAATTTCGATCGGATCATTGGGGTTTATTAGTAATACATCGGCATTTTGCGACCCCCACTGCCATTGTGTAGCATATTATTGTGCCAGGGACTCTATGATATGATATGACAATAGTCTGAGCCCATAATTGGCAATAAGTAACGGAAAAACAGTTATAAGTGACTCAAAATTGTGCGCAGTTGTGTCTACAGCACACGACTTCCCTGAAGGCATCAACACCTTCAGCGAGCGCGATGCCGATCACACAACGCGGTTCGAATTCGACCCTCGATCGATGGCTGCGCCATCGCCGCACACGCGTCGAATAAAAAGCAAGTCCTTACTGACTAACAACTCCTCTATCATGTTTCATTGCTGGAGGGGTTGCCCCCCCCCTACCTGGAAATCCTGGCTCCGCCACCACATTCCCTTCCACTCACCCCACATCCCCTGCTCCCATACCCAATGGTTCACCTCCCCACACACGCCGCCATACCTTGACCACCCCCTCCCCACCAGTGTCTCTCCCACCTCCGGCCACACCCAATCCTCACCATCCCTCACCCCACTCACCTGCCCCCCCGCTCCGTCCCCATCTCTAACCGCACCCAACTGTCCCCACAAAAAAACCGAACGGGCTACATTGGTCGTCAACACTGCCGCTGGCAGTGGTGCACTCCGTAACACGAGCACACAGTCACAAAACTAAACTCGTTTTATTTTACCATTCAAGGCGCCGCCGAGCGGTACACCTCGTTTCCTAAGCGACCTTCGTCCACGCGCGCGTCCCCCTCATGGTGGGGTGTTCCGCGGTCCTTGCGCCAGCCGTCTTCACGCTGCCCTGTCCCATCTCTTTCCGCTCGTGCCACCATGGTCCTATCGCACCCCACCTCTTCGTCCGCTTTCCTCTTGATATTTTCCTTCCACATTGACTCCGTTGTTTCTCCACATAGCCGCACCACACCAGCCGTTCTCTCTCATCTTGTAATTTCTACCACCTCGAGGCTTCTCCTCTCAATTTCTCACCCGGTCCTTTATTAAACCACAACATCTCCGACTGCCATAGGTTGGTCCTCCCTCTTTCTTGTGCCCCAGCACTCAGCCCCACACAACACGACCAGCCTCACTGTCTTGGTCACTTTCCACTTAAAATCAAACTGGGACCCGACTCTTACCACACGCAATTTCACCCATCCAGCCCGACCTGGCAAGCAAATGATCGTTTCAGCGGGTCATCACGTAAATGTGCACAGCAGCCAAATTACTCTAAATCCACGATATGGAGTCTAGAAATATGGAGCGATAAACCAGAGGCTGGAGAACTACAGCCACGAGGGGACATTAAAACTCCACATGCAGTAGGTATCGGATCGAACCCATGACCCCGGCATGAGGCCATGGAGTTCCAGCTACACCCATCAATACACCATTACGGCCATGACAAAGGGACAAGTCTATAGTAGGCGACGTTTCAGGTCATGGGTCCCCTTCTTCATAGCACGTAAGAACCCCCCCTGTGAAATATGTTTTTGTACAGCACACGTGAACATGTAAAAACACACCACGAGGAGATGTCAATGCAACTCCATCGCCAGTAACAATAAAACCCACAAAATCCAACGAGTGAGCAGGTACAAATATTCTCTTTTTTATTATTATTGCAAACGCGTTTTGGTCAAGCAAACAGCACCAAGACACCAGCCGCATGCCGCTTCCACCCCCAGCAGTCTCACAAACACCCAGGGTGGCGGAGGGCCCACGAACGAGAAAACCAGTGAGCAGAACTACTGTGGGGGAGGGGCAGCAAAGGGGGGGGGGAAGTTGGAGGAGGCAGTGGTAGTTGGGGTATCGTTATTCCAGTGCCACCGATGGATTTTAGGCAGTTAGCCAAAATTAGGTGCATTTCCCCCCCCCCCCACCTCTTCACTACCGCGGCGATGAACGTGCCAGCCAAATGAAAGCGGATCGGGGAATTAACGAGCTAAAGACTGGGGTCTGCACGGCGCGACATTAGAGGCCGTCACACCCCTACAGCCAAACGCGTGAAGCAACGTTCCAAGTCACCTGGGGCAGTCTTAGAACTCGGGACACCGAAAACGAACAGTACACAACCCGAACTAACTCACCCCCAACCAGAGTCCCCAAAACGTGCCGCACACAGCACTTCCTTGCCAGTGTCACCACTCTGGGAACTCCCCCCCCCTCCACTGACCACTAACACCCACCCCACCGCTTGTATCTGGGAAAAAAAAAATCACTTCTTGGCCGGAGACTTCAAGGCCTGCGCCTCGATGGCGTCGTAGCAGGCGGCCGTGAGGGCCGCGATGAAGATGATGAACTCTTTGAAGTCCACCTGGCCGTCGCCATCTTCGTCCAGATTCTTCAGCTCCTTCTCGATCACCGCCGGGTCGTTGGCGTTCTGTGCGGGGCGAGGTGGGTGGGTGGAGGAGAGCGAGTGAGGAGGGGTCGGTGGGAGGTGTGCTTGGGGGTGAAAGGGGATACGCCAGGTGAGGTGGTGGGTGGGGACGGAGGAGGTAGGGCGAGCGAGTGGGAGAGGGGAGAACACGCAAGTTGGAGGGGAGTGATGGAAACGGGGAGGGGTGCGTGTAGGAGACGGGCCACGCGTGGGGACGCGCAGGAGAGAGCGTGCGTGGGGGCGCAGGGGAGCGCGTGCGTGGGACGCCGCGAGCCCCGCGGGGAGACCCCGGCAGGGTTGCGGGGCGTGGCGTTGCCATCTTCCCCAACAGCGCAACAACCTCGACCGCCCCCGGGTTCCAATTACCAGACAATGGAAAAGACTAAATAAATCACTGTGGAGCGTCTCTCGTTAGCCACGGCCGGCAATCAAACCCGGAGGCCCCAACGGCCGTGCAGCCCCACGCCCAGACATGCCCGCTGGAGAAGGAGAAAAACTCTTGCCTTCTTTAAACTATCATTTCAATAATTAATACCCAATTTGCTCGTAATTAAGTCTGCAAAGCGGGTGGATGTTCTGCCACTTAAACTTCTCATTGCTGTTATGTACCTGCACGATTTAAAATGTATAGCATCTGGCAGGCTTCAGAGACTAAATAAAAAAGTGTCCATACCAGTCGAGTCGTCACCTGGCTTAAACAAAAACGTAAAAATTCCACATACGCACACCCCTCGTTTTCCACCGCAACACCGTCACAAAAAACCCCCCGATTAATCATTAACCGATGGTTCATGGTTGCCGTACCATCGTTAGGGTGGCGGTTATAGCTTCTGCACCAACATTGCGCAAGTGCTGCGAGTGAGCGCCCACGTTCAGCAACGAGCGTCTGGGTGTGGTCACTACCACGCCCGACCCAAATGTCCGATGTTTAACGCAGCGCACACAAGGTCAACTCGATATAGGTGGAGGTCAGGTCCAAGAAAGGTTAATTAACTTTGCACTATAATGCAACATGCTAATCCAAGTTCATTTCCTTTAACATGCCACGCTATTACCTTTACACTATTAGCCCATTAACATTACTTCGGCTGCCTTCGCTCTCAAAACGTGTATAAACTCTTGCTGGTAGCAGCTTTCTTCACATGGGAGCAGCCATCGCAGCCGTCGCGATGTCCACCTGAAGACGGGCGGCTTGCGTTGCGTTCGAAACGTCGCGATTCATTTTATTTCTACCTACGCGACTTTACCGAAAGAACCAAAGAGTATGGATTCCTGCAGGTCGCGAAAGCTTCAAATCAAGATTGAAAGGTTCAAATATTGACAGAGCGCGACTCGAATTGTTGTCAAAGTGCCCTGCGCAAATCACAGCGCAACCGCTCACCCAGCCTTTAAACAGACCGATGTTGCAAGTGCTGTTAGCGAGTAGCAGCAGAACCACCACCACGCACGGCCACTACCCACCCACCACCACCACGCCCGGCCGCTACCCACCCACCACCACGCCCGGCCGCTAGCCACCCACCACCACGCCCGGCCGCTACCCACCACCACCACGCCCGGCCGCTAGCCACCCACCACACGGCCAGACCCACCTGAAGATACCCGGGCAGCTCCTTGTTCAGGAGCGACTTCAGCTCGGATTTGGAGAGCCTGGAGCTGTCGCCATCCTTGCCGGCATACGACTTGAAGATCTCCATCATGGAGGCGATGGTGAGTTCCAGACCGGTGGGCACGTACTTGTCAGCCATGCTTGCTTTGCTGGCAGGAGGTGGGGGGGGGGAGACAATGGTGATGGGAGGGGGGGGTAATACAGCTAAGTTTTTGAAATGTTCGGAATCAAAAGCTTCAGGAGGCAAGAGTGCTGCTTGTGGACAAGCACGTGGTATGGCGCACACACACGGGATGGTGGCCAAAGCGGTAACCGTAAAAACATGGGTTTCGTTATGGAATGAGATAGCAAACCAACCAAAAGCTTCACACACAATCGTCACCTCGCTACCACCGTTTAGTGAAGAAGCCCTGGGTGGTACACCACTACTGCAGGAGCTCTCCGCCCCACCCAAATTGGAGCACGGTGGAGGATTGTGCGACCATACTTCACCACGCTGGACAGCGCGGGTTGAGCGAAAAGGATAAAAAAAACCACATCAGCAACGTCGATGCAGCCGTAGGTGCTATTGTCCCAACAGAATGCGGCGACCATTCGCTTAAATATTAGAAATACAAGTGGCGACTATTGCAAGCGCAACGCCACGAGATGGAGGTGGCCGCTGGCTTGCTTGTTCGCACATGTGTATGCGCGCAAGTCTGTGCGGGTGTGTAAAAGCCCTCATCCAGCAGTGGGTCGCCTCGCAGCTACAGCCGATGAAAGACGAAAAGCCAACAAAAAACACCATTAGCCACGGCCATTGCGCGTACCTCTCCCCTCCCTAAAAAAAAAATCTAAAAATTAAAGACTTAATATAAAAACATTTTTCTTACCAAACCGAGCTGGCGTTAAAGACCTGAAGCGATGGAAAGTGGGCACCCTGCGAATCCGCTGTGGCCGGCGCTCCGCTCCACGCTATTTATACCGAAAGGCGCCCATCGCCACACCTGCGCCGTCACGTGACGCGCGGGTGAATGATTAATGAGCGGCCACGGCCCCTGGGCCAATGAAAACGAAGGAAAGGCACGGGAGCACGTGGGGACGTGGGGGTAGTCCCCCCCCCCACCCCCCTTGATTTAATGAGCAGCTGCTGGGGTGCAATGAGGTAAGAATGACGACGTCCCGCGTTGCGTTATCGCGGGGTGGGTGGGGGTGATGGGGGTGATGGGGGTGGTGGTGGTCGTGGGGGATTGTAGCGCGCCGTTGTGATTTCGCGAGTCTGGGGGTGGGGGTGATTGCAACACGATTTTTGTCCCTGGGTAGGAAGTGCTATTTTCTAAATGCTTATGCCTCAAAAGTATAGAACATGGCGATTATTCCCCACAAACTTTGCTTTTACCCATCCTTTTAACTGACTTGCACAGCGGTGTCTGTCTCACCGGCCCAGGTGTTCTGGGTCGGCGGTTGTCTGAGAAGAGTCGGATATTCCACATTCCTATGACAAGTGAAGGTTATGTGGGGTGTGGGGTGTCGGTCCCCTTTATGTGCACGCAAGTATAAAAAGAAAGATCGCCCGTATAGCCTAAACAGACTGTAGGAGCAAGTGCTGTTAGTGAGCACCTATGGACGCCGGAACCACGCCCAGCCGCCTTTGTCTCCCCAGTGGCGATGTTTTTACGCATCGCACCAGATGCTCATTTGAGGCTGAGTCGACCTAGGGGAGGCGCAGTGCCGGTTCAGATATAATCGTCACAGATGTTGGCGGTGAGCGGGAATCAAACTCGGGTCGACAGGTTTGCTTGGTGACTCATGCAGCCAGCTTTGGCTGCAGAGTTTGGTCGTACATGTTGTTAACGTTGTTTATTGAAAATTCGGTCACAGTTCCTATGACCACTGTTTCATTTCTTTTATGGCTTTATTTTGGTGATTTCGGAAAAGAAATGTTGGTTTGGCCATGTTTGTTTGTTGTAGTACAGAGTTAGACTGATGGCCTTGATCTAAGTTGTCTTGTGGTTGTTGTTGTTTGACTTGCATCCCACTTGGATTTTTGCACACAGTGTTGGTGAACGGTGCTTTTTCTGAAATATTTTGCTGTCTTTTCTTGGATTTTCTGTTTGCACATAGTCACTATAAGATGTATTCTTGTTCATGTTTTTGTTTTTTGTTTGTTGCGGTTGTACCCGATTCAAGAGCCGAATGGCTCACAGGGCTATACCTACTAAATGGACTTGAACTTGAGGTATAACGCACACACACACAATACAAATACCGCCCCACCACCACTACCCCGTCTATCCTTTTAACTGACTGCTGGGGCAAGTGGCGCCAATGTTCGCTACCGGCGCCAATGTTCGCCACCGTTATTGATCGTGAGCACACACACAGCTGCGCACGGTTTGAACAGGTAGCACTGATGGGTAGGGGAGGGTGGTGGTTGTTAGGCAGACCTCGATCCAATGTAGGATTCACTCACCGCCGACCGCACGAGGTTACAGACCACTGTAGTATGCATAGTGTGGTAAGTGGTTGTGTGTGTGAAGGAGTTTGTGTGTGCGTGTGTTCGGAGTTTGTATATGTCTGTAGGGTTTGTGTGTGTGTTCGTGTATACTTTGTACATGTATACTGTGTGCATGCATACTGTGTACATGTATACTGTGTACATGTATAGTGTGTACACTGTGTATAATGTGCATGTACAATATGTACGTGTATACTGTGTACATGTACAATATGTACATGCACAGTGTGTACATGCATAGGCTGTGCATGTGTAGGGGGTTTAATCGGCACTCACCACCCTGTTGGCTGGTAGCTACCCCTTCTCGTTACCAGGGGCGGAAGCGCTACCACGCCACTGTCAGTGACCGTGGCCCAAGGGCCAATGACAATCCCTGGGAAGCGGATCCTGGGACACAATCCCCGGACCCCGGGAGGGGGATCGGGGGATGATGTCACCTTCCAGAAAGTTCTGGAAGGGAGGCGTGGCTATGACGGAGCAAGCCACGAGCCTGTATATAAGCCGGACCTCTCAAGGGTCTGGCTCGGTCATCTGCAAGACGAAGACGGAAGACCTGTGCTGAGGTTAGGACCCTGGACCCCAAGGTCTGCCGTCCTTCTAAGGGCCGGAGCTGAGTGAGGCCAGTGGTCAGGGCCCACGGACCGGGTCCGGTCGGGTCAGCGTAGCCTCCCCTAGGGCCCCCAGGAAGTTAACGGGATTCCCAGTGATAGGGCCATATCTCCCAGCTATCGGGTAAGGGGCCGCTACCCCGTTGTATTAGGGACCTTGTAAATTAGAGTCCTAATAAATATCGTGTTGCCTCACAAGAAGTTATCCGTCAATTATTACCCACTACACATGCATACTATGTGTATGTATATTGTGTACGTGTATAGTCCGTACATGTATAGTGTGTGCATGTATACTATGTGCATGTTTAGTGTACACATGTAGTGTGTGTACATATGTAAAGTGTCTACGTGTATATCATGTACTTGTATACTATGTACGTGTACAGTGTGTACACGTACATTGTGTACGTGTACACACTGTACACGTACATAGTGTGTACGTGTGTAGCGTGTAATATATTACGTGTATAGTGTGTACGTGTATAGCATTTACATGTACCGTGTGTGCATGTAAGTATGCATGTATAGTATTTTCATGTATATTATGCAAATGTATAGTCTGTGTATGTATACTGTGTACGTGTATAGTGTGTGCATGTATAGTATGTACGTGTATACGCCAATTCACGCATTCAGTCTATTCTCGGATGTCTCCGCCGTCAGCAACGGAGGGCAGTGAACGTCGCTTTGAGTCTAAGTGGGTTCAATGGCCCCAGCAATGCATCCCGGAGTGTGTCGTTTCTGCCCTCAATACACGGACACACCTTCTCACAACGCAATGTACTCGTATAATTTTAAAACAGTAAAAACATGAGACTATTTAGAATGATAATATTTAGCAATTTTTTTCAGGGGTTTGTGCGTTATTTAACGTATACTCTTGGTGCAGCTATTCATCTGCCAATTTAAGAACTGGTGTCATCAGAAGATATATTTTTTAATTCAATTGTCATGAGGCCCCATGATGGAAACAAGGCCGTTTCCAACGTCGCATATTATGTAATTATTCCGATTAAGGCTACAGTGCTATTGACAAATGTATTGAGTATACAGTGATGGAAAAAAGTATTTGATCACCTGCTGATTTTGTACGTTTGCCCACTGACAAAGAAATGATCAGTCTATAATTTTTATGGTAGGGTTATTTGAACAGTGAGAAACAGAATAACAACAACAAAATTCAGAAAAACGCATGTCAAAAATGTTATAAATTGATTTGCATTTTAACGAGGGAAATAAGTATTTGACCCCCTCTCAATCAGAGAGATTTCTGGCTCCCAGGTGTCTTTTATACAGGTAACGAGCTAAGATTAGGAGCACACTCTTAAAGGGAGTGCTCCGAATCTCAGCTTGTTACCTGTATAAAAGACCCATGTTCACAGAAGCAATCAATCAATCAGATTCCAAACTCTCCACCATGGCCAAGACCAAAGAGCTCTCCAAGGATGTCAGGGACAAGATTGTAGATCTACACAAGGCTGGAATGGGCTACACGACCATCGCGAAGCAGCTTGGTGAGAAGGTGACAACAGTTGGTGTGATTATTTGCAAATGGAAGAAACAAAAAAGAACTGTCAATCTCCCTCGGCCTGGGGCTCCATGCAAGATCTAACCTCGTGGAGTTGCAATGATCATGAGAACGGTGAGGAATCAGCCCAGAACTACACGGGAGGATCTTGTCAATGATCTCAAGGCAGCTGGGACCATAGTCACCAAGAAAACAGTTGGCAACACACTACGCCGTGAAGGACTGAAATCCTGCAGCGCCCACAAGGTCCCCCTGCTCAAGAAAGCACATATACAGGCCTGTCTTAAGTTTGCCAATGAACATCTGAAGGATTCAGAGGACAACTGGGTGAAAGTGTTGTGATCAGATGAGACCAAAATGGAGCTCTTTGGCATCAACTCAACTCGCCGTGTTTGGAAGAGGATGAATGCTCCCTATGACTCCAAGAACACCATCCCACCGTCAAACATGGAGGTGGAAACATGATGCTTTGGGGGTGTTTTTCTAAGGGGACAGGACAACTTCACCGCATCAAAGGGACGATGGACTGGGCCATGTACAGTCAAATCTTGGGTGAGAACCTCCTTCCCTCAGCCAGGGCATTAAAAATGAGTCGTGGATGGGTATTCCAGCATGACAATGACCCAAAACACACGGCCAAGGCAACAAAGGAGTGGCTCAAGAAGAAGCACATTAAGGTCCTGGAGTGGCCTAGCCAGTCTCCAGACCTTAATCCCATAGAAAATCTGTGGAGGGAGCTGAAGGTTCGAGTTTCCAAATGTCAGCCTCGAAACCTTAATGACTTGGAGATCTGCAAAGAGGAGTGGGACAAAATCCCTCCTGAGATGTGTGCAAACCTGGTGGCCAACTACAAGAAACGTCTGACCTCTGTGATTGCCAACAAGGGTTTTTGCCACCAAGTACTAAGTTATGTTTTGCAGAGGGGTCAATACTTATTTCCCTCATTCAAATGCAAATCAATTAATAACATTTTTGACATGCGTTTTTCTGGATTTTTTTATTGTTATTCTGTCTCTCACTGTTGAAATAGACCTAACATTAAAATTATAGACTGCTCATTTCTTTGTCAGTGGGTAAACGTACAAAATCAGCAGGGGATCAAATACTTTTTCCCTCACTGTATATGATTCATATGTGTGAGTAATAAACGACTTCCACGACAAGTTGAGACTTGCGTCCTTTCTTTATTTAGTGATGACTGCCCGGCACCGCACTCCCTTCTGGATGGTCACCATCTCTCTCTCTCTCTGCTCTGCATGCGCTCACTGCTCCTCCCTCGCTCTCTCTCCTGCGCACCGCTGGTTGACGGCGCGCAGTGAGAGGGCACAGCTTCGGCCCTCGAGGCTGCCACGTGGCCGGTGGCGTGACAAGATGGCGAAGATGCAGTCCGGACTCCAGGCTCCCACACCGATCCCCGAGTCCTCCCCCTGCCTCTCCTTATATTCCTTTCGGCAGAGCCAAGCTCCTCCTCTAACCACTCCCCCTCAGAACCTTCCGGATGGTTCCTCCATATAGCCACGAGCTCCGCCCATTAACTTTGGCCCAGATGGAACCGTTGGCTCTGATTGGCTATGACTGATGCAGCAGCGCCTATGCAGCCCTCCGTCGCCCGTCGGTGCGCTCTCTCATTACACGTGCATAGTACAATGTGTAAACTGGTGGCAAGTTCTTGGGTCCAGGTTGATGAGGCAAGGCAAATCTGCTCCGGGGTTTCCAATCCAGTGTGAAAATACCAAATGCAGGTGCAGGGCTAAGGGAGAACGACACGGTGGCTAGGAGATGTTAACTACCTCGCCTGGTATACAGGAGGTCGTGGGTTTAATCCCGACCCTGAAGGCTGCTGCGTATTTTGAGTTTGCATGTCTATACATTTCCACGTGACAAGCCACTTCGTTGAGCCATCATTTGTGGCCAGGTCGCTTCTGTTAAAGACCTGCAAAGCTGAGTGGGTTTTAACTGACAATGAAACAATGGTTTGGTTGTATAACCAGAACACAAATGTAATGAAGATGGTGATGCTGACTTAAAACTGCTCGCCCCAGTGCTGAGCACCCTACCAAACCAGTTGTCGATAGGATCTCTCTCCGTCTCTCGTCGAGTCCGGTACAAGTTCATAACTCGTGGAACGCAGTGACCACGTGTGGTAACGCGGATTGCGATGATGGTGATGATGCAGCCAAGTTAGACAATGGTGTTTACACAAGAGTGCATTCATGCGACACACTTCCATATTCTTTGGTTCTTTCGGTAAAGTCACGTAGGTAGAAATGAAATAAAATAAAAAATCACGACGTTTCGATCGCAACACAAGCAATCTTCATCAGGTGGAACAACAGCAGCAAGAAAAAATGCTGAAGTAGGCGAGAAAGCTGCCGTGGCAAGAGGTTATATAGGTAAGAAAGGGGGAGGAGCAAGGGGGGAGAGAGAGGGGGGCAGGGGAAGAGGAGCTGCGTGAGCACTAGGGGAGAAGAAGTGAGGCTGGGGGGGAAGTAACTCAGAAAAATAGACTAGTACCCGGCGGTATGATGGAAACAACCACAACCAGTTAAGGCTTTACCTGGTTAATAACATCCTTACAATGGTTGCTCAATTTGTATCCATCTTTTCGGTTGAAATTATGTCTATGTTTATATATCTGGATGGCTTCATGAACAAACCTTTGATCGTTGCCCGAGGGTTTGCAGAGTACCTTGGTCTCAGAAAAAACAATATCGTGCGAGCCCACAGCATTATAACAATGGTCAGCCACGGCAGAGGTATTGGTTCTGCCGTGTTTCAGATCTGCCTTGTGTTCGCGAACACGGTCCGAGACATGTAGTTTCGTTTCCCCGATGTAACTGCTACCGCAGGTACAACTCAGTTTGTAGAAACCAGGATATTACATGTCAGGAATGACCTCCTTCACAGAAGGGATTAGATCACGGATTTTGTGTACTGTATTGAGTCGGACCTGGATCTTGTGTTTGTTTAAGATTTTGGAAATGTTTTTGGTAACACCTGCTATGTATGGTAAAGTGATGGCTTTGATTGGCTTCTCAGGGGATTGTTTCTCCATGGTTGGAGAAACAGCTTAGTGAATAATGCGGTCCGAGTACCCATTCATCTTGAGGGCCTGGTGTATGTGTTCCAGTTCACTGGCTAGGTGGTGTTGGTCAGAAATGCAGTGGGCCCTGTGGTGTAGTGTTTTGATGAGGGAATTCTTTTGTGCCGGATGGTGGTGGGAATCAGGTTTCAGATAGGAATCTGTGTGGGTGGCATTCCTGTAGACAGAGTGTCCAACGAGCCGTCAGGTTTCTTCTCAAGCAAAACATCCAGGAATGGTAGCTCACCATCCTTCTCCACTTCCATGGTGAATTTGATGGATGGGTGTATGGAATTGATGTGGTTGAGAACTTGGTTCAATGCTGGCAGGCCATGTGGCTAAATGACGAAAGTGTCATCCACATATCTCTTCCACAAGGAAGGACGTAGAGTGGATGTCTGGATGGCATCTGTTTCAAATTTCTCCATGAAAACATTCGCTATCACAGGTGATACGGGGGAACCCATGGGGGTACCTTAATTTTGTTTGTAGAAAGTACCATTGCAGGTGAAGTAAGTGTTGCTAAGGGAGTGCCTAGCCAAAGTTGGTACATCAGGATTCAGTCCATGTTGGACCAAGTCTTCAATGATTGCTAAGGTGTCAGGTACAGGAACCTTGGTGAACAGAGAGACCACATCAAAGTTGACAAGCAAATCATCTGGGGACAGTGAAATGCCCTTGAACACGAACGCAGTTCTATCCTTGCGCGCGATGGCAGCATCAAGATGTTCACGGAGCGAGATGCTAAAATGTCGAGATCTGCTTCTGCTGGCCGCGACGAGAGGGCTTCGGCGGAGAGAGAGTTCGTGTTCTTCCTCCGCTGAAGTAGCGCAGACCAACAGTGGGGTTACTGTGCGGTGCATAGTTTGGGTTGTATGGTCACAGTCGCACGACTTGTGGCTCCGTCTTTCGTTAATGTTCCTCCGTGAGTGTCTGATATCTGTGTAGTGGCGTAACGCGCGCAGGGTTTGCAAACAGCAGTTGCATTTATGTACGGGTTGCAGACAGTGAGGTCAGCTAAGGATAAGCAGGTGCAGGCGGGTGGCCTGGGTGACAGCAGACAGAGAGACGCAGCAATTAGGGGAGAGGCAGTGATTGGCTGGCTGCAAATGCAAACGCGGAGTAGGCGGCAGGGAGGCGAGAGATGGTGGCGATGAGGGGAGAGCACGTGCGTGAGGCGTGGGGAGGACGCCGGCTTAATGAGGGTCATCTGAGGGCACTTAATGAGGAAGGGGATACAAGGGGAACGTGTGAGGCAGTTGGGTTGAGTTGGTTGGAGATGAAGCAGTGAAGAGATTCAAGAGAAGTCCGGGACCTCGCACTCCACACCAGCGGTGTTGGCTGAACCCCGCTGGGGGAATGGGCGAGGTTGGAGGTGCGGGTGTAGACAGGCTAGCAGTGGAGAGGCTCGCGGAATCTTTAGTCTGAGTGTGATAGGTGAGAAGCTAGCAGAGTATATGGAGAGAGAGTCCGTGACAGGCTAGGAGAGCGGGAAGTAACAGGCTAGCAGAGCAAGAGAGAGTTAGCTCGAAGTAGTAGGCTAGCAGTGGAAGAGTTCGCGACAGGAGTGCGTGGTGTTGAACAAGAGAAGCATCCGTGTGGGAGGCTGTGAATAAAGTGTCCACGTGAATAAACACCACACTACATCTGTATGCAATCTGCAGGTCTCTATGCATCTCTTTGTGTCTCTATGGGTTTACTGTGCGGTCTACAGTTTGGGTTACTTGGGCACAGTCGCACGACTGCGGCTCGTGCCTTTCATTTTCTATTTGCCCATCGGCCTGTTGACTTTCTGATGCGGTTGATGATTACACCAGTGGTGAGCGAGTGGGTGGGTGAGCGAGTGACTAGGTGAATGAGATGGTGACGCCTGTGTCTACGAGGAGGAGGAATGTCAACGCGAGGAGGAGGTGGTGCAATGATGTTTGCGTCCAGGAGGTGTTTATTCTGGACGTCCGCGCCGTATGTTGAACGTCGTTTACACCGTACTTATTCGACCGTGTTAATCGGAGGTGTCGCCTCGCGGTCGATGGATACCACGGCACAGGCAAGACGCGTTCTATATGATGAGCCAAGAATGTCTGTGTGTAACGCGCGTGACGTCACTCCACATGCCGCACCCCCCCGTCATTAATATTCATGAGCACGTTGATTTTTACACTCGCGCAGAAGGTCGAGCGGAATTTTTTTTTTCGCAAATTCGCTTTAAGTTTCTTCTTTAAAAGTGAATCTAATAAATAATTCTACGCCGCAACAAAGTGGATTTGGTGTCTTTATTTCTTCAGCACTTGAGACAAAAGGTAAGTCAAATGTATGCTTCTTCTCCTAAAATAGACATTTCTCGGTGATTTTCCAGATATTGTATCGAAGTCCAGTTTATTTCAACCACAGCGACCGAAAGCAGAAGAGAATAAAGTATCAGAGCAGTTAATTTGAACAAATTGAAGGTCAGTTATTTACAGTGCTACAGTAACATGAAGTGAGGTGTTTTATGACGTAGTTTTATGCCAGAATCACTGCCATTAATACAGTGCTACAGTGAAATACAGTTAAGTGTTTAATGACGTACTTTCGTGCAGGATTCACTGCCATTAAATTGACACAAGATACAATTATACTCTGCAATTTTTTTTCGTAAATATTACAGCTTCCGTCCTGGGACAGGCAAACAATCTCGTTGAGTAATAGTAATAATAATAATCATCCCTACAATGGGAAGGAAGGGCACGCGCAGGGTTATTCATTCTTTAACGGCGCCTGGCACCGATAACTCGATGAACGTGGAACGTGCGCGTTTGCTCGCGCCAGAGGAATGTGGTCTGCCCACTTGACCCGCCGAGCGCCGCCCATCGAGGGGGACAGTGAGCGAGTGGCTCTAACAGTCGACCTCCCACCCCGTCCATAGTAATGGGGAATTCCCACAACTTGCATTCAGTCAGAAAAAAAGAGGAGCAGATGTTTGTGGCTATGAGATGTTAACTACCTCGCCTGGTATACAGGAGGTCGTGGGTTCGATGCCGACCCTGACGCCTGCTGTATATTTGGAGCTTGCGTGTCTCTCTTTCTCATCATCATCACGGTGGCTATGAGATGTTAACTACCTCGCCTGGTATACAGGGGGTCGTGGGTTCGATGCCGACCCTGACGCCTGCTATATATTTGGAGCTTGCGTGTCTCTTTCATCATCATCACGGTGGCTATGAGATGTTAACTACCTCGCCTGGTATACAGGGGGTCGTGGGTTCGATGCCGACCCTGACGCCTGCTGTATATTTGGAGCTTGCGTGTCTCTCTTTCTCATCATCATCACGGTGGCTATGAGATGTTAACTACCTCGCCTGGTATAAAGGAGGTCGTGGGTTCGATGCCGACCCTGACGCCTGCTGCTGCTGCATATTTAGAGTTTGCGGTGTTTCTCTCCCTCTTTGTGGTCGCGTGGATTTTTTCCAGCTCCCCGGGTTATTTTCCTCCACATTTAGAATCAACATCCCACGCGTTTAGAGTTTTTGGCTGCTGTGAATGTCCGCGTGATGAGTTACTTCGTTGAACTATAATTTGTGATAACCAGGTCGCTTCTGCAAAGCAGCTACATAGCTCAGTGGGCCTTACCTGGTTAAATTTAAAAGAGTTAAATCTTGATTAAAAGAGTTCATAGTTTCATAGTTTACGCTGCGTTGGCACAAATTATAACCTCAAGGGAAATAAATAAACATAGAATAGCTGACGTTTCGGGAAAATGGCTCCTCTTCACTGCACACAGTGAAGGAGAGTCATTGCCCGAAACGTCGTGCATATTTGATATGCACTCGAGTAAGCGATACTTTTTTTCTCTCTCTCGGCCGAGGGAACGCTTAGGAGGCGAAGGTTGGTGGATCGCACCAAGATTTGTGAAACTCCCCGACGAGGTATGCTAGCACGTGGCAGTACAGCAAGGGGGATCGTGAACCCGTCTGTACGGCCATGCTTTCAGTGTATCTCCTCTAAGCAGTGCCGGATTAAGCTAGTGCAGGGCCTGTAGCATATGTTATAAAGGGGCCCTAAATAAAAAAACACAAATATTAAAACACAATTTTTTAACTTGCATAGTAAAGTAATAGTATTTTTCATTTGCTATACAGCCAGATAATACGACAAATCGCTAACCTTAAACGCCTGGTCGTTCATAAAAGTTGAAGGGGTATAGTACTATAGTAATAGAGCAAGTGCAGAATTACTGAACCGGAATTGACAGCTTGAAAGCATTTAGCGCGGGGCCCTTGAAAGTGCGGTGCCCGTGGCTTGTGCTACTGGGATAATCCGGCACTGCTTCTAAGCAAGCTCCCCCCGTCCCCCCGGGTTCTCCGGTCTAACTCCGCACGAAGGCAAACACTCGTGAGCTTAACAACGTGGTTAAGTCATCTGGCAGTACGTCTCTTTCCAAAACATCTCTCTCTCGACATTCAAAAAAATACACACCACCATCAATCGTGCAAGGTCGTTTCCGTGAACGGGTTTATCTTCGACTTTCATCGTCTCATCAGCAGTCAAACTCGCTGATGCCGATGACGGTGAGCTGCTAATATTTACAGTGTCTGTCTCTCTTCTCTGCGTGCTGGATTTGGGGCCCCGGGGTCGATGCAACACAGACCAGTCGCTAGGGTCGCGACGTAGGACACGCTTGAACACGACGGAAGTTGTCTCATTTAGCTTCTTCGCAGCGACTCGGTGTCAGCGAATGTTGCGGGTGATTGTACATCAGCGGGTAGATGTGTTGCCAACTTGTAAAACGTGGTGACCACAAGGCGCACAACTACCGGATTATAAGACGCACCTCCGCTCCCCATCTCCCACAATTTTTTTTATGGAATGACACAGGTGGATGGGTTGCGTCTTATAATGCGACAAATGCGGCCATTTACTGAGCGCGTTGTGCGAGTGACAGCCGAGAGATGGCGCAAGACGACGACGCCATCCGGGCGGTGGCAGTTGGAGAGAGAGCGAGAGAGAGAGATATTAAACAGACTTGTAAACAACTTTTATTGCCGCCAGCAGCAACAGCACTGGAGGCGATTCCAATATGAAACACACAAAGTTACCAGCAAAAAATGCAAATAAACGCTACAAATCCACGCGCTGTGGCGCTAAAAGCACTCACAAACAAAAAAAAGTCACGTGGTGGTGGTGATGGTGGTCATCGCGCACGCCACGGTGACGAGCGAGCGCTTCAGAAGGTGAACACCACGAGGGTGCCGTCCACGCTGGGACAAGAGAGGGGCTTGTCCGGCTCCCCAGCGTTCGAAGAAGACGTGATGTGAGAGAGAGTGAGTGAGTGTGTGAGAGCGAGTATGAGGGAGAGTGTGAGAGAAAGAGTGTGAAATGGTAGAAGTGGTTAATTTCGATTTAAATCTTTCGTGACTGCAGGGATTCATCTTTTTGGTTCTTTCGAAAGAACCAAAAGGATGGTAGAAGTGTGTGAGGGAGAGAGAGCGTCTCAGAGGGTGTGAGGGAGTGTGTGCGAGAGTGTGAGAGAGAGTGAGAGACAGTGAGAGAGAGAGCGTTCTCTGACCAGGCCCTGAAGAAGGCTGCTGCCTCTGGTAAGACGATGCGTGCACCATTATCGCTACATGATTATTAAAGACAATGCCATACAGAATTATACATCAGAGCCATGTTTGTTTGCATGTTCACCACACGCACCGCGTGTGATTAATGCAGACACGATTCATTGCTAAAGGTCTCTATTTTGTGTTTGAACATCTTAACATCCCCTGTTTTATTGCCACAAAAGGTACAGCCTATTCTGAATAAAAAAAATATTTTGATACTGCCAAATAAAAGTCCCATTCTCCGAGCGTTAGCGTTGTTGTGAAATGTAGCGACCTCTGGTGGCTGGCGGGGTGGGCACGTCACGGGGGACGCATTGACAATCACACGATCACACAAATCACACACAATCACACAAATCACACAAAATCACACAATCACACAAATCACACAAAATCACACAATCACACAAAATCACACAAAATCACCACTGGCGTGGCTCTAAGTCGTCTCTTTCACGTGCACATACAGGACAAGAAAATACGTGCGCACACTGTGTGTTAATTGTGCTGTACCTCATCAGCTCGCAATGGTTTCATCACAAGCAACACGAATTGTACCGGTTTCGACACGCGGTGTCTCACCCGCCAGGCTCGGGCTTGCCTGTCAAACGACTACCCGGTTATAAAGGGGCCATCCATGTAGTAGGCGCGCAAAAATCTGTCAAACTCGACCCCCCCCCTCCCTGTACGCATCCTATAGAACGGCCAATATTTAATCGACGTAGAAACGATCAAGGATGAATAATATTAACGTGTTTAAGCAATCAGATAGTCCACCGCCGGACTATCTAACTCATTTGAAGGTCAATGTAGACACATTATTATCGAGGCTTCACCCCCCCCTCCCCCGTTTCCTATGCATACGTACATTGTCAGTAGACCCCCTTCATGCGAACGTACTAAATGGATGGCCCCTAACCGGATTCAGAATCGATAACCGGTGCGCGAACCGGTAACCCGTGTGCGTAGTGTTAAAGGCAAAGTACTCGCAGACGAGGCGCCTCCACTTGAGAGGGAGAGAGAGAGCTCTGCGGTGGTATTTGGCCTACTCTTCCACGCTCACCCAAGACGTACCCATGCCTTTACCCCAGCACGCACGCGATCTGCAGATCGACACGGTGCGGTTACAGAGCAACATTTCTGTGCTGTTTTTTTGTGAAGCGTTTCTCGGAATAATCAAACCGGGTTAGTAGGGTTGTGAAGATGCGGTTACAGGAGGTAATGGAAAAAAAAACTATCCCATATGGCCTCGATTGCGATTTGCGCGAACATCAGCAATGTGGATGTTCGAGACGAGCCCAAGGCAGAAGATCCCCTGGGGTTTGATCATCCACGAAGCTCGCGGTGCCATCCGCGAAACCGCATCCACTGCACAGACCCTGGCAGCAGATGCCAGATGCCTGACGCACGAATTGAAAATTAAAATAAAAAACCGCTCCAGTAGCGGCGAGACTGTGGCCATCCATCGCGGAGACCGCTGCAGTAGGACGTGCATCGACGCAACGGCCCGACCCACAAATACGTAAGGGACATCACAGCGAGGACGACGACTAACTCCCCTACTCGTGACGCGGCTGTCTCTGGCCTGACCAGCTGAATGTGAAAGTGTGGAGCCGTTGCCTCTGCATCCAACATCGGCAGCACGAGAAAGAAGGGAGCCAAATGGGAGCCCAAAGGCGCCTCCGTCCGCCAGAGGGCAGTGGCTGCACGTGGTTACGAGCTGTTGACAGACTCGGGGAGCGGTGTTGTTAGCGATCACCTGCAGAGAAGGTGTGTAGCGAGAAGGGGGTTATATTGGTGTTTTACAAAATGGTAGTTAGTGGAAACACCCAAATTAGCCTCAGAGGAGGGCTCCAACTCTTGTTGGAGCCGCTGCTGCTGAACCTGGAGTGGTGTCTTCCCATCAGCCCCGCCAACACCAAGTACCTGCCTGGGTTATTTGTGCCACCAAACACTCCACTCCTCAGCTCCCCATTGGTGATGGAACAGTGGAGAGTTTCCCATACCTGGACAGTGTGCTCATGACCAGCTTCGATTTGACAGCAGAGGTCTCACTCCAAATCAGTCGGGCGGCATTATATTTTAATAGGCTGCGTAACGCTGTGTGGGAGCGACCTGGTCTGTCGTTCCATACGAAGCTTCGAGTCTTCTCGGCCACAGTCATGCCCTCCCTTATCTATGCTTGTCAAACGTGGACGCCTCTAATGGAACATCTGCGCCGGTTAGACACATTCAGGCTGGCCTGCCTACGATCCATCCTGGGTTTAACCAGGCTGGCTTGTGTGAGGAGCTCACAAATCCTTGAACGATATGGACACATTCCCATCAGTGAACGCCTCCGGTAGGCAAGTCTGCGTTGGCTGGGTCATGTATATAAGGGTCTAAACGGGCACGACATGGGCTGGAGAAGAGATGGACTGATGCGGTACGGGAGGATGTGGAGCTCTGTGGAGAAGGCTCGTGAAGGACGCTGCTCTGGGCAGTTGGAGGCAGTCGCCCTCCAGCAACAACGGTGGGCAGAGGAGTGATCTTCACAACAACGAGCACCGGGCAGCTAAAATATAGCAAGTTGGCACAGTAGGGGGTACAGCTGGTGTATCTACCGGTCATCTCAGTCAACCAACCCATGGCAACTTGGATCTGTCCTGAGACCTTTCGACATCTCACGTGGCCTCAAAGTGCACCTGGCCTGGCACAGGCACCATGGTGACGTCAACGTCACTTAGTGGCAATGGCGGCTATTGGTAGCGAGAAAAACGCCGCTAATTTGAGGCCGAGTCAAACCTAGGGGAGACCCGGCACCGGTTCAGGTAATCGTCACTGGTGTTGGTGGCCGTGAGCGGGATGCGAACTCGGGTCGTCAGGTTGGTAGCGCAGCGCGCAAACCGCTGCACCACCGCTCCGACACACACTGCCACAACTACAACAGCCGTTTACCACTAAGTGGCGGTGACGTCACCACGGCGCTTGTGCCAGGCTAGGTGCAGGAGGTCACGGGATAGACCAAGGTGTCATGCATGGGTTGACTGACTTACAGTGAGGGAAAAAATATTTGATCCCCTGCTGATTTTGTACGTTTGCCCACTGACAAATAAATGATCAGTCTATCATTTTAATGGTAGGTTTATTTGAACAGTGAGAGACAGAATAACAATAAAGAAATCCAGAAAAACGCATGTCAAAAATGTTATAAATAGATTTGCATTTTAATGAGGGAAATAAGTATTTGANCCCTCTGTAAAACATGACTTAGTACTTGGTGGCAAAACCCTTGTTGGCAATCACAGAGGTCAGACGTTTCTTGTAGTTGGCCACCAGGTTTGCACACATCTCAGGAGGGATTTTGTCCTACTCCTCTTTGCAGATCTTCTCCAAGTCATTAATGTTTCGAGGCTGACGTTTGGCAACTCGAACCTTCAGCTCCCTCCACAGATTTTATATGGGATTAAGGTCTGGAGACTGGCTAGGGCCACTCCAGGACCATAATGTGCTTCTTCTTGAGCCACTCCTTTGTTGCCTTGGCCGTGTGTTTTGGGTCATTTCATGCTGGAATACCCATCCACGACCCATTTTCAATGCCCTGGCTAAGGGAAGGAGGTTCTCACCCAAGATTTGACGGTACATGGCCCCGTCCATCGTCCCTTTGATGCGGTGAAGTTGTCCTGTCCTCTTATCAGAAAAACAACCCCCGAAGCATAATGTTTCCACCTCCATGTTTGACGGTGGGGATGGTGTTCTTGGGGTCATAGGCAGCATTCCTCCTCCAAACACGGCGAGTTGAGTTGATGCCAAAGAGCTCCAATTTGGTCTCATCTGACCACAACACTTTCACCCAGTTGTCCCCTGAATCATTCAGATGTTCATTGGCAAACTTCAGACGGGCATGTATATGTGCTTTCTTGAGCAGGGGGCCTTGCGGGCACTGCAGGATTTCAGTGCTTCACGGCGTAGTGTGTTACCAACTATTTTCTTGGTGACTATGGTCCCAGCTGCCTTGAGATCATTGACAAGATCCTCCCGTGTAGTTATGGGCTGATTCCTCACCGTTCTCATGATCATTGCAACTCCACGAGGTGAGATCTTGCATGGAGCCCCAGGCCTAGTGAGATTGACAGTTCTTTTGTGTTTCTTCCATTTGCGAATAATTGCACCAACTGTTGTCACCTTCTCACCAAGCTGCTTGGCGATGGTCTTGTACATTCCAGCCTTGTGTAGGTCTATAATCTTGTCCCTGACATCCTTGGAGAGCTCTTTGGTCTTGGCCATGGTGGAAAGTTTTAAATTTGATTGAATGATGGCGTCTGTGAACAGGTGTCTTTTATACAGGTAACAAGCTGAGATTAGGAGTACTCTCTTTAAGAGTGTGCTCCTAATCTCAGTTCGTTACCTGTATAAAAGACACCTGGGAGCCAGAAATATTACTGATTGAGAGAGGGTCAAATACTTATTTCCCTCATTCAAATGCAAATCAATTTATAACATTTTTGACATGCGTTTTTCTGGATTTTGTTGTTGTTATTCTGTCTCTCACTGTTCAAATAAACCTACCATTAAAATTATAGACTGATCATTTATTTGTCAGTGGGCAAACGTACAAAATCAGCAGGGGATCAAATACTTTTTTCCCTAACTGTAGATAGTTATAGGAGTGCCTACAACTGGTGCAAGAATAGGTGAATAAAGTGTAAGCAGATGACTTACAACGTGTCGGTGTGAGTCATTTTTGAAGACACTATACATGTAAGGTTTTTCGAACTACGTGGTCGAAGACGATGTTGAATAATGTGGGAGCCAGATGACATCCCTGCCGCACCCCGAGGTGAACACGGAATGGCTCCAACTCCCGGCCACGCCACTTTACCTGGGCCTGTCCACCATCACATTAACTCAAAGACAAAGATCCCCCGTATAGCCTTAACAGACTGTTGGGGCAAGTGCCGTTAGCGAGCACCTATGAATACCGGCACGACACGCAAGGAGTTTGGTGGCCAACACCACGCCCGGCCGCCTTTGTCTCCCCAGTGGCAATGTTTAACACATCGCACCAGGTACTCATTTGAGGACCGGTCCAAATAATCGTCACCGGTGTTGGCCGTGAGCGGGAAACGAACCGGGTCGCCAGGTTCCTAGCGCGGTGCGCTAACCGCTACACTACCGCTCCCCGACACACACACACACACCGACACATACACCCGGNCACACACACACACACCGACACATACACCCGGACACACACACACACACCGACACATACACCCGGACACACACACACACACCGACACATACACCCGGACACACACACACACACACTGACACATACACCCGGACACACACACACACACCGACACATACACCCGGACACACACACACACACTGACACATACACCCGGACACACACACACACACTGACACATACACCCGGACACACACACACACACCGACACATACACCCGGACACACACACACACACCCCGAAACATACACCCGGACACACACACACACACCGACACATACACCCGGACACACACACAAACACACTGACACATACACCCGGACACACACACACACCGACACATACACCCGGACACACACACACACACACTGACACATACACCCGGACACACACACACACACACTGACACATACACCCGGACACACACACACACACCGACACATACACCCGGACACACACACACACACACCGACACATACACCCGGACACACACACACACACACCGACACATACACCCGGACACACACACACACACCGACACATACACCCGGACACACACACACCGACACATACACCCGGACACACACACACACACCGACACATACACCCGACACACACACACACACCCCGAAACACACACATGGGCACACGCCGCAGCCGTGGCACAAGTTCGCGTTCAGCACAGCTGAGCAAACACTTGGAGACATCGCCTTCCCTTCCCTCCCTCCTTCCCCCTCATCCTCTCCCACCTCCTCCTCCTGCACGCAGCTGCACTGCCTGCCTTTTGAATTGATGACTACCGGGGCTTGCCAGCTGTTGTAGGCGTGGGACAGGAGAAGGCAGTGCGGTCCTGGGGTCCTGGGGTGGCTATGAGAAGCTACCTCCCTCGCCTGGTATGCAGGAGGTCATGGGGTCGACCCCAACCTGACGCCTGCTGTAAATTTGGAGTTTCCATGTCTCTCTCTGTCTCTCATCATCATCACGGCGGCTATAAGATGTTAACTCCCTCGCTTGGTATGCAGGAGGTGATGGCCACATAGCCAACCGGCTCTGAACCAATTCCTCGACCACATAAATTCCATACACCCAGCAATCAAATTCACCATGGAGGTAGGAAAGGATGGCATGCTGCTTTTCTTGGATATCCTAATGAAAAATAGACCAGATGGCTCAATGAGCCACTCTGTCTACAGGAAAGTAACCCATACTGACGACTACCTAAAACCTGATTCCCACCACCATCCATCCCACAAGAATTCCCTCATCAAAACGCTACACCATAGAGCTCAATGTATCTCCTACCATGAACACTTAACCAGTGAACTCAAACACGTACACCAAGCTCTCAAGGCGAATGGATATTCTGACTACACAATCCGCAAAGCCATCACTCCAACTGTGAGGAAGGAGCCATCTGAGGATCCAATCAAAACCATCACCTTGCCATATATAGCAGGGGTAACCAAAAATATTTCCTAAATCATGAACAAACACAAGATCCAGGTCCGATTTAACACAGTACATAAAATTCGTGATCTGATCCCATCTCTGAAGGACACGATTCCTGACATACAATATCCCAGCGTCTACAAACGAAGCTGTATCTGCGGCAGAAGTTACATTGGGGAAACTAATCGACATGTCTAGGACCGTATTCGTGAGCACATTGCAGATTTGAAACACTGTAGGACCAATGCTTCTGCCGTGGCTGATCATTACTTTAATGCGGCTGGCTCACACGAAATTGATTTCTCTAAGACGATGTTACTTTGCAAGCCTACTGGCAATCAACAAAATTTTGTTCATGAAGCCATCCATATCTACAGACACAATTTCAACCGAGAGGATGGTTATAAATTCAGCAATCATTGCAAAGATGTCATCAACCACTTTGGGTCATGACTTGACTCGTGTTTTCTTGTCAATCAACCTCCACCGTCAGCAGTGTGGTGTGTGGAGCGGGGTGCAGTGCTTGCCTGGCGGCACATTGATTAGTGTAGACCCACTGCCGATTCGTTGTTTTCTCCTGCATTGGCATTGCTGCTGCATTTCCATTGCTGCTGCGTTGGCATTGCTGCTGCATTTGCATTCTGCTGCATTGGCATTTCTGCTGCATTGGCATTGCTGTTGCATTGGCATTGCTGCTGCATTGGCATTGCTGCTGCATTGGCGTTGTTGCTGCATTGGCATTGTTGCTGCATTGGCATTGTTGCTGCATTGGCATTGCTGCTGCATTGGCATTGCTGCTGCATTGGCATTGCTGCTGCATTGGCATTGCTGTTGCATTGGCGTTGTTGCTGCATTGGCATTGTTGCTGCATTGGCATTGTTGCTGCACTGGCATTGCTGCTGCATTGGCATTGCTGCTGCATTGGCATTGCTGCTGCATTGGCATTGCTGCTGCATTGGCGTTGTTGCTGCATTGGCATTGTTGCTGCATTGGCATTGTTGCTGCACTGGCATTGCTGCTGCATTGGCATTGCTGCTGCATTGGCATTGTTGCTGCATTGGCATTGTTGCTGCATTGGCATTGTTGCTGCATTGGCATTGCTGCTGCATTGGCATTGCTGCTGCATTGGCGTTGTTGCTGCATTGGCATTGTTGCTGCATTGGCATTGTTGCTGCACTGGCATTGCTGCTGCATTGGCATTGCTGCTGCATTGGCATTGTTGCTGCATTGGCATTGTTGCTGCATTGGCATTGCTGCTGCATTGGCATTGTTGCTGCATTGGCATTGCTGCTGCATTGGCATTGTTGCTGCATTGGCATTGTTGCTGCATTGGCATTGCTGCTGCATTGGCATTGTTGCTGCATTGGCATTGCTGCTGCATTGGCATTGCTGCTGCATTGGCATTGTTGCTGCATTGGCATTGCTGCTGCATTGGCATTGCTGCTGCATTGGCATTGCTGCTGCATTGGCATTGTTGCTGCATTGGCATTGCTGCTGCATTGGCATTGTTGCTGCATTGGCATTGCTGCTGCATTGGCATTGCTGCCCCGCCCATGCTACTGTTGCTGCCGAGACACTTGGGCTACGCCCATCTCCAAACCTCTATAGACAGTTTGCCTTTAGAGGCTAACCCCCTTTCCTGATGACGACCGCTTGTGTTGAGATCGAAACGTCGTGGCTTTTTGCTTGTTTAATTTTTTTTTTTATTTTGCAGGCTACAGTCAACATTATAGACTGCCAGTACACTCACCGAACTTAATAACCAGGCTACAGTCTACATTATAGACTGCCAGTACACTCACCGAACTTAATAACCAGGCTACAGTCTACATTATAGACTGCCAGTACACTCAATCCGATTAAGAACTAGGCTATTATTTTATATTTGTATTCACTTTATTTTTTATTATTATTTAAATTTTATATCTACGTGACGTTACCGAAAGAACCAAATAATTTGGAGTTTGCATGCTCTCTCCCTCTCTCTCCCCGTGGTCGCGTGGATTTTTCTCCGGTCCCTCCGGTTTTCCCCCTCCACATTTATCATCAACATCAGCACGCGTTTCGAGTATTTGGCTGCGATACATTTCCGCGTGACAAGCCACTTCGTTGAGCCGCCATTTGTGGCCGGGCCGCTTCTGAACAAGAGCTACACAGCTCAGTAGGCCTTGCCCGGTAAACTAATCGCTGTAGTCTATACGTTTAGATTCATCTTCTTGGTTCTTTCGGTAAAGTCACGTAGAAGGGAAATAATAAAATAATAAAAATATAACATAATAATTTCCCTTCTACGTGACTTTACCGAAAGAACCAAGAAGATGAATCCCTGCAGTCACGAAAGCTTAAAATCGTTTAGATTCAGTTTAAAAAAACAAAACGGAGCTCGCGAAGAGGAGAAGCCAACGAGCGGGGGGTGTCGCGTGAGGGTCTGAGTCCGTGACGGCGCGGGGTCACGTGGCCACGGGGAGACGTGGCCACGGGCTCGCGGCGTCTCACGTGTCCGGAGTTTGTTGCGGGGGGCAGGTGGACGCATTACCTGGGCGGGATCAGATCCACACCCCCCACCCCGCCCCTCCCCACATTCCCTGCTACCCCACCCCCTCGTCCTCCACTCAACCCCTGAACCCTGCTCCCTCTGCCTCCCATCACGAGCGTCCAATCTTCCCAACATCTCCCTCGCAAGGCGGTAATGGGGAATGGAGATGCTGGGAGGGAGGTATGGAGCGAAGGGGAGAGACCGCGGTGGGGGGGGGCGATGGAGGTACGGGGAGGAGGGGAGATGGGGAGGGAGATGGTGATGTGGGGAGGAGGGGAGATGGGGGAGGGAGATGGTGGTGCGGGGAGGAGGAGGGGGAGAGATGGGTGGGGGAGTTTATGGAAGTGAATATGAGTGGGGAGTGATGCGTTTTGGAGCTGGCAATGTTGGACTCTGGAGGACAGGAGCGGGGGGGGGCGAGATGAGGGGGGGTGATTCGTTTTTCGGCTGCCAATGTTGAACTCTGTAAGTATGGGAGTGAGTGGGCGGGTGGAGTATGAAGCGGGGGGGGTGCATTGGATGGATTGGGTTGTGCACAGGGGGCGGTGGTGATGAGTTTTTAGGCTGGCAACGCTGGATTCTGGGAGGGGGCAGTCTGGAGGGGGGGGCTGATAGAAACCAGACCGCGTGGTGCTCGGTGGTGCTTGGTGGTGGTGGTGATGTCAGTCGCTGGGGTCTCCCCGTAGAGCGGATCCCGTGTCTCAAAGGCCGCTCACGTGACTCCAGATGAAGTTCACGTGTGTGTGTGTGAGGAGGAGGAGGTGGTGGTGACGGCGTGGTGGGAGCGGGAGAGCGCCGCTCGGCGCTACGAGACCGGCAGAGGAGCGAGTTCGATTCCCGCCCATGGTGCCAGCAACGCGAGTGACGATTATTTAAACCGGTCCTGGGCCTCTCGTAGGTCGACTCGGCCTCAAATGAGTACGCGCATCAGGTGGGATGTATAGGAAATGCCACTGGGGAAACAAAGGCGGCCGGGCGTGGTTGATGGCCACTCACGCCCGACATTATGGGTGCTCGCTAACAGCACTTGCTCCAACAGTCTGTTGGGGCTATAGTGGGGATTTTTGTCTTGAGTAGTGATGGTTGTGGTGATGGTGGTGTTGATGGTGGGGGTGATGGTGGATGGTGATGGCGGTGGTGTATAGCGGTTAGCGCGCTGCGCTACGAACCTGGGGACCGAGTTCGATTGCCGTCCACGGCCAACACCAGTGACGATTATCTTGAATCGGTTCTGGGACTCCCTAGGTCGAGTCAGCCTCGAATGAGCACCTGGCGCGGTGTGTAGACATCGCTACTGGGGAGACAAAGGCGGTCGGGCGTGGTGCTGGCCACCCCCTCGTGTACCCGTGCCGGCCTTCATAGGCGCTCGCGAACAGCACTTGCCCCAACAGTATGTTTAGGTTATACGGGAGATCTTTGTCTTTATCCATTTTTTTGGATGGTGATGGTCGCGATGCCCACGAAGCGTAGCAAGGTGACCAGGAGGGAGGGTGGGAGGACACGAGGGGGGGGGGTGAAGGGGGGGATGAAGGGGGCGGGGGGATCCCCCTCCCCCGCTATCTCCTTAAATCCCCCCCCCACGCTCCCTATTGACGCGGCGTGATTATTTATTTATTAATTCGTTGAAGTGCCTCCTCGTCTCGCGCTGAGAGCGCGCGCGCTCCACGTGGCGTTTCCCAGCGTCGTCTCGCGCCACGGGGAAGGTGTCAGCCAGGTCAATAGGGACCCCCCCACTCCACCCACACGCCCCGCCCCCACCCACCATAAATCTNCCCCCCCTCCCCATTGAACGCGTCGAGGAACACAATGGCGCACGACAGATTCTTGCGGTCGCTGTTCGAGTCGCGTTCCCATGAGAGCGCCGCTCAGTGGAGCCAGGAGTGATGGCGATGGTGGATGGGAGGATGGGATGATGATGGTGGATGGGAGGATGGGATGATGATGGTCGATGGGAGGATGGGATGATGATGGTGGATGGGAGGATGGGATGATGATGGTGGATGGGAGGATGGGATGATGATGGTGGATGGGAGGATGGGATGATGATGGTCGATGGGAGGATGGGATGATGATGGTGGATGGGAGGATGGGATGATGATGGTGGATGGGAGGATGGGATGATGATGACGGTGGTGGTGGATGAGAGGATGGGATGATGATGGTGGATGGGAGGATGGATGGTGATGGGGATGGGAGGATGGGATGATGATGGGGATGGGAGGATGGGATGATGATGGTGGATGGAGGATGGGATGGTGATGGTGGATGGGAGGATGGATGGTGATGGTGGATGGAGGATGGGATGATGATGGTGATGGAGGATGGGATGATGATGGTGGATGGAGGATGGGATGATGATGGTGGATGGGAGGATGGGATGATGATGACGGTGGTGGTGGATGAGAGGATGGGATGATGATGGTGGATGGGAGGATGGATGGTGATGGGGATGGGAGGATGGATGATGATGGGGATGGGAGGATGGGATGATGATGGTGGATGGNAGGATGGGATGGTGATGGTGGATGGGAGGATGGATGGTGATGGTGGATGGGAGGATGGATGGTGATGTAATGATGAGAGATGGTATGATGATGGTGGATGGAAGTATGGATGATGGTGGTGATGGTGGTGCATAGGATGTCGGATACTGCTGGTGATAGTGGTGATGGTGGTGATGGTGGAGAGGATGAGATGATGATGGTAGTATTATGATGATGATGTTGATTGCTTGATGCTCTGCTGCTGCTGCTGATAACGCGAGCAATGCAACGTGCGATGCGTGACGGACGCGCTGAGCTAAGAGCCACGGGAAAGAGGTGGGGGCGTTTAATAACGAGGTGGGGGCGTTTAATAAAGAGGTGGGGGCGTTTAATAAAGAGGTGGGGGCGTTTAATAAAGAGGTGGGGGCGTTTAATAAAGAGGTGGGGGTCGTTTAATAAAGAGGTGGGGGCGTTTAATAAAGAGGTGGGGGTGTTTAATAAAGAGGTGGGGGCGTTTAATAAAGAGGTGGGGGCGTTTAATAAAGAGGTGGGGGCGTTTAATAAAGAGGTGGGGTCGTTTAATAAAGAGGTGGGGTCGTTTAATAAAGAGGTGGGGGCGTTTAATAAAGAGGTGGGGTCGTTTAATAAAGAGGTGGGGGCGTTTAATAAAAGGTGGGGGCGTTTAATAAAGAGGTGGGGGGCGTTTAATAAAGAGGTGGGGGCGTTTAATAAAGAGGTGGGGGTGTTTAATAAAGAGGTGGGGGTGTTTAATNAAGAGGTGGGGTGTTTAATAAAGAGGTGGGGGTGTTTAATAAAGAGGTGGGGGCGTTTAATAAAGAGGTGGGGTCGTTTAATAAAGAGGTGGGGTCGTTTAATAAAGAGGTGGGGGCGTTTAATAAAGAGGTGGGGGTCGTTTAATAAAGAGGTGGGGGCGTTTAATAAAAGGTGGGGGCGTTTAATAAAGAGGTGGGGGCGTTTAATAAAGAGGTGGGGGCGTTTAATAAAGAGGTGGGGGTGTTTAATAAAGAGGTGGGGGTGTTTAATAAAGAGGTGGGGGCGTTTAATAAAGAGGTGGGGGCGTTTAATAAAGAGGTGGGGGCGTTTAATAAAGAGGTGGGGGTGTTTAATAAAGAGGTGGGGGGTGTTTAATAAAGAGGTGGGGGTGTTTAATAAAGAGGTGGGGGCGTTTAATAAAAGGTGGGGGTGTTTAATAAAGAGGTGGGGGGTGTTTAATAAAGAGGTGGGGGCGTTTAATAAAGAGGTGGGGGCGTTTAATAAAGAGGTGGGGGCGTTTAATAAAGAGGTGGGGGTGTTTAATAAAGAGGTGGGGGTGTTTAATAAAGAGGTGGGGGCGTTTAATAAAGAGGTGGGGGCGTTTAATAAAGAGGTGGGGGCGTTTAATAAAGAGGTGGGGGCGTTTAATAAGAGGTGGGGGCGTTTAATAAAGAGGTGGGGGTGTTTAATAAAGAGGTGGGGGCGTTTAATAAAGAGGTGGGGGCGTTTAATAAAGAGGTGGGGGCGTTTAATAAAGAGGTGGGGGCGTTTAATAAAGAGGTGGGGGCGTTTAATGAAGAGGTGGGGGTGTTTAATAAAGAGGTGGGGGCGTTTAATAAAGAGGTGGGGGCGTTTAATAAAGAGGTGGGGGCGTTTAATAAAGAGGTGGGGGCGTTTAATGAAGAGGTGGGGGTGTTTAATAAGAGGTGGGGGCGTTTAATGAAGAGGTGGGGGCGTTTAATAAAGAGGTGGGGGTGTTTAATAAAGAGGTGGGGGCGTTTAATAAAGAGGTGGGGGTCGTTTAATAAAGAGGTGGGGGTCGTTTAATAAAGAGGTGGGGGTGTTTAATAAGAGGTGGGGGCGTTTAATAAAGAGGTGGGGGCGTTTAATAAAGAGGTGGGGGTCGTTTAATAAAGAGGTGGGGGTCGTTTAATAAAGAGGTGGGGGTCGTTTAATAAAGAGGTGGGGGTCGTTTAATAAAGAGGTGGGGGTCGTTTAATAAAGAGGTGGGGGTGTTTAATAAAGAGGTGGGGCGTTTACTAAAGAGGTGGGGCGTTTAATAAAGAGGTGGGGGCGTTTAATAAAGAGGTGGGGGCGTTTAATAAAGAGGTGGGGGCGTTTAATGAAGAGGTGGGGGCGTTTAATAAAGAGGTGGGGGCGTTTAATGAAGAGGTGGGGGCGTTTAATAAAGAGGTGGGGGTGTTTAATAAAGAGGTGGGGGCGTTTAATAAAGAGGTGGGGGCGTTTAATAAAGAGGTGGGGGCGTTTAATGAAGAGGTGGGGGCGTTTAATAAAGAGGTGGGGGCGTTTAATAAAGAGGTGGGGGCGTTTAATAAAGAGGTGGGGGCGTTTAATGAAGAGGTGGGGGTGTTTAATAAAGAGGTGGGGGCGTTTAATAAAGAGGTGGGGGCGTTTAATAAAGAGGTGGGGCGTTTAATGAAGAGGTGGGGGTGTTTAATAAAGAGGTGGGGGGCGTTAATAAAGAGGTGGGGGCGTTTAATAAAGAGGTGGGGGTCGTTTAATAAAGAGGTGGGGGCGTTTAATAAGAGGTGGGGGCGTTTAATAAAGAGGTGGGGGTCGTTTAATAAAGAGGGGGGTGTTTAATAAAGAGGTGGGGGCGTTTAATAAAGAGGTGGGGCGTTTAATAAAGAGGTGGGGTCGTTTAATAAAGAGGTGGGGCGTTTAATAAAGAGGTGGGGGTGTTTAATAAAGAGGTGGGGTCGTTTAATAAAGAGGTGGGGGTCGTTTAATAAAGAGGTGGGGTCGTTTAATAAAGAGGTGGGGCGTTTAATAAAGAGGTGGGGGTTAGGGGGGATGTAAGTGTGCGTTAGAAGTCGGTGTGGATTGAAGACCACAGCTCCAGCGGTGGGGACGATGATGATGGTGGTGGTGATGGTGGTGGTGATGGTGGTGGTGATGGTGGTGGTGATGGTGGTGGTGGTGATGGTGGTGGTGATGGTGGTGGTGGGGATGGTGGTGATGGTGGTGATGGTGGTGATGGTGGTGGTGATGGTGGTGGTGGTGATGGTGGTGGTGATGGTGGTGGTGGGATGATGATGGTGGTGATGGTGGTGATGGTGGTGGTGGTGATGGTGGGGATGATGATAGTGGTGATGGTGATGGTGGTGATGATGGTGATGATGATGGTGGTCATGGTGGTGATGGTGGTGATGATAGTGGTGATGATCGTGATGGTGATGGTGGTGGTCATGGTGGTGATGGTGGTCATGATGTGCTGGTGGGGATGATGATGGTGGTGATGATGGGGATGGTGGTGATGGTGGTGATGGTGGTGATGATGGTGGTGATGGTGGTGATGATCGTGATGATGATGGTGGTGGTCATGGTGGTGATGGAGTGCTGGTGGGGATGATGATGGTGGTGATGGTGGAGATGGTGGTGATGGTGGTTATGGTGGTGGTGATGGTGGTGATGATGGTGTTGATGGTCATGTTGTGATGGTGGGGATGATGGTCATGTTGTGATGGTGGTGATGGTGGTGATGGTGGTGATGGTGGGGATGATGGTCATGTTGTGATGGTGGTAATGGTGGTGATGGTGGGAATGATGGTCATGTTGTGATGGTGGTGATGGTGGTGATGGTGGTGATGGTGGGGATGATGGTGGACGCGTTCCAGACGGCGGGGACTGTCACGGAGAGACGGCGCCCGACAGGAGCTGTTGTGCAGTGCGCTAACCGCTACACCACCGCTCCCCACTCACACACGCACACACACGCACACACTCACGCACACACACAGGCACACACACACTCACACACACACTCGCACGCACACACACGCACTCACACACACACTCGCACGCACACACACACTCACACACGCACACACTGTCACACAGGCACACACTCACACACACGCACACACTCACACACACGCACGCACTCACACACACGCACGCACTCACACACTCACACGCACTCACACACACTCACGCACTCACACATACGCACGCACACACACGCACACACTCACACACACACTCACACACACACAGGCACACACTTGCTCACTCACACACGCACACACTCACACACACGCACACACTCACACACACGCACACACACACGCACACACACGCACATACTCACTCACACACACACGAGACGCATTGAGACAAAATCCCACGGGCGAGACCGCCCATGGGGCTGTATTCCGCGTGCATTGTGTGCTTTATATAATCCGCTCGCCTTATAATTTTACTTTAATCCAACTCATAGTCACATACACCCGGCAACCCCCCCCTCCACCCCCCTCCACCCCCCATGAAGGCCGGCACGGCACGCGAGCGTGTGGATAGCCAGCACCACGCCCGACCGCCTTTGTCTCCCAGTGTTAGATGGTGACCTTGATCGGGCATCGAACTCGGTTCGCCGGCTTCGCAGCGCAGCCGCGCTCACACGCGTGTCAATGTTGAACTTCGTTGGTCCGCGAGTACCCAAAACAATTCTTGTCACCCCCCCAACCCCCCCCGCCGCAACTTCCGATACATCGGAGAAACACAAAACCGCAGCAGCGCCTGTTCGCCCCACAATCTCCGGGTCACAGCAGCAGCAGCGGCAGGAGCCTCAACTCCACGCCGCAGATACAGATGAGGGCGAGGGACAGACGCACGTGTCCGGACCGCGGCCTCACGTCAATGATACAAAAAAAACATCTCGGCACGGAGACCCGAGCGGTCGAACCTCGACAAGGGCCGCCGATCGTCGACCATTGACCCAATCGGGGACCGGGGGGGGGGGCACGTCGCCCGATGGGGTCACCCCCTCCCCTCAACCCCCGATGCCACAAATGAGCACCATCGATGATTCGGGATGGTCCAGCGAAGTGGTGCGGCCGCCGGTCTCGATCCGTCGAGCCGCGTCGTCAACGCTGCGCTGCCACTGCGCCGCTAACTTCACTCCTTTGAAGGAGGATGAACGAGAGCTACTTCTGCTTCTGAACAGACAATTGAGTGGATGACGGCATCTACAAATGGCATCTTGAATCTGGAAGACGAAGAAGGCTTCTCTCGCACGGCACCGCAGCGAGCCGTGCTCATCGGAGGCGCCGGCGGGAAGGACAAGAAACTCAACACAAAGAGACAACCTCAAAGCAAATTGTTTCCCATCTCACTTGAGGCTGAGTCGACCGAGAAAGTCAGAACACACGCACGGAGAGCAGCAGGTCATTGCCTGCATGTGTAACGCACGCCAGTCGTCGTTCCCGATCCACTGCTGGATGAAGGCCCCTTGACTTCGCGTCGGTCATACTTCCCCACGCTGGTCAATGATGGGTGCGAGGAGGGGGGGCGTGGGGGCGTGGGGGGAAGTGATGGTGTGGGGGTAGAGGGGAGCCTTTCAGATAATCGGGCGCCTCTGATGTTTGTTCGGCCGTGGCCGGGGATCGAACTCAGGGCGTGCGGGTGGTGAGTGCGCCGCGAGATTGCGTCTCGCGGCGCCTGGTACCCGCATGACCCCACATCAAAGCTGCCAGAACCCGACCCTGCGACGCAGCCCCCCCCTTACCCGCCCGCACATCATCATCATCACCGCTTTCATCTTCCCATGGGGGGGGGGTAGGGGGGGGGAGTGGGTGGAGTGGAGGGGCTCGGGGCTCCTCGTTATGAGGAGGTGGGGGTGGGAAGACGAGGAGTTATATTATAAGTTGCGTGGGTCGTGGTGGTGGTGGTGGTGTTTTTGTAATGGGGAGCGGTGGTGCAGCGGTTAGCGCTACGCTGCGCTACGAACCCGGCGCGCCCGAGTTCGATTCCCGCTCAGGCCAACACCGGTGACTTGTATCTGTTCTGGGCCTCCCTAAGTCGACTCAGCCTTACATGAGTACCTAGTGCGGTGTGTAAACATCGCTACTGGGGAGACAAAGGCGGACGGGCGTGGTTACTGGCCACCCGACCCCCTTGTGTGCCGTGCCGGCCTTCATGAGTGCTCGCGAACAGCACTTGCCCCAACATTCTGCCCTGGTTATACGGGGGGATTTTTGTCTTTTGGTGATGGTGGGGTTTTTTTGTTGTTTTGCAATTCCTTCTGCAGAGGAGGGACGCCGTGGATGCGAATTCCTTCCGTAACAACCGCGACCACGGCACAAAGGATGGGGGAGCTCTCTCTCTGTGCCCCGCACTATTGCGCCCCCAAACAAAGACAAAGATGTTCCGTATAGCCTCGTAACAGACTGTCGGGGCAAGTGCTGTGAACGGGTAGCACATATGAAGGCCGGCACGGCACACGAGGGGGTGTGGGTGGCGAGCGCCACGCCCGGCCGCTTTTGTCTCCCCAGTGACAAAGGCGGCGTAGGGGAGGCACAGGACCGGTTGAGATAATCGCCACTGGTGTTGGCCCCAAACTCCACCACCAATTTTTTTTGTTATCAGAGGACCTCAAAGCACAGCCATCCACACCCACACACACCCACGCACACCCACGCACAGCCACGCACGCACACCCACCCACACACACCCACGCACACCCACACCCACACACACCCACCAACACATACCCACACACACCCACCAACCCCAACACACACCCACGCACACCCACACACTCCCACACACGCACACCCACGCACACCCACACACACCCACCAACACCCACACACACCCACGCCCACCACACACACCAACACCCACGCACACCACGCACAGCCACGCACACCCACGCACAGCCACGCACACCCACGCACAGCCACGCACACCCACGCACTCCCACGCACAGCCACGCACAGCCACGCACACCCACGCACAGCCACGCACAGCCACGCACACCCACGCACAGCCACGCACACCCACGCACTCCCACGCACACCCACGCACAGCCACGCACACCCACGCACACCCACGCACACCACCCCGAGCGCTCTCACCACGTCGACGATTCGACCTCGCTCGAACCCGGCCACCCGAGTTCGATTCTCGCTCAGGGCCACCAAAACGAGCGTCGATTATCTGAACCGGTCCTGGGCCTCCCCGAGGGGTCGACTCAGCCTCAAATGAGTAATCTGGTGCGGTGTGTAAAATAACAACAAAAAACATCGCCACTAGGGAGACAAAGGCGGCCGGGCGTGGTCCATTGTGCACGTGGAGGGGACAGATGCGTGGTGGCATAGAGGAGAGGCAGTCCGCTGGGTTATTTCTAACTCACATTCTCCACAACGACGCGAACGATCGCTGCGTGGTGTGCGGTGTCCAGTTTTTAGTTGAACCAGGACAGAGAGAGAGACAGATGGTCCGTGCCTGTAAACACGCGGCAGTCCACCAGCGTTGCTCCAAGCAAAGCCTGAACCTGCTGATGAGACACTGGATGTTGGAACCGGTCCAGAGTTGTGCTTGTGTTGAACCACGATGCAGAAGGAAGTCCGTGTGACTGATGAGATGCGTTTGTGTTGTTTTTGTTTTACGTGGAGGGACAGATGTGTGAAGGTGGCGTATGTGTGTGTGTGTGCGTGTGTGTTTATGTGTGTGTATGTGTGTGAGCCGGTCCTGGGCCTCCCCTAGGTCGACTCAGCCTCAAATGAGTACCTGGTGCGGTGTGTAGACATCGCCGCTAGGGAGGCAAAGGCGGTCGGGCGTGGTGCTGGCCACCCACCCCCTCGTGTACCGTTCCGGCCTTCATAGGTGCTCGCTAACAGCACTTGCCCCTACAGTCTGTTAAGGCTATACGGGGATCTTTGTGTATGTATGTGTAGGGTTAGCGCGCTGCGCTATAAACCTGGCGACCTGGGTTCGATTCCCGCTCACGGACACCAGTGACATTATCTGAACGGTCCTGGGCCTCCCCTAGGTCGACTCAGCCTGAAATGAGTACCTGGTGCGGTGTGTAAACATCGCCACTGGAGACAAAGGCGGTCGGGCGTGGTGCTGGCCACCCACCCCCTTGTGTACCGTTCCAGCCTTCATAGGTGCTCACTAACAGCACTTGCCTCCACAGTCTGTTAAGGCTATACGGGGGACCTTTACCTTTGTGTTGAACTTCTTCCGCGCCGTACGTAGCCAACCGTGCTAATCGGAGGTGCGGGGAAAGGGGCAACACACACAGAACGCTAAAAAGCAGTTGTAAAAGAAATTAATTTTCAATCTCGATCACGATTTAAAAGTGCGCAGCTCCAGTAACTTCCTCATATCGGAAGGGAGAGAGCGTTCCAGACGGCCGCAGAAGCGCGTCTGAAAGCGCCGCGCGATGCGGTGGCCACCGTCTCCGTTCGATGGCTCAGCCAAACGCGCCCGCTGCGAGGATGAGCGGAGTTCTTTGTCGAGATCGGCAACGCATTGTGGTTCATGTGCGTGCCAGCGCTTTTGCGGTTAATGAGTGCAACCTTATAATGCGTGGGTCAGGGTCGGGGTTGGAATTGGAGTTGCGGTTCGGGTTATGGCGAGGGTTACATTTGGGTTCAGAATCGTGGCGATGGTGAGGTTTATCTTTGAGGGTTGATCTTCGACCGCAGCGACGCCGGAGATTTGTTTGTGTTTGTTGTTGTCGTGTAAAGCAGCCGTGGTGAGTGATGGCGGCGAGTTGTTTGTGTTTGTTGTTGTCGTGTAAAGCAGCCGTGGTGAGTGATGGTCCAGCAACTCGCTTAGCACTCCGCTCACGAGCTCGCTCACCGCCGGTCGGACCGTCGCCTTCCGATCACTCCTACATCGCTACTACTACTAGTACCGAGGTGACCGTGCACACGAACTTCACGTCGCGTTGTTAGTGCAGTCTATAGGATCAGTCTATAGGATCAGTCTATAGGATCTAGAGGATCAGGGCACAGGGAGTTGCTTCTCTGGATTCCTATTTTGAGTCCGGAGTTTTGTGCCAATCGGTGCACGAGAGAGAATTAAACCCCCCCCGAGGGGTTTTTACATTTCGCGGGGCGCCTTCACGCAGCCTGGGATGAAGCGCCCAGCGTTTAAAGTCGCGATGAGGACTGGGCTCTGCGACATCGGTGTCTCGATGCGAGTCGAGGTTCGTCGACGCGAGCATCGCCTCGCTGCCAGCACAGCCCCCGGTTGAACACCCACCCAGGCCTCCTTCCTTCCTTTCTTTCGTACGACTGCTGACGTGGACGACGCAGAGTAACGACCACAATCTCGCATGGCAGGCGGTCGAATCGAGATACCCGCGTCGGGAGCAGCCGTGGAGCGGTGTCGTGGCTGCGATGTCTGCTTCGTGTGTGCGGATCGGGGCCACGCGTCGTGCCACGTTGCACGGCGGCTCTGGGTGACCGCAGACGAGGCGCTGCTGGAGACGGGTTCGGAGGTTTCCGTTTGTGCGTCGGTGAGCCGGGCGGGGATGGGCGCCTCGATCTTCTCGCTCGCTCCGCGGGACGCAGCGTCAGCGAGCGGCGCCGTCTGGAAGAATCGGCGCAACGAGACGGGGGGAGGGGAAGGCATTTGGTGAGCCGAACGAGTTAATCGACACGACTGGGTAACATCGATCGACTCTGGAGTGTTGATCAATCCTATGGTTCGAGTATAGTTTTTTATTGTTTGTTTGTTATTCTTCTTCTAGAACCTTGGAGGGTTTCTTTTTTAGACGGGCGAGAGAGAGAGAGGGGGGGGCGAGAGAGGTTTTTTTGTGTAACAGCTCCATTGACTTCACAAAAGCCCAACTCGAGTCACACAAAGGATCGTCTCGAGTGGTTTTCCATGCATAGACAAACTCCGCGGCGACCCCCCCTCCTCCTCCCCAGCCTCACCCCCTCCTCCCCCTCCTCCCCCTCTTCCCCTCCATAAACACCCCCGCCTCTATCAACCACACATCACCTCCCCCCATTCCCTCCAAAAACAACAACAACACTTGCCGTATCACCACTAAGTGGCGGCGACATCAAACCATAGGCGTTCGTGCCATGCTAGATGCACCTTGAGGCCACGCAGTGTCGAAAGCCTGCTGGCAGGAGGTCATGGGACAGACCCAGGTGCCATGGGTTAACTGCCGTGCCAGGCTAGGTGCAGGAGGTCACGGAACAGACACAGATGCCATGGGTAGACTGACTGAGATGATTGGCAGATGCACCAACTACGCTACCTACTGTGCCAGGCTAGGTGCAGGAGGTCAAGGGACAGACACAGATGCCATGGGCAGACTGACTGAGATGACTGGCAGAGCACCAACTATGCTACCTTCTGTGCCAGGCTAGGTGCAGGAGATCACGGAACAGACACAGATGCCATGGGTAGACTAACTGAGATGACTGGCAGAGACACCGACTATGCTACCTACTATGCCAGGCTAGGTGCAGGAGATCACGGAACAGACACAGATGCCATGGGTAGACTAACTAGATGACTGGCAGAGACACCGACTATGCTACCTACTATGCCAGGCTAGGTGCAGGAGGTCACGGGACAGACACATACCATGGGTAGACTGACTGAGTTGACTGGCAGAGACACCAACTATGCTACCTACTGTGCCAGGCTAGGTGCAGGAGATCACGGAACAGACACAGATGCCATGGGTAGACTAACTGAGATGACTGGCAGAGACACCGACTATGCTACCTACTATGCCAGGCTAGGTGCAGGAGGTCACGGGACAGACACAGATGCCAGGGGTTGACTGCCGTGCCAGGCTAGGTTCAGGAGGTCCCGGGACAGACCCAGGTGCCATGGGTAGACTGACTGAGTTGACTGGCAGAGGCACCAACCTCCTCCCCACAATCACTCCTTCCATCCGCCACGTCTTCATTTCGCCTCTGTCCTCCAAGGGGGGACTCGAGATCCGTCTTTGCTACTCGGCTTGACGTGAAACACAGACACAGACGAGGCGGGAGGCGAGCTCGTGTTCGCCAGCGCGAGGGCTGGTGGATCGCGTGGAGATGCGTGCGGCTCTCCGGCAAGTACGGAGCGGCACGCGGTGTTTGTAAGGGGAGCGCTGTGCCTCTCTCGCCCCCGTCTTTGTGCGCGTGCCTGGGGGGGGGGGGATGGGGGTTAAATTTCTCCGGACTCTCCGCGTTCTCCTCTCGCGAGTGAAGTGAATGGAGAAAATCTCTCCAGTAAAAATCCAAGCCGCTTGGCCCAAACTGCTCCCCAATGCCCAGCGGTGGTCGCGGGCGTCGCTCGCTGCAAAGGGGTCACGGCGGTTCGAATTCAGCGGTGTGGGACTGTTGTTGTTGTTTTCTTGTTGTGGTCTGGGACTGTTGTTGTGTTGTGGTCTGGGACTGTTGTTGTTGTCTTGTTGTGGTCTGGGACTGTTGTTGTTGTCTTGTTGTGGTCTGGGACTGTTGTTGTTGTTTCTTGTGGTCTGGGACTGTTGTTGTTGTCTTGTTGTGGTCTGGGAGTGTTGTTGTTGTCTTGTGGTCTAGGACTGTTGTTGTTTTCTTGTTGTGGTCTGGGAGTGTTGTTGTCTTGTTGTGGTCTGGGACTGTTGTTGTTGGTGGTCTGGGACTGTTGTTGTTGTCTTGTTGTGGTCTGGGACTGTTGTTGTTGTCTTGTTGTGGTCTGGGATTGTTGTTGTGTTGGTGTGGTCTGGGATTGTTGTTGTCTTGTTGTGGTCTGGGATTGTTGTTGTCTTGTTGTGGTCTGGGACTGTTGTTGTTGTTTTGTTGTGGTCTGGGACTGTTATTGTTGTTGTCTTGTTGTGGTCTGGGACTGTTGTTGTTGTTTTGTTGTGGTCTGGGACTGTTATTGTTGTTGTCTTGTTGTGGTCTGGGACTGTTATTGTTGTTTTGTTGTGGTCTGGGATTGTTGTTGTTTTCTTGTTGTGGTCTGGGATTGTTGTTGTCTTGTTGTGGTCTGGGACTGTTGTTGTCTTGTTGTGGTCTGGGACTGTTGTTGTTGTCTTGTTGTGGTCTGGGATTGTTGTTGTCTTGTTGTGGTCTGGGATTGTTGTTGTCTTGTTGTGGTCTGGGACTGTTATTGTTGTTGTCTTGTTGTGGTCTGGGACTGTTGTTGTTGTTTTCTTGTTGTGGTCTGGGACTGTTGTTGTTGTTNTCTTGTTGTGGTCTGGGACTGTTATTGTTGTTTTCTTGTTGTGGTCTGGGACTGTTGTTGTGTTGTGGTCTGGGATTGTTGTTGTCTTGTTGTGGTCTGGGATTGTTGTGTTGGTGTTTGTCTTGTTGTGGTCTGGGACTGTTGTTGTTGTCTTGTTGTGGTCTGGGACTGTTATTGTTGTTGTCTTGTTGTGGTCTGGGATTGTTGTTGTTTTGTTGTGGTCTGGGANTGTTGTTGTTGTTGTCTTGTTGTGGTCTGGGATTGTTGTTGTCTTGTTGTGGTCTGGGACTGTTGTTGTTGTTTTGTTGTGGTCTGGGACTGTTATTGTTGTTGTCTTGTTGTGGTCTGGGATTGTTGTTGTCTTGTTGTGGTCTGGGACTGTTGTTGTTGTGTTGTGGTCTGGGACTGTTGTTGTTGTGTTGTTGTGGTCTGGGATTATTGTTGTTGTTTTCTTGTTGTGGTCTGGGATTATTGTTGTTGTCTTGTTGTGCTCTGAGGCTACTGTTGTTGTAATCTTGTTGCGGTTTGGGACTGTTGTTGTTGTGTTGTTGTGGTCTGGGACTGTTGTTGTTGTTGTGTTACTGTGGCCTTGGACTGTTGTTGTTGTTGTTGTTCTAGTCTGGGACTGTTGTTGTCTCTGGCTGTTGTTGTTTTTGTATCGTTGTGTTCTATAACTGTTGTTGTGGTCTAGGACTGATGTTGTGGTCTGGGACTGTTGTTTTGGTCTGGGACTGTTGTTGTTGTGGTCTGGGAGTGTTGTTGTTGTTGTTGTTTTTCTGCCTTACCCAAAACTCGCATTTGGAGAGTGCAATGTACACTTCTGGACTTCATCTATATTTATTTACGAGTGACTTGCTTAACTTTTCTCTCTCGTACTCTGGTACCGTTGTGGTTGTTTTGAAATAACATCTCAAAACAAATACATTTCAAAATAACCACGTCTCAAATCAACCACATCTCAAAACAACATCTCAAAACAACCACATCCCAAAACAACCTCATCCCAAAACAACATCATCCCAAAACAACCACATCTCAAAACAACCACATCTCAAAACAACCACATCTCAAAACAACATCTCAAAACAACTCCATCCCAAAACAACCACATCTCAAAACAACCACATCTCAAAACAACCACATCTCAAAACAACCACATCTCAAAACAACCACATTTCAAAACAACCTCATCCAAAACAACCTCATCCCAAAACAACCACATCTCAAAACAACCACATCCAAAACAACATCTCAAAACAACTCCATCCCAAAACAACCACATCTCAAAACAACCACATCTCAAAACAACCACATCTCAAAACAACATCTCAAAACAACTCCATCCCAAAACAACCACATCCAAAACAACCACATCTCAAAACAACCACATCTCAAAACAACCACATCTCAAACAACCACATCTCAAAACAACCACATCTCAAAACAACCACATCTCAAAACAACATCTCAAAACAACCACATCTCAAAACAACATCTCAAAACAACCTCATTCCAAAACAACCACATCTCAAAACAACCACATCTCAAAACAACCACATCTCAAAACAACTCCATCCCAAAACAACCACATCTCAAAACAACCACATCTCAAAACAACCACATCCCAAAACAACCACATCCCAAAACAACCACATCCAAAACAACCACATCCCAAAACAACCACATCCCAAAACAACCACATCCCAAAACAACCACATCTCAAAACAACCACATCTCAAAACAACCACATCTCAAAACAACCACATCTCAAAACAACCACATCTCAAAACAACCACATCCAAAACAACCACATCCCAAACAACATCATCCCAAAACAACAACATCCCAAAACAACCACATCCCAAAACAACCACATCCCAAAACAACCACATCCCAAACAACCACATCCCAAAACAACCACATCCCAAAACAACCACATCCCAAAACAACCACATCCCAAAACAACATCATCCCAAAACAACAACATCCCAAAACAACCACATCCCAAAACAACCACATCCCAAAACAACCACATCCCAAAACAACAACATCCCAAAACAACCTCATCCCAAAACAACCACATCCCAAAACAACCACATCCAAAACAACCACATCTCAACACTTCCAATGTAATCCTCCAGTCCTCGCGCCCCACCAGTTTCACCAATGTAGAGGCGCAGCCCTGCAACGTCACGCCCCAGGCCACTGCCAGCGACAGGGCCTCGTCTTGACGACAACTTTTGTAGAGCCCCACGCGAGAGGATACATTCGAGTGTGAGGATGATGAGCACCGAACTCGACCTCGAGGGATCCCAGATAACGGTGACGGATGCGGCCTTTCGGTAAAGTCACGGAGATGAAAAAATAAAAATAATATAAAAAATAATACAATTAAAATAACTAAATTTTTATATTATTTTTCATATTATTTAATATTATTTTTAATATTATTTTTATGTTTCACCTACGTGACTTTACCGAAAGAACCAAAGAGTATGGATCATTGCAGTCACGAAAACTTCAAATCTAGAATTAATCCTGCAACGCTGCCAACAGGTCCATGTGCACGTCGTGACGCACGCTGCGCGCGCCCGATGATTGCCAAGCGCGCACCACGTGACCTCAGAGACCCCCTCTCTCTCTCCGTCACGCGGGATGACACCCCCTCCCCCCCCCGTGGAACAAGCACGGTAAATGGATGGCCCCTCCCGTGTATGCTCTACGCAACCTCCTGGGGCGAGTTCTGGGAAGGCGGGCACCTGTGACGACCGGGCCACGGGTGCGGGGTTTCGGTGCCATCAGAAGCACGCCCGGCCGCCTTTGTCTCCCCAATGCGAATGTCTGCGCACCCGTGAGCAAGTGACGCACTCGCTGTGAGGAGGCCGAGTCTACCTAGGGGCAGACCCACCGACGTGCACGCGATCGCTATCTTAGCTTGAGTCGGAGCCCTCGTTACGTCACGCGGCGTCTTCAACGCGTGACTGAGTCTGTGGAGCGCGTGGGAAGAGTGCGTGTGGGTGTGTGTAGCCTATGTGTGTGTGTGTGCGCGTGTGTAGCCTATGTGTGTGTGTGCGTGTGTGTGTGCGTGTGGGTGTGTGTACCTATGTGTGTGTGTGTGCGTGTGTGTGCGTGTGGGTGTGTGTAGCCTATGGGTGTGTGTGCGTGTGTGGGAGCGGTAGTGTAGCAGTTAACGCGCCGGCTTCAAATTGGCGACCCGAGGTTGATTCCCGCCCACGGCCAACACCGGTGACGATTATCTGAACCGGTCCTGGGCCTCTCCTAGGTCGACTCGGCCTCAAATGAGTACACTGCGTGGTGTGTAAACATCGACACTGGGATACAAAGGCGGCCGGGCGTGGTGCTGGCCACCCACCTCCTCGTGTGCCGTGCCGGCCTTCATAGGTGCTCGCTAACAGCACTTGCCCCTACAGTCTAAGGCTATACGGGGGTTCTTTGTCTTTGTCTATCGGTATGTTTGTCGGGAGCTGTGGTTCAGTGGAGTCCCCGAGTTCGAACAGTGGCGAATGTTTGCACCGGACCTGTGCCTCCCCCTAGGTCGACTCAGCCTTAAATGAATACACGGTGCGATGTGTAAACGTCAGCACTGGGGATACAAAGGCGGTCGTGCGTGGGGCTGACCACGCCACCCCTTTGTTCGCCGTTCTGGCCTCAATAGGTTTTGCTGACAGAACTTTCCCCAGCAGTCTGTCTTTGTGTGTCAGTAAATGTGTTTTTGTGCAACCGATATGGTCAATGCCCATGTATGATAGCATCGAGCGGTCAGGGCTCTGGGTTGTTCTTCGTGCTTTCGGGATCCCTGACCCTCTGCTCACAATCATAAAGGACCTTCGCGATGGTGGACAGGCACGGGGTAAATCTACGTGGCCGAGTCGGAGCCGTTCCCCGTTCACCTCGGGGGGCGCGACAGGGAACGTCCTCTGGGCCCTGCACAAGTGACATTTTCTTTGACCACGTAATTCGAGACGTTTTTCACGGCTCTGCCCGGAGCAGGATACGACGGGAGGCTGATCTGCTGGCCAGAGCTGCTCACACCTGCGAATGAGTTGGAGAAGCAATGCAGCTGGGGTGGCTGTGGAATGAGTGGAGGAGTTCCCGGAACGTTGCGACGAGTGCTCATGACCAGCCCTGACTTGGCAACAGGGTGTACACTGAATCATCCCAAGCGGCGTTATCTTGTCATCAGCCGAGCGATGAAGTGTGAATCCTGCTGGGCCTGTCACGCCACGCTTCGGCTCCCAAGGTCTTCTCGGTCCCTTTACGCAAGCACCCGCTCTAAATTTAAACACCCCTAAGGCTGCCTGGCCTACGATAGAGCCATCGCGGGGGTTTCGTCAGGTCGGATTGTTCGAGGAGCCCACCTATTCTTGGGGGAAAAAACTAAATGAGTTCAAACAATTTTTTTAATTTTACGAGGTAAGGCCCACTGAGCTATACAGGTCTTTTTCAGAAGCGGCCTGGCCTAAAAAACGCAACGCAACCACGGGAGGACATTCGAACTCCAAATATACAGCAGCAGGCGACAGGGTCGGATCGAACCCACGACCTCCTGCATACCAGGCGAGGGAGTTAACATCTCCTAGCCACCGCGAAAAGATCTGGACACATCCCCACCAGCGAGCTCCCACGACGGGCGAAGCAGCGTTCGCCTGGGTCATGCGGAGTGCGTTGGGTTAACGTTAGTTACTTCTAGATTTGAAGTTTTCGTGACTGCAAGGATCCATACTCTTTGGTTCTTTCGGTAAAGTGACGTAGGTGAAAATAAAAATAATAATAATAAAATTTAGAATAAAAATAACTCAATTAAATCACGACGTTTCGGGCGCAACACAAGCGTCCGTCATCAGGTGGGGACAACGTATAACGTGAGTTACGCAATACAATGTGACCCCCCCTCCCTCCGCCAGCCCATGCGCCTCCCCCAGCACCATCAGTGAACCCCCTCCCCTCCTCCCCCAAGGTGATCGAGGTAACGATGCACGGATAGCACGCCGTGTCCACGCCTCGAGTTCACGCCCCGTGTTTTAGTGAGGCACGTGTTTCAAGTTGTGTACCGGTGGTTTTTCTTTTTGTGCCACCGCATCGCGCGGCGCTTTCGGATGCTCCTTCTGCGGCCGTCTGGAACGCTCTTCCTCACCCGTATTAGTGTAATGACGGTAGAGCCTACAAGCGGTATGAATGCACTAGTGGCCACCGGAGGTAATGACAGGGGAGTCAGCTGTGAGTGCGAAGGGACTGGTGGCTACGTGAATGATCGAGAAGGGAGCGTGGTCAGGTGACGGAAGAGGACGGTGGAGGAGATGCGCAGGAGACTCGGGGCTGTTGCAGTGCGGCCTGACGTCAAGTGAACGTGTCTTCAAAAAAGTGCCGTCTCAAGAGAAGTGTTTCAAGTCGTCTTCACATTAGGAAGCCACTGGAGCGATGCACTTTAAAATCATCGAGGTTGACAAACTCATTTCTTTAGAACTGTCTTTGTGTTTAGTTTGTTGTCCTTCCCCACGCACCTCCGATTAGCACGATTGACTACGTACGGTGCAAAAGAACTTCAACATACATGACGTAAGAGCATGTACGTCATGTTGCGCATCAGTGTGTTTTGTCGCCGCAACGTCGCTGACTGCCCTACCCGTGCACACACTGGAAGCGTCTCCTGCACGGCAGCTTTGCCGCAGTCTGCACCTCCAGCTCGCTCCCACCCTCCAAGCGCGATCTTTCTCGAATATCTTTGACCTTTTGACCCGCAGATTGTGAACCTGCTGGAACTCGGCCAGTGTCGTGTTGGAGGAACGCGAATGGGCAAGCAGGTGCGAGCAACGTCACGGACCGTGGGAAACTTTGACGAACGCGACGCGACAAAAAACAACAAACNAAAAAACTGCCCTGCAAATTGCTCAGAGGCACTTTAATTGAAATAAATTACATCTCTATAAAGCGAAACGAGTCACAATTCCACAGTGGCCCAGCCTCCATCGCCCCCTCTCCCCCCCCCCCCTCTGGGTTCCCTTCACCACACGTGGCGATCCAAGGGAGGACGAGGAGGAAAGGGGGGCGATGGATGGATGCCCCCCCCGACTCCTCTCTCTCGTGCAGTGGCAGTCATTGTGAGGTCGTGTGGCAGGCAGATCGCCGTGACAGAGGGACAGCGATGGCCGCACGGATGGGCGCGGGTCAGAGATGGACGCTGAAGGTTTCGCACAGCACAGAAAAACATTGTTTTTTTGTTCTTCGTATTCTTGTCTTTTGTTGTTGTTGTTGAAACATTTTGTATTGTGGCGCTCACCGCATGGTGCCACGTCGCACGCGAACCTCCCATCATCATCATCGTGATCATCATCATCATCACCACGATGATCATTATTAGCATGCACTGAATCATCGTGATTATGATCCATCATCATCATCAACACTGAATACCACTCCGGTGTCATCACAACTCGCGCGGTCATTGTCATCATCACCGTGATTGATGGTCATCATCACCGTGATTGATGGTCATCATGATTCTCAACGTCATTGTTGGGCATCATTGTCGTAACGACGATGACGACCTTCACCCTGATCGTCATCATCATCACGGTCACCACGAATATCGGGATCATCACAACAACAAATCATCACATCATCATGACCATCACGACGAGCGTCACCATCACGGACATAAACGAGGCCACGTGACTATTCGAGTCAAACAATCGATCGTTTTGTTGTTTGCACTGATCGCTGATGTTGTCTCTCCCGTAGCCGCCTGCGTGATTTTCCCCTGTCTCGACTGAACTGTTTGTACCATTTGTCTTAGCCTCGCCTATTCCCTCTCGCTCCATCATTCCGACCATCAACCCGACTACGCGCCGGCGAGGGGGGCGGGGGGCGATCACCAACGTGGATGCAACGTCCACGAATCGACACGGAGTCTCGCGCGCGGCATCGATGCGACGGGGGATCGTGAGTGGAGTAATCGAGTTTTTTTTTTAATCGATGCATCGTCAAATTCCCCCGTATGCACCATCACACACCCAGAGAGCGACCCCCGCCCCCCCCCTCACTCACCCCCGCCCCCACTCACTCACCCCCGCCCCACTCACTCACCCCCACACCCCCCTCACTCACCCCCCCCACACACCCCGGCCAGCGTGCTCCGGCTCTTGGCGAAAGTTGTGGAGAAGAGGGTGGTGGTGGTTGCTGCCAATCTTCCACTGACAGCGAGAATTAGGCAAGGCTGCAGCTGTGCTGGAGCGGTTTGCGGTAGTGGTGGTGGGGAGTGCGGTGGGGGGGGTGAAGGAGGAGAATATGAGAAGAAGACAAAGGTGGCTTGGAGAGGAGGATGAGAGGAGAGAAGGGTAGAGTGGAGATGCAGCAGGGAGTGGTTTGGAGGGCACGAGAGAGGTGATGGAGAGAGAAAAGAGAGGCGAGGTAAGAAAGGAAAGGAGAGGATAATGGGGAGAGAGAGAGAGATAAACGAAATGATGAACGAAGCAAAGTGGCGACTACAACGAGCAGAGGAGAAAGGATGATGACAATGAGATGAGATGTGAAGGGGAGTGGAGGCGGTGTGGTAGGAGGGGAGAGAGGCAAGAGAGGGGAGATGTGGGAAGGGAGATCTGTAGATGGGAGCGAGGAGCGGAGCAAGTTGGAGTGAGATGATTTGGCAGGAGGGAGGGCAGTGGCGTTCTCCTTGTTGGCGTGGCCCCTCTGGCCAAAGGAACGGGGCCTTGGCACAGTTCGACCGACGGTGCGCTCGAGTTGGCAGCCGTGGCGCAGGAGGAGGGGCAGCCCTTTGGATTGGACGGGGAGACGGAACGCGGACTGTGAAAGGCGAGAAGTGGGAGATGGGGATCAAGGCAGCGAGAGACAGGGAGAGGCAGGGAGAGACAGGGAGAGACAGGGAGAGACAGGGGAGAGACAGCGAGAGACAGGGAGAGGCAGGGAGAGACAGAGAGAGACAGGGAGAGGCAGGGGGATGCAGGGAGATGCAGGGAGAGGCAGGGAGAGAAAGGGAGATGCAGAGAGAGACAGGGAGAGACAGGGAGAGACAGGGAGAGGCAGGGAGAGGCAGAGAGAGACAGGGTGATGCAGGGGAGAGACAAGGAGAGACAGGGAGATGCAGAGAGAGACAGGGAGAGACAGGGAGAGACAGGGAGAGGCAGGGAGAGGCAGAGAGAGACAGGGTGATGCAGGGGAGAGACAAGGGAGAGACAGGGAGAGGCAGGGAGAGGCAGGGGAGAGGCAAGAGCGTTCGTGGCTTTGCAGAGGCGAAGAGGAGGAGGAAGAAGAAGAGGAGGGCAGTGGATGCCGTGAGTTTCGGATCTTTGAAAACCCCGAAATGGATGCAACATCATCACGTCCCATCCAGCAGCAGAACCGAGCGAGTTCAAATCCCCACCGGGCGCTCTGAGTGGAGCATTGTGGTAGGTAAATAAATAATTGAATCTACCCTCCGGTCCGTATCTTCACGTAGACATAAAATATGCCTAACACGTAGGCTTTCGCGACCAATATTATTCTAATAAAGTTTTTTGGGTTAGATCGCGATCTAACCCAAAAACGTTCATTATGATTAAAATATGATTTTATAATGTTGCTCGGTCTGTCAGCCTTCCGGGCTTATACCGCGTGAATTAAAGAGGCTCCGACTCTGCCGATGAGCCGCGCTAAGGGTGAAACCGGTCAGAGTCGCGCCTCTTAAGCACGCCGTGCTGATGCGTCTCGACGAGGACGATTCAATCCGGCGCACAGTTTGTACCCGGCTCCATCTCCCGCTGCTGCCGTGAGCCGGTCACGATTTGTTCAAAATGTAAATTGTCTTGGTGAACCACGGTGAGGTTCTTCGGGAACTGCCGATGGTTTTTGTTGTTGTTGTTGTTGTTGTTGCAAAATGCACAAATAGCTATGTTGTATTTGTGTGGTTTATTTTTCTCCACCACGTGTCTGGGTATGGGTTGAAACAAATTGCCACTGGCTGATCAAAGCGCCGCGTGTGGAAGTTCGCCAGGTGATTTGACTAAACACAAACCACCGTCGCATTTGATTATCGCACTCTGGACCCGTTAATGCCGAGTATATAGTGACCCCACCCCGCTCTCCCCACGCCCTCCAGTACCACACACACACACAAGCAGGGAGGGTAATCATCACCAGCCCTGGTCAACAGCGCCAACGCAGTGGCAGCCGAGCGAAATGGAACGCGTGACCCAGGGCACCACTCCGGGAGATGGAGCAATGGAATCCGTTCGCACGAAAGGCGCTGCGGGGATTATCGCGTCGCACGATTCGAGACGCGGCGGCGGCGGCGGCAGTGGCATGGAGAGGCCTTCATCCAGCAGTGGAATGACCAAGGCTGCTGCTGCTGATGATGATGCTGATGACGAATAATCAACATAACTGCCCCGTGTTCATTCGGCGCTTATCAATTCACTCTCGCCCCCCCCCCACATTCTCGCGATTCGATTATTGGTCACAATTCAAGCTCTCGGTTCGATTCAATCATCGATTGTTTTGTCCTCATTGTGACGTAGGTGTGGGGGGGGGTGCGAGGGGGCAGTGAGAATGACGCGAACGCCATCGCGTGACCATGTGGTTATCAACCTGCGAATCGATAATAATAATCGATCACCGCACGAGATATATTCGATGCACGCGCATCGGGAGCGAGCGCGATTTTTTGCGAGCTGCTGTGATCATCGTCATCATCATCCTCCTCAATCAGCCCCCGAATAGAAGAACGGACAACACGGGAGTGGTTTGCGCCAACAGTTCTCGACGAGTCTCCCGGCCGCCGTGAGACACGCGCCGAGTGTGATGTCCCCTGGCCGCGGCACGGCCCACGTCAGTGGCGCGCGACGGTCGGAGCCCGAACTCTCCAACGCCTCGCCGCTGACGCCGGCACAACCACGACCCCCCCCCCCGCTCCTTTACAAAGGAGGGATGGGGTCGAGAGGCATTCATCCAGCAGTGGAATTGATCAACGGCTTCCCCTCGCATTTGTTATCCCCCCCCCCAACCAACCACTTCCGCACCTACCAAATTAGCGCGAGTTGGCTACGTGCGGTGCGAAGGAAGTTCAACATACACGCACGTGCAGAGTTGGACGTGCGAGCGATGCGCATCGATGGGAGTTTGCGATTCCGCTCGGGAGGGAACGCGAACAGCTGGGACAGCTGGAACAGCTGGGACAGCTGGACAGCTGGAACAGCTGGAACAGCTGGCGCGCCGCTGTGTCTGCTCGAAGGTGCCAGTGGCGATCAGAGTCGTCCGTACGATGCCGATGTCCCCACGACCGCGGTGCGCGTGCATCGAGGTCGTGCGCTGCCAGGAGTCGTGATGCGACGTTAATCCCCAAAATGATATTCGAATTATTTCGACTCAAGCAGGCGAAGGTCACGAAAGAGACGGGCTCCGAAGAGAGACGGTGACGGACGAGAAAACATCACGGACACGACCAACGAGATGGAACTAACGAGACAGATGATGCAAACGAGACAGAGCTTACGAGATAGACAATACAAACGAGACAGAGATTACGACACGGATGATACAAACGAGACAGAACACACGTTACAAGATAGACCACCCCACCAATTAGACTGGGCAGAACAGATGACACTCCTATGCATGAGACGAGCAGATAAGGAAATATATCTCCGTAATCGAATCGGTTCGTGACGATTAATGAGAGAAGCGTGACGCGTGAGTGGAATCATAGCGACGTGGGGGGGGGGGGTGCAGAGTGTGGGAGCGGTGGCGCAGTGGTTAACGCGCTGCGCTATGAGCCCGAGTTTGATTCCCGCTCACGGCCAACGCCGGCGTGGTGGGTGCTGACCATCCACCCCCACCCCCCGTGTGTACCCCGTGCCGGCCTTCATAGGTGCTACTCGCTCACAGCACTTGCCCCAACAGCCTGTTGAGGCTACACGAGGGATCTTTGTCAATGTGTGCAATCGTAACATCATCCCATTGATTCTTCTGATCATTATTCTAGATGTACAATTCCATACGTTTCGAATTATAATGAAAATAATCATCATCATCACCATCATCATCCTCGTCTGCGCTCCTGTCAGAAACTGACCGTGCCCAACACAACAGCCCGTGGCGACATCCCCCGCCCCTCGGCCCCACCCCTCGTGGGAAATGTATCGCATTTGTTAAAATTCCAACTCCGGGGGAGAACAATATATATTTATTTCTTATTTTTCACAAATTCCTCCCTCCACCCCCTTCCTAAAAAAATAACCACAATAAGTGATTGTCAATATATATTAAACCGTAACTTTTTTTTTCCGTGTCGTCGTTGTTGCCCATGTATACAAATATACTCACAATGTACACACGACGCCCGGGCACGGCGCGCAGCAGCTTCTCACGACAGCTCCGAGCCGAGCGTCGAAGCGACACCCGCGCGGGGCCCCGAGACTCGCCGCTCACCGCGACAAGCGCCACGCGGCGCTCGCAGCGAGACACGCGGCGGCCGTGAGCACGACGCTAGCCAGGGGTCGCCGCTGTCCCGCGGTGCGGGGCTGACCCCTGGGGAAGACTCGGACCGAGTGGGTGCCATCCGCGCTCCCGGACGCTTTCTGGCGCGCGTGCCTTCCGACGCCGTACGCGGCGGCGTTGTCCCCATAGCCACCGTCCTCGTCATCGTCACCATCGTCATCCTCGTCGTCACCCTCATCGTCGTCGTCGTCATCGTCGTCGTCCTCGTCGGCAAAGTCGCCGCTCCCTCGCTCGCGGTCGAAGCACAGCCGCTCCATGTTGTCCTTGACCACCTCGCAGAACGGCCTCTCGAGGCCGTCGCACACGCACTCGCTGAGCGCCAGCGCCCTGGGCATGGCCATCATGTGCAGGATGACGCGCATGCACTCGCGCGTGCAGCGCACCCCGTTCAGCAGCTTGCCGCAGTTCATGAGGTAGGCGTCCATCGCCGCGCTGCACGCCGGCTCCACCTCGCACCGCCGCCTCGCCTCCGTGCAGCCCAGGGCACCGCCACCAGCGCCACCACCAGCACCTCTTACACGACCTCCTCCATCTCCTCCGTATTCGTCGTCGTCGTCGTCGTATTCGTCCTCGCCGCCACCGCCGCCGCCCGTGTAGGTGCGAGGCAGGCACGGCTCGATTCCTCGTTTGGCGGCGAGGCACACGAAGTCGTGCGCGCAGTCGCAACTCTCCAGGCCGGGTCCTCCCCGAGTCGCGTTCAGTTGTATGATGGCGTGGATGCAGTGGCTGGGGCAGTGCGTGACGGCGGAGAATCCACCGCCGCCACCACCTCCACCGCCTCCACCATCCGCTTCGTCCGCAACGTCCCCGCTGGCGGCAGGGCGCAGCGCCGCCTCGCACGCCCGGAGGTACTGGTTGTACGCCCGCTTGCACTCGGTCTCTTGCAGCAACGGATCTCAGCCTCCCAGCATTGCATGGCTCCACCGCGCGCTGCCTGCGCTGGCCGCAGCAGCACCTGCTGTGTCCCGCCAACGGGCAGCGCCTGCTGCAGAAGCAGCAGCAGCAGCAACGGCAGCAGGATGTGGTGGTGATGATGGTGGTGGTGGTGCAAGAGCGGTGACGCGGGTGGCAGCAGCGCAGAGCAAGAGGGGTGGTGGTGCTGGGGATGATGGAGTTGGTGCCGGGGATGATGGAGTTGGTGCTGGGAAGGATGGAGTTGGTGCTGGGGATGATGAGTTGGTGCTGGGGATGACGGGGGTACGATGACCAGAGCGTCGCGCTCTCCTCCGACTTCAACTCCGATCCCAAAGCCGATCCGCAGCCGGAGCCGGAACCTGACCCTGTCCCGGGCCGCAACCGCGACGTGGTCATCTCGATGAGACGTGCGCAGAAGCGCCGACGAGTGGCAGCAGCGGCAGCAGCGGCAGCAGCGGCGGCAGGAGGAGGAGACCGCGAGTAAGCGGCCGAGTCGAGCGGAGGAGTCGAGCGCCGTCCCCTCTCTCTCACATCGCCGCGGGGCGAGGCGCGCTCAGCCCCACGAGCTGCGAGCCCTCACGGCGAGGATTTGGCGTCGAGTCTGTGCCCGGTGGCGCGGTGGTTCCTCCTCCTCCTCCTGCCTCCTCCTCCTCCGCCTTCTCGCCGCCGCGGTGCCCCGGAGCATCTCAGCAGCCGCTCGGCATGCCAACGATGGTACTCGTCCGGCAACGACGGCTCCGGGGGCAAGCGACTTGGGAACTTCCGCTGGTCGCGATCACATGGAGAGTGTCCCCCGCCCCCCACAAACGTGGGAGATGTTTCGCGTTGGTCTGTGGCCGCCCCCAATCTCTGCCGCTTACCCTAACACCCCGCACCCAAAGCTGACCCTAACCCCAAGTCCCAGGTCGAACCCTGACCACCCCGACACGCGACCCCTTTGGCCAAGGCTCCAGGCAAAGGAGCGGCGACCTCAAAACTGCAAGGCGATCTGCGTCGTCAACAAAAGTTGTCCGTCGGCTTTCGCCTCGGTCGAGAGGATTCTCCTCCGACAACTCCTCCTGATGCTGCTCCTGCTCAAGGCTTCTCCTCGTGGAGTCTGGGAGTCACTCTCCACCACACACTCGGCGCGGCTCGCGCAGAGAATTAAATCTTAATCTGGCCGCCGTCTCCTCCCTCCTCCTCCTTCCTTCTCCGCCAAGACCCCCCCCCCCAAACCTCCTTCTTCCCTCCTTCCCTTCTCTTACCACACTCCCAGCAACGCTCCGCAAACTTTCCTTCTGTCGCTCTCTCTCTCCTCCTCTCTCCCCTCCTCTCTCCCACTCTCTCGCCGTGTCTCTCTCTCTGCGCGCGTGCGCTGCGTGTCTGCCGCTCAGACGCACCGACAGAGCGAGGGAGACGAGGGATGATGGCACCGGGGTCGTGTTCTAAACCGCCTCTCTTACTTCTTTGAACAGCAGGAGAAGCGCAGACCCCTCGCTCTCTTTTCCACTCCTCCTCTTCGTCTCTCTCTACTCCCTCTCCTCCTCTTCCTCGTCTGTACTCCGAGTCTCTCTCCTCCTCCGAGTCTCTCTCTTCTTCTTCTTCGTCTCTCTCTCCTCCCGCTCCTCTTCCTCGTCTCTCTCTCTCCTCGTCCTCTATCGACGCGCCGCGTCCCCACTTCGCCTTTGTCCGCGAGGTTCTGCGTCGCCTTCACGCTCGAGTTCACAGCTCGCCGCCCCCACCGGTGGGGGGGGGGGTCGCGTCCGTGCCGCTCATTGGCTGGCGTGGGGAGGGTCCGGGGGAAGGGCGGGGTGGCGGTGGTGGGGGGGGACTCTGGAAACTTTTGTTAGCGAGTGTGTGTGTCAGAGTGTGTGTGTGTCAGAGTGTGTGTGTGTCAGAGTGTGTGTGTGTCAGAGTGTGTGTGTCAGAGTGTGTGTGAGTGGGTCTGTCGCTCCGCACGAAGATTCAGGTCTTCTCGGCCACAGTCATTCCTCCCTTCTCTACGCTTGCGAAACGTGGACCCCCCCCCTAATGAAGCATCTTCGCCGGTTAGAAACATTTAGGCTGGCCTGCCTACGATCCATCCTGGGTTTAACCAGGCTGGATTGTGTGAGGAGCTCACAAATCCTTGAAAGATCTGGGCAAAGTCCCATCGGTGAGCTCCTCCGACAGGCAAGGTTGCGTTGGCTGGGTCATGTAGCCCGCATGCCCAGCCACAGCATGCCTAAACAACTTTTGTTCGGCCGGATCGAGGGGGCTAAACGGGCGCGACACGGGCTCGAGAAGAGATGGAGTGATGTAGTACAGGAGGACGTGGAGCTGAGTGGACTTGCCGATGACTGGTACCAGCGGTGTCAAATCGGCCTCTGTGGAGGAGGCTCGTGAAGGACGCTACTGGGCAGTTGAGGCAGTCGCCCTCCAACAACAATGGAGGGCGGAGGAGCGATGCTCACAACAACGAGCGGAGCCCTGGGTGGCTAAAGCACAGCAAGTTGGCACGGTAGGGGCACAGGTGGTGCATCAGCCAGTCATCTCGGTCATCTCAGTCAGTCGACCCGTGGCACCTGGGTCTGCCCCGTGACCTCCTGCCAGCGGGCGTTCGACACTTCACATGGCCTCAAGGTGCACATGGCTTGGCACAAGCCTCGTGGTGACGTCACCGCCACTTAGTGGCGAATGGCGGTTGTTGTTGTGAGTGTGGCAGAGTGTATGTGTGAGTGTCAGAGTGTGTGTGTAAGTGTCAGAATGTGTGTGTGTGTCAAAATGTGTGTGTGTGTCAGAGAGTGTGTGTGTGAGTGTCAGAGTGTGTGCGTCTGAGTGTCAGAGTGTGTGTGTGTCAGAGTATGTGAGTGTCAGAGTGTGTGTGAGTGGAAAACATATATAATTATGCTTGTGCCGGAGGGACAGGCGTCCATGACGTATCCTGGCCAAACCCCATTTGGCAGAGTCAGGAGATTGAATCCTTACCCTCGGGTTCCTCAAGAAAGAGCAAAAAGCCACTGAGGGTGGCCGAATGGAATGTTCGAATGCTAACTGCGGAGGAGAGGCTGCCACTCCTCTGTCGGGAGTATCGCCGGTACAGCCTGGATCTCTGTGGTATTCAGGAGGTCCCGTGGACCGGCTCTGGCTCCTGAACAGTCCTCTACTCGGGGCAGGAGACTGCCAAACAACAGGGAGTGGCTCTTTTTCTGAACAAAATAATGAAGGGGCGTGGAGCGTGGTGGTGAGGTGTGGGAAGCTATAAGCCCCAGCATACTTTGGGCTCGCCTTCCATCAACCAAAGGAGGGGATTGGTGGTCGTGGTTACTTATGCCCCACCGAAGACGAACATCCGTGGAGGGATACAGGCAAGGCCGATGAGTCAGATGCCTTCTATGACCTCCTGTCACAGTGCTGGCTAAAGTGGCTCCTCGAGATAGAGTCATCTTGTTGGGTGACTTTAATGCGCGAGTTGGTCATGATGCTGGCATCTGGTCTGGAGTGATTGTAAGGCATGGGCCAGATCAGCTCAATAACAACGGTAGGAGGCTGCTAGATTTTTGTGCAGCCCATGGGCTTCGGCTTGTAATTACCAACACGCTGTTCCGGCACCGGCGCATCCACACAACATTATGGATTCATGCTGGGTCCAAGAAAGAACATATGCTGGACTATATAGTGACGGAACAGCGGATGCGAGCCCATGTCCTTGACACCAGAACCTACTGTGGAGCTGATCTGCCCACTGACCATCGACTTGCATTCCACTGAGATTTTTGCACACAGCGTTGATATACGGTGCTTTTTTTCTGGAACATTTTACTGTTTTTTCCTGGAAGTTTCTGTTGCAAAACGCCACTTTAAGATGTTTTTTCTTAATAATTTGTTTGTTACGGTTGCACGCGAGTCAAGAACCTCATGGCTCACAGGATTATATCTAATAAATGAAACTGACTTGTCAGCTGTAAGATGCGCATACCATTCCTCCACTTCGGTGGTGGGTGTACACCCAGGACCCCATTCAAACCCATAGCGGCCTCGTCTCAGCTAGCGGATGAAAGTTGCAAGCAAGAATTTCATCATCGCTTACGGCTGGTGTTGGCATCGTCCCCCACTCCTCCTCATGTTGAGGGGAAATGGGCGAGGTTTAGGACTGTGGCTCATGCAGCTGCAATGGCTGCGGTGGGTACGCGGTCCAGACCTCCCAGAGACTCTGGCTGACAGGGAGGTGTTCAGGCTGGCTGAGAAAAAGCGACAGGACCACTATCATTGTTTACAGCATCCCACATCATAGAATGAGGAGGCTTACTGCAGCCTTCGCTCGGAGGTTCGGAGAGCCGTCAGGCGCTGCAAGGATGGGTGGTGGTCCCGGGTTGCTGAGGAGATGGAATTTGCCTCAGTGGCCCGCGATCACAAATTGCTCTCTAATTCCATCAAAAAAGTAACTTACAGTGCCACGCATATTACCATCATAAATGGTAAGAACGGTGATCCAATCTCTGACCCCCAGGAACAGGTTTGCAGATTTGTTGAGCATTTCTGTGAGTTCCTGTGGGAGGAGAAATCCCTCAGACTGGAACACATCGTGGGACAAAGTGGGGATGACCCTGATGAGTTTGCAGTGCCTCAAATATTGGAAGAAGAAGTCACCCCTGTGAGTGGCTGGCTGAGGTGCCATCTGTCGAGGAAGTACTGAAGGCGATCCAGAGTCTGAGACCAGGAAAGGCACCGGGCAGAGATGATCTCCCAAACGAAATGTTGAGGGAGGGTGGCGTTTGTGCACAGACTGCCCTGCATGACATCATAACAACAGTCTGGACCACTGGACAGGTTCCGCAGGATTGGCAGGATGCCCTGGTGGTCCCCTTTTTAAGAAGGAGGACCACACAGACTGTAACAACTACAGGGGCATCTCACTCCTCAGTGTGCCGGGAAAGGTCCTGGCAAAGATTATTCAACGTCGCCTTGCCAGGCACGCTGAGGAGAGGCTTGCGGAGCCCCAATGCGGTTTCAGAAAAAGGCGGTCCGCACAAATGCCATATTTTCTGTCCGCCTTCTACAGCAGAGGTGTAGGGAATTCCAACAAGACCTACATTTCTGCTTTATTGACCTGGTCAAGGCCTATGATAACATCACTAGGCCTGGGCTCTAGGTTTCTCTTCGTGCTTTCAGAGTCCTTGACCCTCTGCTCACGATCATTAAAGACCTTCATTATGGTAAGCGGGCCCGGGAAAACCTACGTGGCGGGGAGTCGGAGCCATTCCCTGTTCACCTTGGGGTGCGACAGGGATGTCCTCTGGCTCCCACATTATTTAACATATTTCGACCACGTAGTATGTGAAGCCTTCAATAGCTGTACCGGAAAAATTTCCATCCGGTATAGATACAATGGGAGGCTGATCGATGCCCGGGTGCGGTCAAGGGATGGCTCCCTATTGCTCAACCATGTTATGATCTGGTAATTGCTGCTCACTCAGAGGAGAGTTGGAGGTGCTACTGCTGAACCTGGAGCTTGCCACGAAGAGATGGGGCCTTACCATCAGCCCCACCGAAACTAAGCAGCTGCCTGGGGATGTTGTTCCATCGGACACTCCACCCCCACAACTCCCAATTGGTGATAGGGCAGTTGTGGAGAGAGTGGAGAGTTTCCCATACTGGGCAGTGTGCTCAAGAACAGCTCTGGTTTAACAGCAAAGGTCTCACTTAGAATCAGTCGAGCGGCATTATCTTTTCATCGGTTGCGTAACGCTGTGTGGAAGCAACCTGGTCTGTTGCTCCGCACAAAGCTTCAGGTATTCTCAGCCATGGTCATTCCCTCCCTTCTCTACGCTTGCAAAACGTGGACCCCCTAATAAACATCTTCGCCGGTTAGAAACATTTAGGCTGGCCTGCCTACGATCCATCCTGGGTTTAACCAGGCTGGATTGTGTGAGGAGCTCACAAATCCTTAAAGATCTGGACAAAATCCCATCGGTGATTTCCTCCGGCAGGCAATGCTGCGTTGGCTGGGTCATGTCGCCCGCATGCCCAGCCACCGCATGTCTAAACAGCTTTTGTTTGGTCGGATCGAGGTGGCTAAACGGGCGCGGCACGGGCTGAAGAGATGGAGTGATGTGGTACAAGAGAATGTGGAGCTGAGTGGACTTGCCGATGACTGGTACCAGCGGTGTCAAGATCGGCCTCTGTGGAGGAGGTTCGTGAAGGACGCTACTGGGCAGTTGGAGGCAGTCGCCCTCCAACAACAACGGAGGACGGAGGAGCGACGCTCACAACAACGAGCGGAGCGCCGGGTGACTAAAGCACAGCAAGTTGGCACAGTAGGCGGCACAGGTGGTGCATCAGCCAGTCATCTCAGTCAGTCGGCCCGTGGAAACTGGGTCTGCCCGTGACCTCCTGCCAGTGGGCGTTCGACACTTTACGTGGCCTCAACGTGCACCTAGCCTGGCACAAGCGTCGTGGCGACGTCACCGCCACTTCGTGGCGAATGGCGATTGTTGTTGTTGTGAGTGTGGGGGACCGGTTCGGATCGATTATCCGAACCGGTCCTGGGCCTATCTTAGGTTGACTCAGCCTCAAATGAGCACCTGGTCCGGTGGTAAAAACATCGCTACTGGAGAGACAAAGGCGGCTGGGCGTGGTGCTGGCCACTCACCCCCTCGTCTGCCGTTCCGGCCTTTATATAACAGCACTTGCCCAACAGTCTGTTAAGGCTACACGGGGCATTTTGCCTTTGTATATATGTGCGCGTCTGTGAGTGCACGTGTGTTACGTGTGTGCATGCGAGTGAGAGGGAAGGTCCGTGTGTGTGTGTGGTGTAGTGTGTGTGTGTGCGTGTGGTGTAATGTGTGTGTGTGGTGTAATGTGTGTGTGTGCGTGCGTGTGTTTGTGTATCTTTGACGGTTTGAGCAAGTGCCATTAACTATCGCAAAACACAAGCTCCGCTACTGTTTATAACCCTAAACGAGTCTGTTTGTGTTTCTAGATGTATAAGTGTGTGAGTGTGTGTGCGCGTGCCGNTGTGTGTGTGTGTGCGTGTCCGTGTGTGTGTGTGTTTAACGCAATGAATGCGTGCAGGACGAGCGGTGGCGCAGTGGTTAGCGCACCGCGCGATAAATAAATAAAAAATACGAAATCCGGCGACCCGAGTTAGATTCCCGCCCACGGCACAACAACACCGGTGACGATTATCTGAACCGGTTCTGTGCCTTCCCTAGGCCGACTCACCACTGGGGAGACAAAGGCGGCCGGGCGTGGTGTTGACCGCCCATCCCTCTGATGTGCCGTGCCGGCCATCATAGGTGCTCGCTCACAGCACTTGCCCCAACAGTCTGTTAAGGCTGTACGGAGGTTCATATTCTTAGGTTTTATCGGTAAAGTCACGTAGGTAAAACATTAAAATTAATAAAATAAAATAAATAAAAATCACGACGTTTCGGAGGCAACACAAGCTTCCGTCTTCCGTTGCCTGAAACGTCGTGATTTTTATTTTTTAACTTTTATTAATTTTAATGTTTTACCGACGTGACTTTACCGAAAAAACCTAACAATATGAATCCTTGCAGTCACGAAAGCTTCAAATCTAGAATGTACGGGGGTTGTTTGTCTTTGTATGTCTGTGTGTGTCTATCTGTGGTTGTGTGTGGGGAGCGGGGGGCAATGGTTCGTGGAGTTCCCCGGTTCGATTCCCGTTAACCACCAATAACAGTGGCGAATATCTCAACCGGTCCTGGGCCTCCCTATGTCGACTCAGACTCAAAATGAGTACCGAGTGCAGTTGTGTAAACATCGCCACTTGGGAGGCAAAGGCGGTCGGGCGTGGTGCTGGCCACCCACCCTCTCGTGTGCAGTGCCGGCCTCCATAGGCGCTCGCTAACAGCACTTGCCCCAACAGTCTGTTGTAGGAGGCTATACGGGCGCTGGGGGGAGGAGANGGGGGGGGGGCTTTGTCCTTGTGTTTAATTTACTCGGCAGTATATTCACTATGCGCGGTGAATATTAACTGCGTCTGACACGGATCAGAAACGCGGACACTAACGAAGAAGACGGAACAAAGGGCTGAAGGGTGCGCAAAGCAGGACGGGGAGGGAGGGGANGGGGGGAGGGAGGGAGGGAGGGGGAGGGAGGGGGGAGGGAGAGGAGGGAGGGGAGGGAGGGGAGGGAGGGAGGGGAAGGGAGGGAGGGAGGTTCGTGCTTTTGGATTGAGAGGCAGAGTTCAGAACGAGGGAGATGGGGAGGGTGGGTGGCGCTCCGAGTAAGCCAGCAGTGGAATAAGAGGCGAGAGGCAGAGGAGCAGCAGCAGAAGGAGGAGACAGACGACGTCGTCGTTGTTGTTGTTGCTCGCTCCACGCGGCGTTGGCTCTGCGTGATGCACAGAGACCAGGGACGAGTGAGGGAGGCAGGGAGGGACCCCAGAGGCTCTGGGGGGGGGGGGGTTGTATAGGGTGGGCGGCGAGGGGAGGGGGTCAAGAGGGAGGGGGGAGGAGGGAGAGGGGTCCTGGAGATGGAGGAATCGCAGCGCCGTTCTATTTAAGAAAGTTGAGTTAATCGTGACGTCACTCATTAACCCCCCCCCCTCTCTCTCTTACACACCACTACCCCACCCTCCCTCCGCCCACCACCCATACACCCGACCGCACTCTAAATACATTCATGCGCAGAGCGGTAAAGACGATGGGCTTGGGGGGGGCGCGACTTGTGTGGTCCGGCGCGTGGAACCTTCGCGCGAGGACCAAGGTGCTGCTGCTGCTGCTGTCAACTCTAAACACAGAACAGATGCCGCGGGCATTGCCTCGTCGGCGGCGAAGGGAGGAGAGAGAGAGCGAGCGAGCAGGTTTGGGGTTGGGGTTCGGTTAAAGAGGGCAGCAGCAGCAGGAGGATGAGGATGGGTGGTCGTAATATATGTATTTGTTTTACAAGATGGGGATTGTTAAAGAGGGAGAGCCGTCAACAGCTCCGAGGGAGACACGAGCTCAGGACTGCTTCGGCAGCATCATCATCAGCTGCAGCAGCATCATCATCATCAGCAGCAGCAGCATCATCATCAGCAGCAGGATCATCAGCAGCAGCCCACCTCTGCTTCAGTGAGACATCACCACCGATGTCGTCTTCGACCGCGGCAACCGATTACAGATCAACGATCTCCCGTTTCCAGAGGAAAAACTCATTGGCTATAGACTGACACTGCCCGTAGACTCACACTGCCCATAGACTCACACTGCCCCATAGACTAAGACTGCCCATAGACTCACACTGCCCCATAGACTAAGACTGCCCATAGACTCACACTGCCCATAGACTCACACTGCCATAGACTCACACTGCCCAAAGACTCACACTGCCCATAGACTCACACTGCCCATAGACTCACACTGCCCATAGACGCACACTGCCCCATAGACTAAGACTGCCCATAGACTCACACTGCCCCATAGACTAAGACTGCCCATAGACTCACACTGCCCATAGACTCACACTGCCCATAGACTCACACTGCCCATAGACTCACACTGCCCATAGACTCACACTGCCCAAAGACTCACACTGCCCATAGACTCACACTGCCCATAGACTCACACTGCACCATAGACTCAACACTGCCATAGACTCAACACTGCCCATAGGCTAACAATGCCCATAGACTCAACACTGCCCATAGATTCACACTGCCCACAGACTCACACTGCCCATAGACTCAACACTGCCCATAGGCTCACACTGCCCATAGACTCACACTGCCCATAGACTCACACTGCCCATAGACTCACACTACCCATCGACTCAACACTGTACAGACCCAACACTCCCATAGACTCAACACTGCACCATAGACTCAACACTGCCAATAAACTCACACTGCCCATAGACTCACACTGCCCATAGACTCAACACTGCCCACAGACTCACACTGCCCATAGACTCAACACTTCTCATAGACTCACACTGCCCATAGACTCACACTGCCCATAGACTCACACTGCCCATAGACTAACACTGCCCATAGACTCACACTGCCCATAGACTCACACTGCCCATAGACTCACACTGCCCATAGACTAACATTGCCCATAGACTCACACTGCCCATAGACTCACGCTGCCCATAGACTCACACTGCACATAGACTCACATTTCCCATAGACTCACACTGCACATAGACTCACATTGCCCATAGACTCACGCCGCCCATAGACTCACACTGTCCATAGACTCACATTGCCGACAGATTAACACTGCCCATGAACTAACATTGTCCTTTGGAGCATCGTCGATCAACGATCTCTCAGTTTCCGGAGCGATGACTCAAGCTCCGGAATCAGCAATCAGCCAGAGGACCTCATCGAGACGATCCACAGAGATCCGCGATTAAGTGTCGTGACTGTGGGAGCTACGAGAAGATTGTACACGCACCCATGAGATTACTATCATCATCACGATCACAATCATCATCAGCATCGTGACAAACACACACACACACTACCTGCACTTCAACGTTTCTTATCCAGCTCTACCACCACAATCACCACCACCACAATCACCACCACCACAACCACTCCGACCATCACAACCAAATCACAATCAACAACACCACCACCACCACTAACATCACCATGATTGTTTAGTGTGTTCTGATTCCTCTGTTCGCTCCCTTCCTGTACTTTATTTTAATTGTTTTGCTTTTGTCAATGTGGTGACCCACTTCGACCACTTTTGAAAATGAGACTCACACCCTGGTCTCCTGAGATCTCACCTGGCCATACGACCTCAACTTGGAACTCCAAACGTCACCACTACCTACTCTATCAATTATTCCCAAACCGAACCACACGCATAGCCATAACCACCACCACCTCTACCACGATCACAAACACCGACTATCACTACCACCACCACTGCCACTATCACAAACAACGACTATCACCACCACCACCTCTACCATTATCACAAACACCAACTATCACCACCACCACCACCAACCCTACCACCATCACAAACACCGACTATCACCACCACCACGGCTACCACTCCACAACTGCCAAATACAATTCCCCCACAACCACCACCACCACCACGCCAACCACAAGCACAACTAATGGCACATCCAGCCACCAAAGACAAAGATCCCCGTATAGCATTTAACAAACTGTTGGGGCAAGTGCTGTTACCGAACACTGATGAAGCCCGGCACTGTGGCACACGAGGGGGTCACCACGCCCGAACGCCTTTGTCTCCCCAGTGGCGATATTTACTGCACACCGCACCAGCAACTAATCTGAGGCCGAGTCGACCTAGGGGAAGCCGAGGACCGGTTCAGATAATTCGTCACTGGTGTTGGTGGCCGTGAGTGGGAATCGAACTCGGGTTGCCGGGTTCGTAGCGTGGCCCACTAACCGCTACGCTACATCCAGCCGCCACCACCACCACCACCAGGAGCTCATCGGCCACCAAAAACCACCATCACAACCACCATCGCTACCAAATCACACCCCCTCCCCCCCGTCACCACCACCGATGAACACGGCCACCGCGATATATACGTATTCTCTTCGAGCGCACGATGGCAGCAGCAAGATGTTCAGGGGCTCGCTGATCAATGTCGAGCTCCTGGCCACGACGAGAGGGCTTCCTCCATTGAAGGAGCGCGTACGTCAGGGGGTTCACCGTGCGGTCCATAGCTCGGGTCGCAAGGTCACAGTCGCACCGCAGTCGTGGCTTGTTTTTAACGCATCGCTCTCGATGTCTGCGAGTCGTCACGTGTCTCGATGGATCTCTACGTGTTTCTGTGTATCTCTGTGCGTCTCCATGGGCTCACTCGATGGGTTCCATAGTTTTCGTGGGTGGCATGACCACAGTCGCGCCACTGTGGATTCGCGTCTTTCATTTCAGCAGCATCGGCCGGCCGGTGACGTTCTGATGCGTCCGGTGGTTTTACGCCGCTGGTGTCTTCGAGGGAGGGAGGGAGGGATGTGAGAGCGATGATGTTTGGGTCTCGAATGAGGAGTTTTTTTTTCTTCTTTTTTCCGGACGTTCGCGTTGTTCCATTCTGTTCGCCAGCAGCAGCAACAGCGGTATTCCGCACCATCCCCAACTCCAAAAAGAAAGATCCCCGTGTAGCCTTACCAGACTGTTGGGGCAAGTTCTGTTAGTGAGTCGCACCTATGAAGGCCGGCACGCCACACGAGGGGGTGGGTGACCAGCACCACGCCCGCCGTCTTTGTCTCTCAAGTGGCGATGTTGACACACGGCACTAGGTACTCATTTTGATTTTGAGTCGACCTAGGGGAGGCCCAGGACCGGTTTAGATATTCGCCACTGTTATTGGTGGTAAACGGGAATCGAACTCGAGAATTCCACTAATCATTGCGCCACCGCTCCCACACAACCATAGATAGACACACACAGACACACACAGACACACACAGACATACAAAGACACACACAGACATACAAAGACAAACAACCCCCGTACAGCCTTCACAGACTGTTGGGGCAAGTGCTGTGAGCGAGGACCTATGGTACACGAGGGGTGGGTGGCCAACACCACGCCCGGCCGCCTTTGTCTCCCGTAGTGGTGTTGGCCGTGAGCGGGAATCGAACTCGGGTGGCCGGGTTCATGGCGCAGCGCGCGAACCGCTACACCACCGCTCCCCACACCACCCACTACTCCCCAACCACAATCACCTCCCCTCCCAAGCCGCCCTCCCCCCACGCCCACCCCACCACCGCCCCTCTATAAATGCCATCACAAAGGGATTAGAATCGAGGCTGAAGAGTCGCCCTAAGACCCTGGCAAAGATTACGGAACGCGGGGCCATTGAACACAAAAAAGCACAACGCGAATTAGTCGAGAGCGGCGAACGAGGAACTCGCAAACTCGACGCGGCTCGCGACCCGCAATCGCGGTCACGCCGCTGCTCGCGCCCGATGATGGAGGCGAAACACGCGATGATTGACACGTGGACGGCGCGGATTCAAACACGGCGGGGAGTGATCTTGAGAGGGCGTGCGTGATGATGGTCACGACGGTGCGAGGAGCGGTGGCGCAAGTGGTTGGCGCGCTGCGCTGCGACCCTGGTGAATACCGACTTAGAGTCCCCGTTCAAGGGGCAACATCGGTGACGAATGTGTGAACCGATCCTTGGGGCCTTCTCTCCCTATGGTCGACTCAGCCTCAATTGAGTACTTGGTGCAGTGTGTTAACATCAGCACTGGGGAGACAAAGGCCGCCCGGGCGTCGTGATGGACATCCAACCCCCTCGTGTACCGTGCCGCTCTGCGTCGGTGATACTCGCGAGCAGCACTTGCCCTAACAGTCTGGCCAGGCTATACAGGGATCTTTGTCCTTGTCTTGTGTGTCCCTCGTGATGACGTGGGGTGCGGTGGCGCAGTGGCACACGAGGGCGTTGTTTGGTCAGCACCTAGCCTGGGCCGCCTTTGTCTCCTCAATGCTGATGCTTTACACACCGCATCGGGCACTTATTGCGGGCCGAGTCGACCTAGCGGAGGCCATCACCGGTTCAAATACGCGCCGCCGCTGGTATTGGTCGCGAGCGGAATCCAACTACACTTCGTCAAATTCGTTCGTAGCGCAGTGCGCTAACCACTTGCACCACCGCTCCACACTCACGTACAAAAACACACACACACATCGCACACTCGTCAACAAATTCTCAAACACTCGCCCAAACACCCCCGCACTGCACGCCTCCCCTCCCCCCAATGCCCCCCCCCTCCAACACTCTCCCCCGCCTACCCTCCCCACACACTCCCCGTTAGCCGGGATGGTTTTGGCCATTGTGAACACTCGCCCCAGTCAATCGCGCTTTATGCACAACGAAGAACAGCTGGCGTGCAGCACCCCCCACCACCTCTCCCCCCCAACACACTGCCGCCCCCCCCATGCCTCCTCCACCTCGCCCCCCCTCTCTCTCTCTCCACCCATTCATGCCTCCCTACCTCCTCCCTCCATCACTCTCCTCTCGTCTCTCACCCTCGTCCCACCTCCTTCTCGTGCCTCCTTCATCCGGCCGTGCCAATTCTGGGAATGATGAGAAACTCAGACGGATAGAAACGTCCGTTGCAGGCTGGACATCAATAATGATACCGCCTATAATTCATTATTATATCACGGCTCGGTCCTTACACCGCTCACGTCATTGCTGGAGAAATGCCCTCCAAGACCTACACATGTGAAACGATTCAACTATGAACGATGCTTTTATTTCTTATACATTTCCACGCGATACGCCACTTCGTTGAGCCATCAATTGCGGCCAGGTCGCTTCTGTAAAACAGCTCCGCAGCTGAGTGGGCCTTGCCTGGCAAAATAACAAAAAAATATATAAAGAGTTTAGCTTAGTTTTTAAACTTCACGTTGAAAAAAACCCTATCTGATCGCAGTGGCTAATGAGCAAGGGTCATTGCCCGAAACGTCGCCTAGCATATATCTACGTATCCCTTTTTAAGGGCAGTGTTCGTTTACGAAAGGGGTGATGTTCCCCTCCCTCTCCCTCCCCGCCCTCCCACGTGCATTGAGACTTGTGTCTTCACGCACGTACGCGCTCAGCACAGACAAAGGTCCCCCAAACGCGATCAGCCTCATAGACTGTTGGGACAAGTGCCGCTAGCGAGCAGCGCCTACGAAGACCGCCACGGCACACGAGGGGTGGTGGGTGGCACAGCACCACGCCCGGCCGCCTTTGTCTCCCCAGTGCTGATGTCTATGGATCGCACCAGGGGCAGCATCAGAAAGCTGAGTCGACTCGATGGGAGAAGCCCAGGACCGCTTCAAACAATCGCCGCCGTTATTGGTCGTGAGCCGGGAATGAACTCGTTGACCACTGCGCCACACACGAAGACCCAGATATTGTACACACACACACTCACACGTATTATGTTGTATTTATCACGTATTTATCACGTATTTATGTTGAACTTCTTTCTAATCGGCGGGGCGGGGCGGGGGGAGACAAAACGCAACACAAAAAGCAGTTGTAGAGAAATGAGTTTCCAATCTGGACGATGTAAAAGTGCATTGCTCCAGTGGATACCTAATATCGGAAGGAAGAGCGTTCCAGACGGCCACAGAAGCGCGTCTTTGTTCGANGTGATGGTGGTTTATGCTCCTTGACGAGATCAGCAAGGCAGTGTGGCTCATTTGTAGCGAGCACTTTGTGTGTAATCATCAGGTCGGCGTTCAGCAATCGAATCCATGGAGCTCGGCGAGCACTGGACGGACACGGTCAGATCTTGTGGTGCCCGTCGCCACACGTACCATAGAATGTTGTACACGCTGCGTTGTATTAACACTCACAAGGATATTAAACACACACACTCAGATATCACACACACACACTGCACAATACACTCAGATATTAAACAGGCAGACACACACGGGATTAACACACACACAATCGGATATTAAACACACACACTCAGATATCACACACGCTGCATTAAACACACACAGAACACACTCAGATATTAAAAACACACACTCAGATATTATACACACACTGCATACAACACACTCAGATAGCACACACACACTCCATTAAACAGACATATACTCTGATATAAACAACAACAACCGCCATTCGCCACGTGGCAGTGACGTCACCACGACGCTTGTGCCAGGCTATGTGCACCTTGAGGCCACGTGAAGTGTCGAACGCCCGCTGGCAGGAGGTCACGGGGCAGACCCAGATTCCACAGGTCGACTGAGACGACTGGCTGATGCACCACCTGTGCCCCGTACTGTGCCAACTTGCTGTGCTTTAGCAACCCGGCGCTCCGCTCGTTGTTGTGAGCGTCGCTCCTCCCCCTCCGTTGTTGTTGGAGGGCGACTGCCTCCAACTGCCCAGTAGCGTCCTTCACGAGCCTCCTCCACAGAGGCCGATCTTGACACCGCTGGTACCAGTCATCGGCAAGTCCACTCAGCTCCACGTCCTCCTGTACCACATCACTCCATCTCATCTCTAGCCCGTGCTGCGCCCGTTTAGCCACCTCGATCCAGCCGAACAAAACCTGTTTAGGCATGCGGTGGCTGAGAATGCGGGCGACATGACCCAACCAAGGCAGCTTTGCCTGCCGGAGGAGCTCACCGATGGGACTTTGCCCAGATCTTTCAAGGATATGTGAGCTCCTCACACGACCAGCCTGGTTAAACACAGGATGGATCGTAGGCAGGCCAGTCTAAATGTTTCGAACCGGCCAAGATGTTCCATTAGGGAGGACCACGTTTCACAAGCGTAAAGAAGAGAGGGAATGACTGTGGCCGAGAAGACCTGCAGCTTCGTGCGGAGCGACAGACCAGGTAGCTTCCACACAGCATTACGCAACCGATGAAACGATAATGCCGCTCGACTGATTCAGAGTGAGACCTCTGCTGTCAAACCGGAGCTGGTCATAGTACACTGTCCAGGTATGGGAAACTCTCCACTCTCTCCACAACTGCTTCAGGAACTACGTGGTCGAAATAGATGTTGAATAATGTGGGAGCCAGAGGACATCCCTGTCACACGCCAAAGTGAACAGGCAATGGCTTTGATTCCTGGCCACGTAGTTTTACCTGGGCCCGCTCACCATCATGAAGGTCCTTAATGAGCAGCGGGTCAGGGACTCCGAGAGCACGAAGAACAGCCCAAAGCCCAGGCCTAGTGATGTTATCATAGGTCTTGGCCAGGTCAATAAAGCAGAGATGTAGGTCTTGTTGGAATTCCCTACACCTCTGCTGTAGCAGACGGACAGAAAACATGGCATATGTGCAGGACCGTCCTTTCCTGAAACCACATTGGGCCTCCGCAATCCTTCCTCAGCGTGCCTGGCAAATTCGATGTTGAATAATCCTTGCCAGGACCTATCCCGGCACACTGAGGAGTGTTACAGTCTGTGCGGTGCCCTTTCTTAAAAAGGGGGACCACCAGGGCATTCTTCCAATCTTGTGGAACCCGTCCAGTGGTCCAGACTGTTGGTATGATGTCATGGAGGGCAGTCTGTGCACAAACGCCACCCTCCTCAGCATTTCGCTTGGGTGATCATCTCTGCCCAGTGCCTTTCTTGGTCTTAGGCTCGGATTGCCTTCAGTACTTGCTCAACAGATGGCACCTCAGCCAGCCACTCACAAGGGGTGACTTCTTCAAATATTTGAGGCACCGCAGCCTCAGCAGGGTCATCCCCACTTTGTCCCACGTTGTTTTCCAGGCTGAAGGATTATCCCTCCCCAGGACCTCACAGAAATGCTCAGCAAATCTGAAAACCTGTTCTTGGAGGTCGGAGAATGGATCACCGTTCTTTCCCCTAAATATGGTAATAGGTGTGGTGCTGCAGGTTAATTTTTCGATGGAATTAAAGCGCAATTTGTGATCGCGGGCCATTGAGGCAGACTTCATATCCTCAGCAACCCGCGACCACCAACCATCCTTGCAGCCCCTCACGGCTCTCTGAACCTCCGAGTGAAGGCTGCAGTAAGCCGGAATCAGAGCCGGTCCACAGGAGCCAGAGCCGGTCCACGGGACCTCCTGAATACCACAGAGATCCAGGCGGTACCGGTCCAGCTCCGAGAGAGGAGTGGCAGCCTCTCATCCGCAGTGACAGATCAAACATCCCACGTGGCCATCCGTCGTGGCTTTTTGTTGTTGCTGGAGGAAGCACACACACACACTATTACACAGAGGTGAAACAAAGTCATTGTTATGCAAGTCCAAGTCGAGTCTGAAGTCATCAAATTCATGACTCGAGTCTGACTCGAGTCCAAGTCACATGACTCGAGTCCACACCTCTGCTATTACACACACACACTCGGATATTAAACACACACACTATTACACACACTCGGATATTAAACACACGAACAAACAAGACAAAGATCCCCGTATAGCCTTAATAGCTGTTGGGGCAAGTGCTGTTAGCGAGCACCTATGAAGACCGGCACGGCACACGAGGGGGTGGGTGGCCAACACCACGCCCGGCCACCTTTGTCTCCCTAGTGGTGATGTTTACACATCGCACCGGGTACTCATTTGAGGCTGAATCGACTTAGGGGAGGCCCAGGATCGGTTCAGATAATCGTCACTGGTGTTGGCCGTGAGCGATAAACGAATCCGGGTGGCCAGGTTCGTAGTGCAGCACGCTAACCGCTACACTACCGCTCCACACACTACTACACACACACTCGAATATTAAACACACACCACTATTACACACACACACACTCGGATATTAAACACACACAGACGCGCGTGATCGCCAAGTCACAAACAGTCGTGAAAGGACGCGAGCCATTCCCAAACAAACTCCGCTCAGCCGTAAATAACCTTGAGAGCCGTCGCATTATCCTCCACTCATGCAGTGGCTCGGCTATTCATTCCACAGACTGTTAGTTGTTTGGGTTTGTAATGACTTAATCTCCGATGCTCCAACTGTACCAAATCATAATCACCATCATCGTCACTATCATCACAATCACCACCACACCACCACAGACAAAGATACCCAGTATAGGCTTAACAGACTGTTGGGGTAAGTGCTGGTGAGCGAGCGCCTATGAAGGTCGGAACAGCACACGACGGAGTGGGTGGCCAGCACCACGCCCGGCCGCCTTTGTCTCCCAGTAACCACCACCACAACTCATAGTAATACCAACACCACTGACACCACTACCATCACCACCAGGTCTACCATCATGACCACCACCACAAACACCATCACCCCAAAGTCCCCACCAACACCATTACCTCCACTACCACCACCCAAAGTGATCCAAACACCATCAACATCCACTACCATTACCACCAAAGTAACCACTACCGTCAACACCACGCCATACCGCCTTTGTCTCCCCAGTGGCGATGTTTACAATCGCACCATGTACTCATTTCAGGCTGAGTCCACCACCACCATCACCACCACTACCGGTACCATCACGAGAAGGAGACATCCTTTTCGCTATCTGCTATTCCCCAAAACATGTGACACCTCCGATTAGCACGGCTGTTGGCTACGTACGGTGCGAAAGTACAATACATATGTGTAGTGAGTTCGACTGAGTCGCAGACGTAGAAATGTATTTAACTCCAACACACGGGGTAACTTTCCCCTTAACAGAATGACAACCTATGGTGGTGACCACCAGGCTAACTACACTAGTTACCACGTTACTGGTGTAGTTAGCTGGGTGGTGACCACCAGGCTAACTACACCGGTTACCACGTGACTGGTGTAGTTACCCAGGTGGTGACCACCAGGCTAACTACACTAATTACAACGTGACTGCTGCTACGGACCGGGACCAGAGCTCGAGTCCAGGTCCACGTGTTGGAGACTCGTAGAACGTAGACGAAGGTTTCTTCAGGATGAACAACAACAACAACCCTCGTCCCCTCGGGACCCGGCTTATATTCTCTGTGGCCTGGCTGGCTCCGCCCTTGGCCACGCCCACCTTTCAGAATCCTCGGGAAGGATCTGGATCCCAACCACGTGACCACCCCTAGCCCCACTTGGGGCCTCTTTGAAGACTTAACTGGTCACGTGTCCTCTCGGGTCAACCAGAGTGCCATGGCCTTTAGTAACCCATTCCTACGGCCGGCACTCCCACACTCTGTCCTGTAGGGCTGGCACTGCACGCCAAGCGTGGTGCCATCCAGCACTGTCAGTCAGCGCTCACCGGGCCCCTCTAGGGCCGGTACTACACCCACACCCACGTGGTATCGTTACACTACACACCGTGCCTCTCTAGGGCAACAAACACAGTGCCACGTGTGGTGCCTTACTCTCCCACGCCTCTCGGTCTTGAGCAGGGGTCGGCAACCTACAGCTACGGAGCCCCATGCGGCTCTTTAAGGACTGCAGTGTGGCTCCTGAAATTCGAAACAAAAAAAGTCTCTTCTTGTTATTTTTGGTTTCCAACCCCTGACCGCGGAAGTCCAGTGCACCATGGAAGTTCAGTTCACCATGGAAGTCCAGTTTACCATGGAAGTCCAGTTCACCATGGAAGTCCAGTTCACAATTCCAGTTTACCATGGAAGTCCAGTTTACCATGAAAGACCAGTTTACCATGGAAATCCAGTTGACCATGGAAGTCCTGTGCATCATGCAATTCCAGTTTACTATGGAAGTTCAATGCACCATGGAAGTCCAGTTCACATGGAAGTCCAGTTTACCATTAAATTCCAGTTCACCATGGAAGTTCAGTGCACCATGGAAGTCCAGTTTATCATGGAATTCCAGTTTACCATGGAAGTCCATTTTACCATGGAAGTAGAGTTCACCATGGAAGTCCACTTTACCATGGAAGTCCAGTTTACCATGGAAGTCCAGTTTACCATGGGCAGGGGTTCGAAAACCTGCGCTTCCGGAGCCGCATGCGGCTCATGAAGCACTGCTGCTGCGTGACAGTTATTTATTAAGGAACCACCGTCTCGTATTCACCACACAGAGCATTGCGGCTCTTTCAAATCTTGATGGATTTTTTCGTAGTTTGTTACCGAATTCGAACAAAATAATTATCCCCCTGTTGTTGTTGGTGTTGGTTGCCGGCCCCTGGCGTCTGGAGACACGAGGCAAGGTGGCTCTTGACGCAGCCATGCCAAGCGAGCCGTCACGTGTCTGTGCCACGTGACCCCACCACGACCATGGGACAACCTTCGACGCGACCCGGGTGGGTCGGTTGCGCGGGCTGCAGCCTCCACCGCACAGACGGCAGCGACTCCGTGGCCTCGGATGGAATTCAAACATCGGCGGTTAGCAACACCACTCCCCCCCTCCTGCCCACCACACCTTTGAGTTGCTATTCTTTTACGCGTCCGTGATAATTGGTGTGCACTATGAAAACCAGCCCCACCTCCCCACATCCACCCCCTTGTTTTGGGTGCACTCTGTAAATCGGCTTTTCGAACAGGGCTGGGCTCGTCACTGGCAATCATCTCTCTCCTCGAGTGCCTCTTTTGTGATGCAAAGGAGAGTTGGAAGATGCGGGGGGGGGGGTTGTGAGGGTGGGGTGGGGCAAGGGGGGTGACCCACTCAGATCTTGCCACCCCCCTCACTCCCAGCCAGACACTACCCCCCTTCCTCCGGCAACACTCCATTCAGAGGGAGAGAAATGAGGTTGCAAAATAAACTCTGACAGCAGCCTCTCCTCTGTCTCTCTCTGCGTCCTCTCCCTTCCCAGGCGCGTCTCGCTGGGCCGTGTGGCCGGCACGAGTCAAAGCCTCGAGCCATTAGATTCGATTATTGTTATTATGTTGTTGCTGCTGCTGCTACAGCTATAGATTGTATGTAAATATGTATTTTTGAGGGGTTCTCATTAGTTTATTTTTTTATAAGTTTCTAAGTTCATGTTGAGTCTTATTCGCGGGATGGTGATGATGGTGGCAGTGGTGGCGGTGGTGGCGCTTTGAGTGTCAGATTTGTGCCAAAAGGCGCCACCCGAGTGGAAATAATATTTTTGATATTTTTGTTAAATAAAAGCTCACGGTTAAATGTCGCCTGCTGTTTGTTTGTTGTTCATCATATACAGGGGTCGGGATCGAACCCACGACCTCCTGTATACCAGGCGAGGTAGTTAACATCTCTAAGCCACCACGGCGCCCACAACGGGAATTTAACTTTCTTTTCCAACACTGCCACTTCTCAGGCCTGACTCTCCCTCGCACCCTCGTCCCATCACCCCACCCCCTCCCATCACCCACCCTCTCCATCACCCCAACCCCTCCCATCACCCACCCGCACCCCCGCCGGAAATGCCTCGGTCCGACCCTCACCCCAAACAACGAACGCCACCCCACCGCGTCTCCCTCAACTCCCAGTGGATGATGCAGCCACGGTCACTCGCGTCGGGGTGAAGGCTACCATCAGTACACACGTGTACCGGGTGCCCAAAATTAATATGGCAAAAATAAAAACGTCCATTAGTTGAATTGTTATTTGAGATACAGTACTGATATACATTTAATATTAATACATGTAATAGGCGTATGCGTTTTAGTTTATGCATTTTTTTGTATAGTTTTGGGGCCGTCCATAAATGACGTCACGCGATTTTGGACGATTTTTGACCCCCCTCCTAGTCACACGACGTCACAAAAAGTCAGACCCCCCCTCAAATATGACGTCACAAAGATCTTTGATTCGACATCCTCGAATTGTGAATACACTTCTGAATGTCGTCCATCATTCACTGCAATCGATCCAATACGGCGCTCAAACTGTGAGAAGACATTTTCCAACGCAGCTGTAGGGGATGGTTGAATGACACAGCAGCATCAACAATCATACGATGTTTAGGTCACCCAAGGTACCTTTGCTCTGCGAGTGTAGACCTTACTTTGAAGAAAAAGACCCAGAGATTTATTAAAAAAGAAAAACATCAAACGGCATTAAGTCGGGTGAAAGGGCGGATTTGCCATTATGTCAGGGTTCCTCCTGCAACAGAAATAAAGTCCCAATTCAATATTCACAACACACTAACACGCATGCGTCCGATGCATCTATTCATATCGAATTTACGTCAGCATCTCAAACTAACACTAAAGCTATTCTACTTGTTCTTTGGGTATTTCGGTAAAGTCACGTAGATGGGTTCAAATTNAAAAAAAAAACTTTTTAACTACGACGTTTCGATCGCACACAAGCGGTCGTCATCAGGCGGAGAGAAAAAGTGAGTAAACCTCTACATGCAACTGTCTATGAAGGTCTTCCTGGTTCTTTCGGTAAAGTCACGTAGAAAGGAAATAATAAAATAATACAAATAAAACATAATAAAATACAATTCTCACGACGTTTCGGCCACAACGTAAGCAGCCGTCCTCAGGTGAAGAACGAGGCTGTCGGAAAGACAGCGTCCGAATGACAGCCCTGTTCTTCACCTGAGGACGGCTGCTTGCGTTGTGGCCGAAACGTCGTGAGAATTGTATTTTATTATGTTTTGTTTTTATTATTTTATTATTTCCCTTCTACGTGACTTTACCGAAAGAACCAAGAAGATGAATCCCTGCAGTCACGAGAGCTTTAAATCGATGTTTATGAAGGTTTCAAGTGGGAGTAGCCCAAGTAACAGAACGGGGTGGGTGGGGCACAAGAGCGAGGCCAGCAGTAGATAGAGCATCCTATAGAGATGGAGCCTAGGCCATGATCACTGTTACATTGCTTGTATGGCTTTATTTTGGTGATTTCGAAAACTTTTTTGGTTTGGCCATGTTTGTTTGTTGTAGTACGGAGTTAGACTGATGGCCTTAATCTAAGTTGTCTTGTGGTTGTTGTTGTTGTTTGACTTGCATCCCACTGGGATTGTTGCACACAGCGTTGGTGTACGGTGCTTTTTCTGCAATATTTTTCTGTCTTTTCTTGGATTTTATGTTTGCACTTAGTCACATAGTCACTTTAAGATGTTTTCTTGTTCATGTTTTTGTCTTTTGTTTGTTGCGGTTGCACCCGATTCAAGAGCCGAATGGCTCACAGGGCTACACCAAATAAATGAAACTGAAATGAAACTGAAATGAAAGAGCAAACGCTATAAAGATGGAGCCTAGCCCAGCAGTGGGTAGCGCATGCAATAGGCATGGTGGACTCGTGGTAGTCTAGGCCAGCAGTGGGTAGAGCAAGCTATAGAGATGGTGGACTAGTGGTAGTCTAGGCCAGCAGTGGGTAGAGCAAGCTAAAGGCTCTTTGGTAGATTCATTTGTCGAACTCGCTCTGCGGAGTTCCACAAGTTCGACGATAAGAGGCGGCCGTGAGGTCTGCACGCATCTCGCGATCCTGCACCCGGAGCACCCACGTGATTGTTTTCAACGTAATAATACAATGGCAATATAATATCTATTGTGAGATTTGTTCATTTTTTTCTAGGATTTTCAATAATATTCCGACGAAAGAATGACATCGATTAATAACAGAAGCACACATTTAAACGTTAGCGCAATTATAAATGTATGTACGTTGAACTTTTTTCGCACCGTACGTAGCCAACGGCGCTACTCGGATGTGCGGGAGAAAAACAACAAACTAAACACAAGAAGCGGCTCTAAATAAATGAGTTTTCAAACTCGACGACTTCAAAATGCGTAGCTCCCAGGGGCTTCCTAATATCGTAAGGAAGAGAGCGTTCCAGACGGCCACAGAAGCGCGTCTGAAAGCGCGAGCGAAAACGAACCCGAGGTCAGTCTTCTGAATTCGTTGCTTTCACCTCCGCGTTGTGACTATCCATCGTTATTATTGTTGTTGTTGTTATTATTGTTATTTTTTACGTCTTCCCAACTTCGTCCGCCGTTTCAACTCAACGTGTTTTGTTTATGTCACACGGAATATCCGCGTGTAGCCAGCTACCCAGCCAGCCAGGACGCTCGAGGCGTGGATTGTTTCTAGTGGTACTGTGAGAAAGAAGAAGACGACAATTCGGCTTCTCATTCACAAATCTGTTCATCCACACACACACAAACTAAGTTTCATTGATATATCTCATCAGCGACACGGCCCCTCTTGGATTGCATAATTTCAGGGGCATTGATTCCACACAAGCACAGCTACGGACCGGTTTCGACCTTCGGTGTCTCATCAGCAGACAATTGACCTCCGTCTTCATAATTTTTAAAAAAGTATTTGCTACTTAAAGCGCAGTCCATATGCCTAATTGTTTAAAGTGATGCATAATCAATTTCATAATTCTGTTTGGACAAATTACTCTCCACTTAACGTTATCATAATCGGGCATAAGTTATTTATTTGAGCTGTTCATATTCCGTTATCTCTTGAGAGCTAATTGCAAGATCAGGGTCGCCGCACTGCACAGTGTGTGGGGCCTGTGGGCAGCACGGGTAGAAGCGATGATGATGGTGATGGTGGGGGTGATGGTGGGGATGATGATGGTGGTGATGATGGTGATGATGATGGTGGTGGTGGTGGTAGTGATGATGCTGATGGTGGTGGTGATGATGATGGTGTAAATGGTAGTTATGATGGTGGTGGCGTGATGATGATGCTAGTTATGATGGTGGTAGTGATGATGATGATGCTGATGATGATGATGGTGGTGGTGGCATTGGCCCGGCGGTCGAGACTGGCTACGGGGCGGCAGCTTAACGAGGTGAAGTCGCCCGGTGAATGTCGACTCGTGCGTGTGCGGAGGAGCTCGACGATGAAGTCGTTCCACAACGCAGGGCCCGTGAGAGATGGCGGCGGATGTGTCGAGGGGGCGGGGGAGGTATCATCCAACAGTGGGTAGAACACGGTCAATGTTGTTGTCCCGATCTCGCGGCACGAGGGGACTTGGTGTGTACCACCGGGACCTCACCGGGCGCGTTCAGCGTGCGGCCGTTAAATAAAACACAACTTACACATCTGTCAAATCAACAAAGTGTACAACTCGTGCCGGCTACCACCGATATCACACAACGCAGGCGAGTAGCTACAAGAGAGGTGCTGTCTGCACGTGAATATAGAAATGCGTATAAAGTAGTGGAGGGGTCCCCGTAGCTTTTACGGAGCGCCTTTGCCAATAACAAAAACAAACCTGCCCAGAGGCTTCGTTCGCCGGAACGACGACATGTGGCCTTGAAAGCCACGAAGCTGACGAACTCAAGAAAAAAGTCATCATCATCATCATCACTACCATCATCATCATCACTACCATCATCATCATCACTACCATCATCATCATCACTACCATCATCATCATCATCATATCACTACCATCATCATCATCACTACCATCATCATCACTACCATCATCATCATCACACCATCATCATCATCACTACCATCATCATCATCATCACTACCATCATCATCATCACTCATCATCATCATCATCACTACCATCATCATCATCATCACTACCATCATCATCATCATCACTACCATCATCATCATCCTGCGTAAGTGAAGAGGGGGGGGGAGTTGAGGGTTCCTCGGGTTGTGCGGGGGGGGGGGTTGAGGGTTAAGGGGCTCGGCGTCGGGACGCGCAGTGGGGGCGGCTTGCCTGGGGTTGAGTGACGTGGGCGAGTGGGCGGCAGGGGAGGGTGCGGGAGGGTGGGAGGGAGGAAGGGGGTGGGAGAGTGAGGGAGGGGGAGGGAGTGGGGAGAGGGATGGTTAGGGAGAGAGTGGGGAGAGGGAGGGAGGGCGAGGGAGTGGGAGGGAGTGGGTGGGAGTGGTGGAAGGGGGAGGGAGTAGGTGGGAGGGGATGGGAGGGGGAGAAGGGGGGGGGTCGGAGGCGGACGGAGAGTGGGGGTCATCGCTTCATCTGGGATGAGAGGTCATGTGCAGGTCAAATGTAGTGACAGAGAGACAGTGAGAGGGAGAGAGGCGAGAGAGGGGGGTAGAAGGGAGGGAGAGAGATCCCAAAGATAAGCGCGCGGGAGAGAGGGACAAGGAGGTGTGTGTGTGCGTGTGTGTGCGTGTGTGTGTGTGCGTGTGCGTGTGTGCGTGTCGTGAACTTCTTTCGCACCGTGAGTATCCAACCGTGCGCATCGGAGGTGCGTAATCACCGGATGAATCGACGTGCAGTGTATCAGTAGCAAGGATGCATTTCCAAGTTTGTTTTTCTGTTAATGTGCAAAAATCGTGCTCAGATACGACATTTAGGATGATTAGAACGTTACAACAACAACAGCAAAGTATAGCAAAGGTAAGCAAATCACTAAATAAAATAAAAACATAGATAAAGTATAAAAGTACAAATTGTATGAGTGAACCCAATTCACCGCTTGGACAAGGCAGCGAAATAACGGCGAGAACAGCCCTAGACGAGGTAATGCATCTGTCGATTATAATAGACACGACAACCTTCCGATCAACCGACCAGAAGAAGAAATATTATTATTATACCGGGTTAATCATACATTGGTGTCCTCTGGTCTAGCACCAATTGAGACGAGGCTGAAAAGAAAGCCGTCTCTGGTTTGGACCAATCAGTTTCAAGGACAATGCATATACTATCAGAGTATGCTTTTCTGTTTTTTGTTTGCATTTTGGCCACACGTATTGTAGTTAATGCACACATGATTCCTTGTAAAAAGGTTTCAGTTTTGTTGCCAGACAAGAGGGGAAAACCCCTATTATTATAAAGGAGGTCTAATGATAATCATATTTTTATTTTTTTGGAGGGGGGGGGCGGTTAATCGCCGCTGTTGATTCTTCCCCAATGGATCCTTGGGGGTCGAGTCGTCACGTGACTCGCCACCGGTGCGAGCTTATCTGCTCTCTGCTCTCGCGGTGCGCCCCTTGCACGGCGCGGCGCAGTTGCACCGCCTGCGCGCACTGCCGCGGCTGCTGCTGCCGCCGCCGCTTGCGAGCCGCCGTGAGAATCTCCGCTTGCCGCAGCTCTGGGGAGGAGGAGGAGGGGGGGGTCGGGCGGGAATTTGGAAGCAGCAACAACAACACAAAAAAACAGCGCCGCTTTTTGACCGCAGGAATTAAAATGTCGCGTAAACGATGATACTCCACTGATTAGGGCTGCTGCTGCTGCTAAATACGGGAAGACGGTGATGGTGGGGTGCGAAGGGGGGGGGTGGAAATGTCTTTGAATCTCAACCAAATCCGTGGGCTCGTCTTGGCAAGGGGACCGCACCGCGCTTCGACTGAAACTCCGGCGGTTCAGGAGAACCTCCCTGGTGGCTGGGTGAAGTGTGGGCACGTGCGTCTCGTCCGACACGAGCGGCACGCGGGCAGAGGAGGCCAATACACAGCCTCGACAGGGGCCACCCTCGGTATATGTGTCTCTATGCGACTCCATAGGTCTGTATGCGAGTCGATTGGTCTCTATGCGAGTCGATGGGTCTCTATGCGAGTCGATGGGTCTCTATGCGAGTCGATGGGTCTTTACGCGAGTCGATGGGTCTCTATGCGAGTCGATGGGTCTCTATGCGAGTCCATTGGTCTCTATGCGAGTCAATGGGTCTCTATGCGAGTCTATGGGTCTCTACGGGAGTCGATGGGTCTCTACGGGAGTCGATGGGTCTCTGTGCGAGTCGATTGGTCTCTATGCGAGTCAATGGGTCTCTACGGGAGTCGATGGGTCTCTATGCGAGCCTATGGGTCTCTGCGGGAGTCGATGGGTCTCTATGCGAGTCGATTGGTCTCTACGCGAGTCTGTGGGTCTCTATGCGAGTCCATAGGTCTGTTTGCGAGTCGATTGGTCTCTGTGCGAGTCGATGGGTCTCTATGCGAGTCTATGGGTCTCTATGCGAGTCCATTGGTCTCTATGCGAGTCTATGGGTCTCTATGCGAGGCTATGGGTCTCTTATCTTTACAATGAGCTGTATTATTGCCTGTTAGGGTCATGCTATTGACGAATGCGTCGAGTTATTTTTGTTTGTCGTACAATGCTAACACATCTGGGCAACCCAGCAGGGTTTGTTGAACGGGGCCACAGCCTGCAGATGAGACCGGGAGAAGTGGACATCTCTCTCCCCGGCAATGTTGTTGTTCTAGATTTGAAGCTTTCGTGACTGCAAGGATTCATATTCTTAGGTTTTTTCGGTAAAATCACGTCGGTAAAAAATAATTTTAAAAATACAATAATAATAAATGAAAATAAATCAATAAAATCTAAAATGTAATCAAATATTTAATTTATTTATTTTCATTTATTATTATTATTATTTATTTTTATTATTATTTTACCTACGTGACTTTACCGAAAAAACACCTAAGAGAATGTTGTTGTTGTTGTTGCCGTCGCTGTCGTAAACACACGCCGCGGGTAAACAACCATCGGTCCGTCCGGAGCGCGGATACAATGATGGTGATAGCCTAAAACGTTTTTATCTTATTTTAGTTTTACGTGGCGAGACAAATTGCGTGTCTTGGACGTCGTTTTTGATAACAGAGGCTGCCCCAAGCACGTGGGAGATGATCTCAGGTCCCCGTGATGGGAAGGGCGATTCGTGGTTCGAGTTGCAATTTTGTTGGACCAGGTGAGACCTCGGGAGAACAGGAGTCTCGTTTGCAAGAGTGGAGGTGCACCTGGGGGAGAATCAGAATGTTGATTTATCCTGGAGGAATCCGATGAGCTATGAAGCTCTTTGTCAGTAGTGGCGGGTGAGAACGTTACACAACCAACGCAATGCAAAAACACGATAGGAGTGCAAAGTCCAAGAAAGGTAAACAACCGTAATATAGTTTGTTTCGTGTGGTTAGATCCCATGATTTTAAATGTGTCGTTAAACCCGCCACCACCCGACGCAGACAATTAGTGAACAGAACGTGCCAATTCGTTTCGAGCTCAGCACACCGGTGCGTCGGAGAGAACATCCACGAAATTAAACAATCTGGGTACGACGCTTCATGGGTAATTACAACGAGCATCATCAGGCGGACAGCAGCCAGATTTGTGGAGAAGTCCTCCAGCTGTTTCGTTCCTTAAATCGAGGGGGTGTAGATGCGATGACGCCACTTGTGAGCCCTTCACGTGCGAAGGGGGGGGGCGGGGTAATGAAAGTAAACAAATCACCCAAACAAACACAACACTTAAACCATCCACATCCTAGCAGGAAAAAGTCACCAGAATCACAAAAGCAAAACCAGTAGCGGCAATCGATGTTAGTGACTGTTCGCCTGTCCCGCCCGCCGCCAGCCAGCCAGCCAAACTTGTTTTTAATAATGGAGTCTAAATGGATTTTACCTTGGCGAGGAATCGAACTCGGGTAGGCGGGTTCATCATAACGCAGCGCACGAACCACACTCACTGTGTGACCGCGCCAACCATTAACATTTGTAATCGCAACCAATATTCATGATTGTCGATGATCATTGTTGATGATCTTCGTGAATGATGATTGTCGTTGATCATCCTCGATGATCAGTATCGATTATCATTGTCGATTATCATTATCGGTGATCATTATCAATCATCATTATCGATGATATTCGTCGATGATCTTCGTCGATGATCATTGTCGATGATTATTTATTTCCATGTTTCATCACGTGTGTGTTGAAAATAAGGCTGCTATCCGATGTCAGGTTGGGGTCGGGGTCACGGGGGGGGACGGGGGGTGTAGTGGGGGGAGGGGGGGTGTAGAGGGGAGGGGCGGGGTGTAGTGGGGGGAGGAGGCGGGGTGTATGGGGGAGGGGGCGGGGGTAAAGGGGATTTTCACCCCCCGTGCAAAATGGGGATCGGTCTGCGTTTCTTCACAGCCGACGGGGAGGCGCATGAATCATCGGGAGGGGGAGTGGAGGGGGTGATGGAGTGGGTGGGTTGGAGGATGGAGGGGGGTTGGCAGGGTGGGGGTGGGTGGGTGATGGGAGGAGAAGGGATCCCATCCATACGTTGACCCGAGACCTCGCCAAATGCATCTCCTGATCCCTCCGCCTGTGAACCAGCCCCCACCCCGTCCCGCTGCCTCCACCACCACCGCCACCACTCCCACCACCGCCGCCGCCGCGTCTGTGTGTGGGGACCTGCTGCTGCTGTTG